>CM031860.1:58428372-58457850 GCA_018697195.1 Certhia americana | reverse complement strand
TTCCTCGCCATTCCAGCTCAGGGCTCTGTGTCAGTGGCAGGCAATTCTTTGCTCACCCCCTGCCATTCCAGCTCAGGACGAGGAGAGCTGCCACAGGCCTCGTCACAAGTTATCAGCTGTTTCATGCCTCTAAGCTTCACCAACCAGAGATATTTAAACTGCCAAATTATCTTCATTATTAATCAGTACCACACCATGAGCTTCCTTTTTATTTTCCTAAGCTTTCAAAGCCACTTGGAAAAAGGCAAATTCATGTTTTGCTGCTAACACAGACTAAGAAAACATCCCCTTGTGCTTTCTTAAGCACCTGACTAGTGGAAACCCCCCTTCACACCCAAGCCACGCCGAGAGCAAGGCAGGTAGGACCGAGACGTAGTAACGCGTTCCTGCACTTTAACAAAAAGCACGTGTTTTTTCCCTTCCCCGGCAGCCGGCATTTAGGAGATACGCGTGTCCCACCGCCCTTAGGGTAAATCATTCCCCCCAACCACGTTGCCGCGGAAGCACATGCCAAGAGGCCGCAGCAGCCGCCGGGCGTGGGCCGGGAGCAGCGCCAGCCCCGGCGAACAGAGCGGCGGGGACTCGGCCGCGGCCCTTCCCTCCCGCAGCGGCCTCTCCACCCACACCCGGAGCCCCCCAGACGGCTCCGGCCCGCTCTCCCTCCCTGTGCCCTCCCGGCCAGGCCCGGCGGGCGGCCCGCGGGGAGCCTCACCGAGCTGTGGCGGGCGGCGCAGCGCTCGGGGCAGGCGGCAGGCGCGCCGCCCGCAGCTCTGCAGCAGCATAGACGCCATGGCGGCGCTCGGTGGGCGGGCGGGCGGCTCGGGCCCCGCTCCTGTCCCGCCGCCCGGGCCGCGGCGATCCCCACACGCCCAGCAGCGCCCGGGAGCCGCGTTCGGCCGGCACCGCCCCGCGGCGCCGGGCACGCCGGGAGCCGTAGTCCGGCAGCGCACGGTGAGAGTGGCGGCGGCTGCGGGGATGGCGTCACCGAGGGGCGGGCGCGGCTGCGGCTCTTCCCCACAGCCGCCCGAGGGGAGCGGCGGGATCTGCAGTGGGTGCCGTTCTTGTGCTGGGGCTTCTTTCCCCGAGCGTGGCTCGCTCGCAGCCCACGGGCCCCGTCACGCCGGGAAGGCCACAGGCCGTGCCCGCTGTGAAGGCGGGCGCTGTTGCCTCACGGAGCCGCCCGGAGCGCCGTGGTTACTCGTAACCCCAGCGCAAAGTACAGCGCTCCAGCACCGCAGGGTGCTTTCCTCTTTGGCAGAGGTTGGAGTGGAGGATGCCCAGAGGTGCCTTCCAGCCCTGATGACCCCGTGGTCCTGCGCTGTGTGCGGCCGTGTTCCGTGCCGCCCACGGTTGGCAGCAGCAGTTCCGCTGCACACACGTGTGTTGCCTGTGGATCTCGGGATGTCACGGAAATAATGGCTTTCTGGTGGAGCTGTGATGGTTTTGATAGGAAATAGCACTTAAATCAGTCAGCTGACAGCTGTGCCTCACTAGTGCTGGTTAATGGACTACAAGTAGCATGTTACTCTTTGATACTATTTGCGTCCTGACCAGCAGTAGGATCTCCTATCAAATAATTCAGAACTCAATTAATGCAGTATTATGTGGTACTTTCTTTCTCTTTATTTTTAACTGTATTGGCAGATGCGGTAAATAACCAGAATCAAACTGCAGAAATTATAATTTCGTCCAAGAACAGTGACATTGTACAAACTGCGTACATGAGGTGTGGGTGTTAATGCCTTCCTCATTCCAGAAGAAATGGGGGGAAAGCTGCTGGGACTGTCTGTGGACAAGATGGCTGCCAGCCCTGCCAACAAGATGGCTGCCCCAAGGACAGGGCTCCAGGGGGCCAAGGAGCTGTGGGATCAGACCTCTCCTGCCTCACAGGTAACTCACAACACCAGGCACTTGGTCACCTCTACACCTGCCTCAACCCCAAAGCAAATACACATTACTTAACGTTATACATGAGGGGTAGCAGAAGCTTTCAGGTTTGACCCAAAACGTGATTGAAAACAGCGTCTCGTAGCAATAAAAAGCATATGAGTTTGCAGTTTTATCTGTTCATGCTTAGGACTAGGCAAATGCAAGAAATTAGTTGGTCATTTTATACAGTTCTTTTATGTATTTAAAGAAAATGCTCAGGGTTTCTCCAAAGTACGAAAAAAATTAGCTGAAATTTATATTACTT
The DNA here is from genome assembly GCA_018697195.1 of Certhia americana. NCBI lineage: Eukaryota > Metazoa > Chordata > Aves > Passeriformes > Certhiidae > Certhia > Certhia americana. The sequence goes on along the minus strand of CM031860.1, from coordinate 58,455,656 downwards.
GTATTTTTAATTCAAAAGTATTCGTGAAGATAGAATATGCAATTGTCTGAATGCTAAAAAAATTACACTTTTCTCACTATGGCTATAGAAATGCTAGTGTTGTTTATATTTAGCGATAATTAAAAAATTAATGGGTATTACTATTTATATACTTATTAGAGCTACTTTTAAAATGCTAGGCTCCCAAATGCACTGCAAAATTTTTAGACAGCTGTGTTTGCTTTACAAGTATTTAAACATGTAGTGCATTTAAATGGTTAAAATTATTTAAAATGTACGACTTGACAATAGTCGTTGCACATTTTAAACAGTAGCTTTATGTTAATGGCAGCCTTGGAAAAAAGAACCAAACAAGCAACATCTTCCCAATCTACATGTCTCTCGCTAGACTTTGTTTGTATCTTTCTCTTGTTATTCCTTTTTTCTTTCTGGTTGGCTGATAACAAAACCAGATGAAATGGGGCAACTAATGGCAGTTCCTCTAACAAAGCTGCTTAATTATGTAGAAACATTATATGAAGCCTATACAAGAAGAATAATATGCTCTGAAGTCATTAAACTATTGACAAGAGATTTCAGACAGCAAACAGATGATTACAGAGGTCTCAATACATTTATGCAGACAAGTAACCAGCCTTTCAATAGTTTCATTAAATTCATTAGTATTCAGGGTGGCAGACAATGTAGATGCATGGGCCTTTTCAGAGCTGAATTCGTTATGTTTTTGTACAGTCTTTTGTTCCAGATTTGTTTATACCTGGAAGTTACAGGGTTTGCAACTGTATATGAAAAGGATTGATAATAAACTCTGTGAAAATTTCCCAGATAGATGCAGTTTAAAAATACTAATTGATTGTGTTCATTTACCAAGCATTGGGAAGTAATGCTTAAGAAAAGACTTAAGAATTAAAAATTTTCTGATATTTGTACAAATTGGTCCCACATGAAAAGGCCAAGTGACTGTAGGTGACACATGGGCCTTCCACATGAGTCAGTTTTTTGTTTTAAAGAAAAACATCTACTCCAGTCAGAGTAAACAGAGAAAACACTTACCCCAGAATTGCATGATACCACGTAGTTACTAGGGGTTTCGGTTGTTGTTGTTTTGGGGTTTTTTTAAAGAAAAAAAGAAAAAAATCAACTGCTACACAGCCATTTTATACCTGGTTCTTAAAGCAACCATGTTGTGTGGAAAAGTCGTCAGCCATCTTGCTGAAAAAATTTGTTTACCAGCAGGAATAGGATGAGAGAGACTAAAAGGAAGAAATACAAAGTCTTCTTTCTAAATTGATATAATAAGGATCTGAGAATCATTAAAATAAGTGTAAAGTTTGAACAAACTAAGATTACTATTTCATGTTAAATATAATTTTTCCCCCTATATTATTAACTGGAAGCAAAAGCAAGGTAGGAATTGTCTAAACCAATTCAAGACAACCTCCAAATAAAGGGAAATTTTGATGGTTGTTACAGGCTGTGTGAGTACTGAAATATGTATTTTATTGCTATATGATGGCAGTGATATCACAAAGGCAGGACTGTTTCACTGGTCTGAAAGAGGCATGGTGCATAAGACCTATAAAAGCACAGAACAAGCCTAGGGCTGTGCATTACTTGCATAGACATGACAAAGGAGCAGATGAATCTGTAATTCTAATTGAGGAAGTTTAGAAGTCTGTCTAAAAATCGGGGGATAAATGTTTATATGAACAGGGAGGAGAACTGTAAGTTTGTTACCCCTTCCCTGAAGACATAGCCCAGGAAGCACTCCTAGTTCCTCTTGATGTTTTTGAGGATTGATAGTAGCTCCCCCCACTCCCATCTTGAGGTGTCCTGTGCTTTTCACAGTGGCTGTGTGACAGTACCAAATCTGTGACACTCCTGCCAGAGCCACAGACACGGCCTCGGTTCCCCAGTACACCCTGATGACAAACGGAGCTGGCAGGAAGGGCTGGTGAGATGGGATGCAGGACGTGGAGAGGGAGGAGGTGCACTGTTTGATTCTCCGGGCTGTGAGGGGGAGGAGGTGGGGACATAATTAGCATCTGATGAGTTGGGAGGCACCTTTGCCATTTCACTGCTGCAACATCGTGTTTGTGTACACAGTGTGAACTCAATAAGCTACATATCAGTACAGGTCCACAGACAGTTCTTAAAAGTAGAATTATGCTTTTAGGCTGTAGAATCTGTTTCCATGGCAACCTCCAGGTTGTCTCCTTGAATAGGTTTAACAATACGGGATTAACCTCATCTTTATTCACCAGTGTTCATCGTAAATGTAAAGAAAGGGAAAAAAAAAAAAAAAAAAAACATTGCTGTGTAGCAAGTTGCATTAAGTTTCTACTCCAGGGAGAAAACCAACAGATTGTTAGTAGTTTTTTAAAAAAAATTCTTCCATTCATTATCAGGGATTTTTAGGAGATTTGTGGGATACTAATGCCTGTTGCTCTGTCAATGTTACACACAAAGGTAAAAGTTCAAGTGGTGGCAGGATTACAGATTTGCTGTATGTATGTCCAGAGCACAAGTTCCCTCCTGCCTGTAAAAGTGCCAAAAACAAGTGGCACTGGCTACACATTAGCACAGAAACAGTCTGCCCTGAGTGCCTCTTCAAACACTGCCCTGAAAAGCCACACAGAGTACCTTGATGGCAATAACGTGCTGCAAACAGTCATTCCCATCCAAGGACCTGCTCTAATTCAAGTCAAAAAGTGGTATTTTAAAACTTTGCTTAGGCCTGACCCAAATTAGCAACACAAAATGCCATACAAATAACATACTAGGTTAAATTTGGCAGGCAGCTGGGCAAGAGCACAGCTGGGGAGCAGAAATAGATAATTTTGAAAATCTTTCCAAATTGAGGGAAAAGCATTTGCAGTTCCAAATGAAAACCACCAAGGTTCTCCCTTTTCCCAGCAGATGGAGCTTATGTGAAACAAACAGGCGGAGAAGCTGCGGAACCACCGCACAAAGCGAGATTGGGGCACTGGAGGAACACGTGGGGAGAAAGCCACAAGGTTCTGGCCAAGAACCTGGCAGGATCAAGCAGAGGGAGGGCAGGCAGTGTTCAGGCTATGTGCACAACAAAAAAAATAGTGAATGTAGCTATAAAAAGCAAATTTATTTAGATTTTGAGAAATACAGAGGGAGGGAAAAAAGAAGTCTCTAGTGTTACAAACACACCTGTTAGCTCCAGCTGATATGAGAGACTGAGATTTTGCTGCAAAATCATCAGTGCTGTATTTAAGTAACCTGTTGTGCTTCCAAATGAATCAGTTTGATTTTATGAATGACATGCTTTAAAACTATGCATTTAGAGCTATTTTTTGCCTCTGAATTTTTTTAGGCTGTAGGGTTTGCAAGTTCCTGTCTGTAATTAGAAACACAGAAAGCAAATAATCTTATGTCATTATCTGCCTCTCTGAGTTAGGTATTTAAGAAAACACCAAATGTTGTGTTACTGTCAATAAAAGCCGTAAATCTGCCACAGCTGTTTTTATGCAGCCATCAAGAAGCAGGACAAGAAATGCATGTGATGGGGAGGCTGTCCTCCATCCCATCCTAGATTTTCTAGACCTGTTCCTGCAGTTCTAGTATTTCCCAAAATTCCTGGTGAAGTCAGGCAGTGTTACAGGAGTTCTGGAAAGACAGGAGGTCCCTGCAAAACAGAGATACCTTTTAGTTTGTGTCCATTAAAGAAACAGCAGAAGATTAGCACACCATTTTAGGAGAATTTTTACCTTTGTATTTGAAAAAGGAGAAAAAAGTGCTACTTTCAAGGGCCATTTTAATGGCAGCGATGTAACTTTCTTTAGCAATTTTGCAAGGCTGAGGCTGCTTATGGTAAGGACTGGTTTAAAGGGGAGCAGGTTACAGCCAGTACACAGCTGTATATGACTTGGTGCAGGCAAAATGCAACATTGTCCCCCCCAGGCATATATGTGCTTTGCCTCAGAGGAGGTGAGCAGAGCTAAGCATTTCTGTTAAAAGAACAAATGAAAAATATTGAAGATAGATATGTTCACTTGCTGAAGCCTTGTGCTTAAAATTCCTGTGTAGAATTTAGCCCTCTCAGGCCTCTGCTGTCATTACCTCTTTCTTGCTGGTTTTGCTGATGATCTTATCAGTCCTGGCTCATATTTTTCCCTTACAGTCAGTCTGAATAACCTTACCAGAATGTGTCTTTCCAACCTTTGAATTCACTCTCTCTTATTTACCTTTCAGCTTTAAACCTTCTACCTTTCATAATCCAGACCAAGCCTGTAACACAGATCTCACACGTTTTCATCCTGTTCTCCTTGACCTGACTAACACTCCCATCTTCCTCGCTGCTGTACAATGACCTCCCCATTCCAGCATGCAAGCCCACAGCCCCTCCTTTATTCAAGTCAAAGAGCTGCTTTTCTCAAGAGGCCTCCCCACAGAGATAATGAAAAGCAGATTAAGAGATTTAAAAAAGGAGTTGGTTCCTTTGGAATGGTCAGTGCACTTTCCCTTTCTACAACCATCCTCTATACTGTAAATTTTCCAAATCAGTGTTTGTCTGTATGTCTGTGCCTTGACCTCAGCAGGACCTAAGCTTTTGGGCCCCAATCCTACACATGCATATGCATGCCACGTCCCTTTGCTATCAGAAACGTTCACACAGAGTGGTAAAGGAACAGTGCAGTTATGTATTTGTAAAATCAAATCCTGTTGCTTGCCAGATAGCATCATAAAAGTCTTGGACAGAGAAAAAAATTAACATTTTAATCTTTTTTTTTTGTGAGACAGAAAGAATGGTAACCTCCAAGGCAAGTGAAGTGGCAGCTCTGTTGACTACACTTGGTTTGTAGATACATGAGAATCTTTAGGTGAAATACCTGTTAAAATGTGATGTGAAGCTATAGAAAAATAACAAAGAGCCATCAGCACAAGTACATCCCAGTGGTGCTTTGCCAGTATCCTGCCTTTTTCTTGTGCAGCTGAATTTCAGGCACCAGAAACAGAAGAGGCTTTGTCTGGGCTTTCCCATGTAATCAGCAACCTCTCTCCTGCCTGTCTTAGGCCTCTATTCACTTTATTACTATTATAGTATCCCCTAGAGACAGACTTGGGAGGCATTCACCCCCAAACATCCTGTTACCTTCAAGCAATTAGGTATTTTGTCAGTAACACATTACATGCTTTTATCCTGGTTGCATGTGTGCATAAAGCATGGCTAGCAAGTAATGTATGTAAGAAAATATAAAGTTGATGTAAAAGAGCTTTACCATTGGATTTGATCAGTATGCAGGAGAAGGGAAGTCCCCCAAAGCAGGCGCTCTCCTCTGAAAACAATTTCAAGAGGGAATTTTGTGTACAAACTGAAGGCTTAGCTGGGGTCTGCAAATATCTAGGAGCTCATCAGCTGGATAGAGCAAGAGGAGCTCACTGGGACTAATCTGTGCAGTAGGTAAAAGTGAGCCATGCAGCCTGCTCATCAGTCAGGGGGCGAGCCCCACACTCATTCCTGTACGACACATTTCAATAATTTTCTAATCACTAATCCAACAGCTGGAAAATATGCCCAACAGATATCAACAAAAAGCTGGTTCAGCCAGCAGTGCTTCCCTGTTGTGCCAAGGGAACAACCTCCTCCCCTCTGCGAGGCCTCTCCTCCCAAGAACAGACATCTAACTCCCTGAGCAGGAAGCCTCTTTCAGCGTGCCAGCTGGGAATCAGGGCCCTGGGCACAATCCCAGCACCTGTGCCTAGTTTTCTTACAGAGCACTGCCAGCTGCTCTGCTAGGTCTGCAAATGTCCTGTATACCCTATTTCTTTTCTGTGGGTTGCTTTGGATAAGCAATGCGAATGTGTTGCTTATATTTGGATTTTTGCAAATTCATTGTTTTACATTTACCTTAACTTGATTTGTTTAAGGATCATATCAGGCCACTGATAAACGAAGTCATGCCATGTTTTTAATAATTATTAAACCAGGGTTATTGAACGAGTAGTGCCCAGAACCCCCTGTAGTATTTTTGAGGGAATTTGAAGGTAAGCAGGATGTAACTGCAGGCCACTTTGGACACTGTGACATGGAGTTTGTGAGGAAGAAGTGGTTTTATGGCTGGTGCTTGTCAGCAAACTTTTCTGGCATTGCACATGGTAGCAGAGAGTATATTTGACCCTGAAGGCTCACAGGCATTAGATAATTGTTTTGACTCTGACTCAGTTCATGGCATGTTAGACTAGTCATTTCTATCTGTGACACCAAACTATCAACTGCAAACTTCCTGTGTGGAAATAATTATTCATCTTTTCCAAGTTTGCATTATGTTCTTCTGTATCCAACAGTTTTTACACAGAAAGGCAAGGTTAGAGTTAAGACCATTTTTGCTGCTAATAACTTGACTCTGAAATGCCTTCATATTATTCAAAAATCCTAGTATAAGTGGAGGCACAGTGGGGTTAGAATTCTGTACTGCAACAGGATGGGGACATACAGAGGTCTGGAAAATAATGAAGGTGGGAGGAAACTGAATAAAAAATGGTTGTTATTGCTGTTCATAATGCCATATTAATTAAACCATTTTATCTGGAAACAAGGCTTAAAAAACAACACAAGGAAATATATTTTCATATAAACTCATTGCCATAGGATATTCTAAAACCCCCAAATATAAATAAATAAATAGGCTCAACAAGAAAATAGACACACTCAAAGGAGCTAGGCATAATGAAGTCCCTGACACACGTTTGTCTAGCTGCAATATCCTCTTTGGAAATTAGGAAATCCCTAAACTACTGATTTTCAGAAGCAGGAATGACACAAATGGGCAGGAGCTACTTTTCCTATAATCTGTTTCCAATTCTAAGCATCCATTACTACTTCCTTTCTTGGTTTCCCTTGAGGAAAGGACATGCTAAGCCTGCTTTGAATGTTAAAAGCTTCCTCTGTTCTGCACAAATAGAGGTGAGAGTAAGAGACCATAAATGGTTACCCATGGACAGCTAATAGAAGCTGTGAGATGCATGTCCTAACCTGGAACCAAGGAGGTGTTTGAGGTGGACCAAAGGGTCACTGGCAGGGCATCTTGAGACACTCAGACTGAGTTGTGCATGGCTCAGCCCGTGCTGGGGGCCTGTGGCAGTTTGGTTAGTCCTGGACAAGCACTACACTGTTTCTGCCACCCTTGAACTCCATGTGTTCCTCTCACCAACAGAGCAAACAGGTTAATAAAGGTGGGGATTTTTTGTGTAAAAATACAACGAAAGCCAGGTCAGAAAGGGAAAGATCTCAGTCAGCTTGGTAGCTTACACAGAACAGAACTCTGCCAAGGAAAGGAACTTACATCTTCTCTTGCTTTCTTACCACAGTGTTTCCTCTTTGCACTTTACAAAGCCCAACTTCTGCCATAATCCACCTGGCAACAAGTTACAGTCGATCTCCCTCTAGTGGGTAATTAATTACCCATAAAACCACAGAAAGACTGAGATGTGTTAAGAATCTGCCTTGTGTTTGCTTTTCTTCATCTCCTTTCTTCAGCTGGCTTTCTTCTTCTTTCATCTGTGATCTTTCTCACACGTGCATTATATGTTTTCTTCATACCCTCCCTGAACTTCATACCTGCTCCTTCTCCATTCTTGTGCTCTGTAAGAAGCTGGGCTGTTTGAGGGGTTTCTGTTTGACTTTGATGTAAATGGAAATGAAAGTAAAGAATGAATTTAAAATTAAATATTCTAGAGATTAGTGGTGTTTGTACAGAGTGTGCAACCCCCGATATGCTGAAAGCTTAGAAATCTGGGAAAAAGAAAACCATAATACCTACCTTAAGTTTGTAATTTATTTTCTTTATCAGGAAACAGTCAAAGGAAATTTACATTTGTGTTTTCTTATCCTTTAAGTTGATTTATTTGGGTTGAAAATCTTCTGCATTCTGCTTAGTAGTTTGTTCCCCTTGCATTTGTTGTTCCATTACCAAAACTATTAACAGCAAAATACATAAGCCAGCTGTGTTCTATCTGAAGTTAGCTCTCTAACAGCAACAGTTAACTACCAAAGAGTATTCCCAGAGCAGAGCTGACGTTAATTGGGAAGGATAGTGCTCTGAAATATGTGGAGACAAGATGCTATAGAAATTGATTTAACCAGCCTATGCCTTTTGTGTATGGAACTGTATTTCTTTCCTTGCAGAGCATATAGGCTGGATACTATGGCTCCATTTAGATTAATGGAAATATATTAGGGATGATTCTCAAAGGTATCTCCTTTCTCTGACTACTCTGGAGTTTCTTGTGTGTGTGTGTGTGTGGTAAAGTACATTTCAAACAAAAAGATGAGCAAGTCAGTATTGTCCAAATGAAAAATGACAGATCTGGTTGAAAGAAATTTTTAGGACAGGACAGAAATTTTTAGACATCTTTAGGACTTTGATAATCTATTCCTCCAGTGATAGTAGGCATCATATTAATCATTATGTTACCTTTCTGTTTAAAACTCTGAATTATGTAAATAAACCAACATGAAAGACATTGTGCTCCAATCCAAGTACTTTCCAGGTTCCTGGAGGCACTGACCTTTATCTCAAATGACTGTAGTAAACAGTGTTCCAAAAAAGTCACTAATTAGAACCCAAGAGTCTTTATTATGGCAAACTTAGGTATCACAAAGCAAATGAATAGAACGAGGATAAACTGGAATTTTACTGAAGCAAAGTAAGATCACAGATTATTTATTGTGAGCACATTCTGCACCTAGAAACACCTATGCAATCCATATATTTACATTATTTTGTGAAACAGCACCATCAAAAATAATTTTTCAATACAGCATATCAGGATTATCATGTTATTTTTACTAACATGGGTATAAAAATATTGTAGCTTTTGCTTCCTTCATAACTGAGTTGTCAATACAACTAATTTCATTTTACTGTAATAAAGATGAAATGAATTCCAATCCTGCTCCTATATCAGTTACAATGTAATTTTATTCAGCTGAGACATTTCATAAACCTGCTGAAGGTAAGAATTTCAGAAGGCGCTGAGGCAGGATGTGGAGGCAGGGAAGAGGTATTGCAGAAAAAATTTACAGGTTCTATCTCCACAGCTTCCCTTGCATTGATGTACAGGGCAAAAAGAATTCAGTGACTGTCAGCTTTCCAGACCAGCTTGTAGAGCTGACAGTAAAAGAATGTTCTTTTGCATCCAAATTGAGTACATTTGTTCTAGAATTTATTAAGACACTGTAAACAAAGAAACTTACAGTGCCACATCCTGTTCTTTATTTAGGTTGGATGAAGGCTTCATTTGGCATCATGGAAACTAGAATGACTCTGCTGGGCTAAACCAAAGGCCTGTGAGTCCCTTTATCCAATCTCTGGTCCTAGTCAGAAACAAGTGCCTAAGGGAGTATGAGAAATAAGGGAGTATGAGAAACAGAGCATTGCAGCCTGCAGCCGTGACTTGTATTTCATCGCTGCTGATACAGAACGGAGTCTGGTGGTCTGAGCACAGAGCTGGGAGGATGAATCTGCTGTTTGAGTCCGCCTCTGTCACCAAGGTTACGTGTACATCACTGTGTCCCAGCTCCTGTGTGCTGGTGGCAAACCTGCCTTCAAGCCTCTGCACTGCAGAGGCACACACAACTCATGCTCACCGTAGCCACACTCACATTCGGGCTGGTTTTGATCAAGTCTGGTATTATGGAGAGATTTGTTCCTCCCTAATGAGTTGCTTAACATCTGTGATTGTTTCCTGAAGAGCTGCATAATATACCAGTGCACTTCTTATTGTACCCCTTTATCTGCCCCCATTCCTTCTGGCTCCTCTCTTTTTCACATGGTTATTATCACTGGCCTTTGTAGTCCTTGTGCTTCGTCCTAAGCTTGTCATCCCTCAGTTCCTACACTCAGGAACAGCAGGCTCAGTGCAAAAGGTAGAAACTGAAAATATTTTCCCTGTGTAGCCCAAGTCCAGGTCAATCCATCAAGTAGCTCGGGGAGACTCGCTCTTTCAAATGTCCCTGCTGAAGCTGCCCTTCAGCCTGCTCATCAGCCAATAAAAAGGTGATGCTGTTAGATTTCCAGTAAAACCAGAAAGATAATGTTGAAGGCACCTCCTTAAAAATTCCTGTTAAAAAGTGTTGTTTAAAAGCTATGTTTCACATTGCTTCAGGGCTACCTGCAATTCCCAGCATGTTGAGATTGCTCCTGAATGGATCCTCAGATATTGAATCCATCAGCTGCAGGCCCACTTCTGGTGATTTCACAGTGTCATCATTGTTCCTGGAAGTCTGTCACCTCCTTCACAACTATTGTTCCCACCTCAAAAACACCAGGTGGAGAAGGACTGCAAGCTCCACACTCAGGGCACTACTCAGAACACCACAATGAGGCAGGTAAATAAGGAGAATTCCCTTTTCATATTTATCCTTGCAATGCAGAGCCTTTACCAGTGTGATATGATTGGGGATTTCTACAAGCTGACTCAAGCTGGCTGGATTGAAGGCCATATTTGAGGAGCTTCTCCCCAGATCCTTGCACCTCAGGTTGAGCAGAACCCTGGAGAGCTCCTCCTCCTCCCTGCGGCCTCCAGCTGTGCTTCTGCGCAGGGCAGGGGTGCACAGGAACTGGAGGAAGCCACGTGCAAATCAGGGCTGAGTGGTAACCAAATATGTCTAGCCCAGGGGAAGCTGGTGAGAGTGCAGAGCTAGTCAAAGGGAAGGGAGCAAATAGACTGGAACACCCAGGCACTGGAATATTGGCATGTCAGTGGCGGGCTGTATATAGTAAATAAATAGAGATATGCATGTTTTAGCAATTTCCCCAGGGTAAAGTGAGTAGGAGTGTGTTCAAAGAGTAGTATTTGCTTTATATTGTCCTGTGAGCACAGTTTCAGTATATACATTAGGAAGTACATATAGGGTGTATGTTTAATCAAGAAATTTAGACAATACCCTGAGTAATTGGGAGCATACACCAAATCCCATCAGTCTGATCCCTACGCCAAGTTCCTTCTCAGTATTACAATTTTGCAAGCAATTAAAATGGCTACTTGGCTACGTTGTGTTATTACAAGCAACATCACTTGTATGTATTTTAAGTAATAAAAGTGATGTTAGTTGCTGTGCATTACTACCCAGGTAAAAATCACACCCCCGTGTTAAGCATGCACAACAATATACCATTAACCTTTAACATGACAGCTTGAAAGAGTGGTGTGTTTTTCTTTTACATTTCTACTACAAGTCCTCTGTTAATACTTTGCGCATTAAAAATTTTTCTGCTATAAAGAGGATTCAATGATTTTGCAAACCAGCCTCATGTAATTTGACAATTTCAAGGCTTTTCAACTCAGGCCCTTGCATGTGTGTCATCTATCGCATTGCAGATTTCATCCAATAGTCGAAAATGTACTCTCAATGCAGTATCATCTTATCAGTATTCTAGCACCATAAGCTTTCTCACTGCAAGCAGGGGACTGTTCATTACAATGAAACTGAAAATGGAATAACTGAAGGATTGATTTATATGACCTTCACTCAGGAATGTTCTAATTCTGACATAATCTCTCTGACTGAAATCCTAAACACTGTATAATTTTGATTTATTACCCTTAAAAGAAGGAGCCTGGATTTATAGATCAACAGAATACCTGGCATGAAAAAGAATGGTGCAAAAGCTCAGGAAGACTGCAAAAAAATGCAGATTGATCATGTGACTTTACTCCAAACATTGTCTCAGCCAGCAAATCCATGAACAGAGCTGAAAGCAAGTGGAAAAACATTATGCGGATGTTTTCACAAATCCACTCTGTCACTCGGAAATCTCTCATGATTATATACATTTTATAGCAAAGATAAGAGCGTATTAGTAAGTTCAAGCATGAAACAGTCTGTTTACTAAAGGCTGCAGGAAATGTTTATTAAACCAGCTAATTTATGGCCAAACAGGGCCAGAACTTGATATACTCCACAAAAGGCTGCTTTAGCAGGCAGCTGTTTCCCTCCCACACCGACAGTGAAACCCACTCCATGCTATTCTGTCCTCACATCTGCTGCCATGGGAGCCAAGAGAAGGCTTGTAAGGGTGTGAGGGCACATTGGACCTGACTCACAGGTGAAAGCTAGGGCAGCCGTACAGTGTGCTGCTTAAAATTAACAGCTGATATCTTTAAAGCAAAGCAGCTGGATCTAAATCAAGTAGAATCTTCTTGAATTGAAAGGTGAATCAGGCTGGTTGTCACTTCTTGGATTTTTTTGGTGAGGCAAAGAGAGTAGTTAGAAGACAGGGTGGATAGAAACTATTCACAACAAGCTGGTTGATAAATGTACATTAAAAGCCCACTGAATGCAGTTATAATGCCCTGCAGGAACTGAAATCAACAGGTCAGTTTAAAACAGACTAACAAAAAGAAACCTGCCCTCCACCCGTGCCTTTTTTCTGTTCTTAATGTTTGGTGAAATGAATGCTTGCCTCCTTTCCTCCCACACACTCAGCTCACAGTTCCCACTTAGCCATTTCCCAGTCCTATTTTAGACAAATCTTTATCTTATCGTGCTTCTCCTGCAAATCCTTCTCCTCTAGAGCACTTAACATCCTCTTCTTTCATAAAATCCACCTTTTACAAGTGGTACCTAATCAGTCTTACTTTAGCCTAGCCAGGAAATGGAGGGGTTTATTTTAGAAAAAAATTATTGTTATTCAGTGAATTTTGTGGCTGGTATGAATTGTTTTATTCTAGCAGATGGTAGTCTCCTCTATGCAGGAACATTTGTCTGCTTCACTGTACTGCACAATGCATATTATTCTCACCTATGAATGGGCCTGTTCCTTATTACTTCCAAAGATCAAACATTACACAATTCCTCCAGTATGGAGCTACAGTCTGAGCTACAGCTACTGCAGCCACTGCAAAAGCACTACAGCCTCAGATAGATTATTCCTTCCTTCCTGAATATGTTGGAGTGGATATACCAGGAACTAAATTTGTGCTTAGGGATAGCAGGAAGTGCCTGATTCTTTTTATGTGCTTGCAGAAAGGGAGGGGAAGGAAAAAAAAAAAAAAAAGGAAGAGGAGGAGATAAGAGAAAATGATAAAAAGAAAAATGAGAGACTGTGGTGTCATATTTAGGACATTTATTCCCTGAACCATATATGGACAATTTTCAAAGTAAGAAAATAAAGTATTTTTATCAAAAACTGTGTTCTACTAGAATGACATAAAGGCTTGTAAGCATTAGACAAAAGAGAAAAAAACCCATGAATATTATTTCTGTAATCAATTAGCATATCAACATGCAGGAATACAATATAGATAATATTTGATTCTTTGAACTAGAAAACTTAATATAAAGCCCAGTTCTTCAAACCAATCCTGGCATACTTGATTTTCAGCATGAGCTGTTTATTGAATTCTCAAATGAATGTATTTATCATTAGGAAAATCAAAACAGCAGAGGAAGTAATATAGTCTTAGATTTCCCAATGGTGAATTAATTAGCAGAGTCAATTCTGGCCTCAGCCTGGTATCTCATCCACCAGACCACACTCACTTCCCATTGTAATGACACATGATTGTAAAAGCTTAACAGTGTTTTGCCAGTGCTGGTAAAGCTGATAAGGATGGGAGTGAAGGGCAGCTTGGTATCTTCTTCAACCAATGGCAAACTATTCAGGATGAGAGGTTAAGAACTACTTTATTAGGGTGATTATCATTACCCTCAGCAACAACTATAAAAAGCTCCAAGTCAAATGGTTCTGACTCACTTGTTGAAGGGTAATACCATCTGTGGAGGAAATTCTGGGTATGGGCTGTCACCAGTGGCTAATCCCCCTAGAACAGGTGCACAGCAGTTTGCCAGTCCCACATCACAGCAGGGCTGGTAGCCAGGGCATCCAGCTCACAGAAGAGATGCCCACTGGAAAGGAGGTGGAACAAAGGAAGAAAGGGCCTGTCTTCATGTTTTTCCCAAGTGGCTTCCACTTGTAAAGTTTTGGTGACTAGAAAAATTTGGAAGCCATTCTCCACTCAGTGTACATCAGCAGTAATACAAGACTTGTCTTTCCTCACTATTGAGTTCTCCTGGGCCACTGCAGCAGCTCTAGAGTGAAATACTTTTGCAGACACTATGTTTCTAATTGTAAATTCAACAGGTTCTCTATTAACTGTGACTGTTAATATAAAATATTTTAAAACAAAATGCCTGTATACCAGATCAGTCCAGCCTGACTAAGGTCAAAAAACATTTGTTGAGTCCATTCAGGACAGAAGGCAGAAACATTACAAAATTGACTTTCAAATGAATGAACAAGGAATACAGACTCAAAATCTCAACCCTGGCAGACACTGAACTCGGTGTCATTTGATCTGCATTAGCACTTGGGTGTCTGAGTAGGTCTGCTGAAACAGAAGGAAACCTTTCCCAAAAAGATTGTTCAGCTAGTACAAACTGGTAGCTTCTAAGTAAAAGAAAAACATTTTCTTACATTATAAGGAATATAAATAAAACAGCATAGTCTTTTAACTGAATAAGATACACCTATTAAAAATTACATATTGCAGAGTTAGAAAGGCCCCTATAATCAGACCTGCACTAGACAGACAAAAAGACTTCTTAAAGGAATTTTTTTTCAATCTGTAATACAGCACCCCTTTCAATATAATATTTCTGTCCAATTAAAATTATTCTATTGATGGACAGTTTATCTTAGTTTTATTATGATTCCAATTTATTGTAAATTTACCATATTCATTATTAGATTAAGCCGTAAAAAATGTAAATACTAGTAATTATGAAACTTGAAAACAATGCAAAAAAAAGAAAAAAGATAGCAAAAGAAGAGGAAAATGAAGCTGATTAAATGTCTGGTTCTCATTGATTGCCAATAGCTGCTAGTGTTAAATTAAGAGGTTATTTTATTGTCCTCCTCAGCCATGCTCCATTCAATAACCAAAAATTTATGTCTTTGAATTAATAATAATTACAATAAAAATATTCCCCATTTTCTGGCATGCTGTGTTTATTTTAGGATATTAACACAGCAATCTAAATACAACATGTAAAACTCCCTCAGGGTTTTCTGTCTCACATCCCAGACCTTCTGTTTCTTTACAAGCTTTAACAGCCACAGTTAGAAGAGATATAAATAGTCTGAAGCACAAGAGAATCTCTCTTCCCTGACAGAATCTTTATTTACAAGCTCTACAAACCTAAGCAGGTCAAACAGTCTCTTGCTGGCAACTTAATAAGGCCCACCTGCCAAATAAACCCACCAGTGAACTCCACAGGGCCTACGTAAATCCAGAGTGCTTGGAACAAGATTTTCTCCCTAGGAATCATACTGAGATGGGATGCTTATAGTTCAAAAGAGGATCATCTTTCAAACTCCAGAGTGCTTGTTGCCTGGCACACGAGTGTGCAAAAGGATTGTAAAAACCACAGCTCTTACCTTCAGAAGACATCATCATTTAACATTTATATTTCAATATTGCTTCCAGGACACACACATGCTGAGGGCTCCTCTGCTGGTTTCGTATGAACATGTAAGGCTTGTAAGTCTCTGCCCGTTGGACTTTTTAAAGGGCAAGTATAGTTGGGTCATAAATGAAATCTTAAAAATTATTCAAGACTTAACATGCAATTAATTTGCCTACAATGTGATGAAAAGAAAACAAAAGAATAAGATAACTGGTTATTTAAACCAACCTAGAAATTAATTCTCAGAAGCCGTAGTAAGTTTTTTAATGAATATTGACAATTATCAAAGTGGAATTCCATTCTGAGACCTAAGCTGTTCGAACACAAATCTTGGGTAAGTGTTTCCCATTGAATCAATGACTTCTTTATGTTTTTGCCTGAATCAGCTAGGCCCAGCAACTATCCCAGTGTGGGCATATCCACAGACTTCTGAAAAGGCCCACTCGCTATGTTTGTATTGCATTGTGAAAAGCATCTCCAAAGCATCCTTCAGATTTCTGTTTGCTGTTTGTACAGTCAGCAAACTGGTAAATTCTGAGCACATGCCTCATAATTTATTAGGATGGCACCAGGCAGATGAAGGCAGACAATAGATTGTAGCTGGGCAGCAGAAGCTATCTGGCTCAAAACACTAAAGCAGAACTCATGATCCACTCACGGAGGGAGCTGGTTGACCTCTGCACACCTGGCTGAGAACTGCAGGAATGCCTGAGCTGATTCACAGATAAATGCCCCAGCCCTCGAGGTGACAGAGGTAATCAGGAGGGGCAATGTGCAGCTGGAGAGGTACCCTGTGTGTAATGGGCAGGGATCACAGGTCCCACTCTAATGAGCCAGTGAACATCTGATGGAGTTCTTTAATTTACCGTGAGGGACGTATCCATACAAGGCCTATGGGCTGCCTGCCTGTAAAAATCCTTGGGGAGAGGTTACAGGCAAATCAGGGAACACCTAAAAAAGGCTTTCAGCTCTTTGTTCCTGCAGGTCTACAGTGGAGCAGAACAGAGTACCCACAGGCACTGGGCATTACAGCTGTGTTAGAGCACATATGATTGGGGCTGCAGAGATTAATTATTGATAAGTACATCTATTTGCCAGGGTCATTCCAAATACAAGTCAAATGTAACAGTTTTACAAGTGTAGGTGAAGTAAGGAACACATGTGGAATGTGCATTTAAGATGGTATGTTGTGGCAAATCACTTGGTTGCACTTTGAAGGCCTTGAATGTCAAATCACCAGAGAAAATGCTCAGTTTCAGAATCCTGGTACTGCATCTCTTGGTGATGTTATCAGTGGTGTACTTTTACTAAGAGGTAAAAGTACCTCTTCTGGGCCCTCTGAAGCACTTCTGGGGTGAGACAGAAGTTGGGGCTTTGAATCACAGATCACTTGATTCTGAATGCTGTTTAAGTGCCTATCATGTCATGTGGAACCAGTGCAAACAGCTTTGGAGAACCAGCCCAGAGCCAGAAGATGCACATAGCATCAGCCCTTCAGCAAACACTACATGCCCAATTGCTGTAGCAATTGCAGAAGTGGGAATGATGCTATTCTTAGCAGAGATGTACTATAACCATGCCCAGCTTCAGTGTGAGACAATAGAGAGTGGGTGAATCTTCATCCACGCAGTGTACTACACCTTGGCCAAGCCCAGCACATTTCTTCTCTGCTTGGGTACATTCATCATTTGACTCACAGTTTAATTCAGCTGCTGTAAATGCAGCTGAGCCAGCCCGATGTTCTTCTGTGCTTTGTAAACTGGATGCAGATTTGGCACTGGAGCCAGAAGTGCCTTGGTGGGGTCCGAGCTGTGTGTAGGGCTGAGCTGGTGACAGTGGAGCACAGTGTGACTCCTGCAGGCAGCCCAGCAGCCCCTGCTCCCTCTCAGTGCTGCAGCGGCTGGCACCGCGCACGCTCTGCCTCATTAACAGTAACTGAAGCGAGCAAACAGAGCTTACAGCAGTGAGCTTATCCAGCTCGAGTGTAAGAACATTGTAAAATGCGCAAGAAACACATCCCACTCCTTTCAGTTTTCACAGCAGTGACAGCACAGGTGATAATGTAGCAGATAGGCCTTCATTTTCAAACCTGCTCATCCTGCACTTCACATCCAGTTGTTTCAGCCTTCATTTGTCAAGTACATTTGCACATACTCAACACCAATGTAAAACAAGTGCTAAGCATCCTATATAAAGTCTCCAAACAGTTCTCGAAATTAGTGGCAATTTCTGAAAATGCCTGTCAGTGAGCATTTTTCTCAAGGCATATACACTGAGTAAATAGGATATTATCACAACTACAGTTTCTCAGTTCAGGAAATTGCTAGTCACCAACATAATTAGAAATAGTTCATGTGATCAAATTAATCATTCAAAAAAGAGCAATTACTGTTAACAGGATAATGGCATGCCTTAAAAAAGAATGAAATTAATTTTTAGGACCAACGTAGTTACCCTCACCACTCTTTACTGAGGCAGCAAAGATTAATACATGTGCAGAATAAAACATTGCATTAGTATCTGCTGAAAACAGTAGTAGCATTATCTATCTGGCCTATTCAACCCTTAACAAACTTTATTTTTCAGCCCCAGCAGAGAGTGGAAATATCAATAGTCATTTCTCTGCCAAAATGAAAAAAACACCACTCTTCAAGAATTCTATTGCTATAGAACTTACCACATTGTGATTATCACTGACTAATAATTGCATGAAGATTAAACATAAGTCAGCAATTTGAAATTCAGAAGAATTTAACATTCAGACCTGCATTACAGCTCCTTGAAAGCTAAGACTTGGCTTGTTAAGGCTAAAGCTTTACTCTGCAAGGTCTAGAAACACATGCCAAACATTGCAAAAAACTGTATTTTTGCTCCATTGTGCTAAACATTAATTCTGATTATAAATGTATTTTGAAATTTCTGCCTCTAAGTGAGATTAAATTTATGTTTAGAAACATAGTAAAACTATGCTATCAATAGATAGCAGAGTTAATATGTTTTGAAACCTCAAGCTGTGTGTTTCTACATAGATTAGATTTATTTTATTCTGAATGTCAGCAATGTTTAAATTAAGTCATACTGATGGGGAAGATAATTAGAGACATATAACTTCTATAGATAAATTTATTGATTCACTGAAGTTACTTATACCAAGCTGAAGCACATTAGCTGCTGAGAACTGGTATACAGCTGGTTTTTATCATCCCAACACTGGAAAACAGCAGGGACATGCTCCTCAATTTTCCTTTCTCGTGGCCTCTGTCTTGCCCTGAAGATGTATCCCACTCCCTCATGTGTTCAACTTTCCTCTTCCTTTTGCTCCCTCAATTACACTTCCCTTCCTTCTGCTCAACACAAATGATGCAAACACAAATAGGTATTTGCTACAAAAATGTGGTTTTGTTGCAAAAAAAAAGTGACATTTACTCCATTTTTTTCCTATCTGAAAACGTACCTGGTAAACAGGCTGGTGTAACTCATAGCATGAAGAAGATTGACATTCAACTGTGTTTTTTCATCAGGTAATCATATTTCACTCTCATCAGTATTTAAGCCATCAACTGTAGCTGCACTTAAGATGTCCCTCATTTGGACAGAGACTAATTCTATTTCAAATTGTCAAAGTTGATTATTTTCTTTTTCTAAGGAATCAACTTGCTATTATAAAATACCATTACTCAATTTTATATGGGGTTACACC
The DNA here is from genome assembly GCA_018697195.1 of Certhia americana. Classification (NCBI taxonomy): domain Eukaryota; kingdom Metazoa; phylum Chordata; class Aves; order Passeriformes; family Certhiidae; genus Certhia; species Certhia americana. The sequence continues at coordinate 58,436,511 of CM031860.1, read as the reverse complement.
AAGTGTGAAAAGCCTATACCTTCTCATTTTCAAGATAATTTAAAAGTGATTTTAATTCTCGTCAAAATTTTCAAGTAACCATTTTCAATGAATTTTCATTCAAATTAATTAGCAAATATATGCCTAAGTTCTCTAGAACTCATTTACTACTATCATTTTACTATGCACTACAATTTATATAAAATATTTTGAAACACTAATTTTAAATTTCATATTTCCTTGTTTCTTAATTCTAGATCAGCAGCTTGTTGTGTCCATATTGTGTCCAGTATGCTGCATGGTCAAAGACATAAACATGTATATGCTGATAAAGATTTTTCTTAACTGTTGTGATAACACATGGACTGACATGCTGAAGATCAGTGTCCATGTCTAGCTATACTTAAATTGCTAAGGATAGGTTCAGACAGGTTGAAAACAACAATTACTCTGTTAATTCAAAGAAAGACATGGACTGCTGCCCAAAGTCAGTGCACAGGCGATAAGCTGCCAGCCTGAAAGTGTCATGGTGATAGTAGGGATAACACTGAGCAGGTATCTCTGCATCAGTGCTACAGCAAAACAGGACAATGGGCAACATTAACTTTACCAGCGTGTTCATGGTTTGAATTGTAATGTCTTCAGTGCTCACCCCTAATACATGGAAGTTTGTGAAACAAGAAAAAACTACACCTGTGGATTCTATGTGGCCTAATACAGTACTTACCTCATTCAACACCTTAGTATAATAAACACTGTAATCATGCTGTGCTGCTTTACTAATTTGGGAATATCTGATTAACACATGGAGTACACTCAAATAACTTCAGTTTAGCACTACTTTCAGTTAACATTGCTGCCAAGATAATCTGCATGCAGGAAAATACATACTAGACAGATTATTATATAAAATTCTAAAACAAAAATAAAAATGGGTACAAGAAAGGAATTTCAAAAGCAATCAATCCTTAGCATTCATACAGGAGATAAGTGTAGACACAAGGCTCCTGCCACAGAACTCTACAATGAGATTAAGCGTGCTCATGAGCAGCATTGTCTTTGCTATTTGCCTTTGCCGGAGGACAAAAGAAAAACTTCTGCACAGGGACCGCTGGTCCCCATCGCTTCTAGTGGCAAGAAATACCCCAAAACGTGCCCCATCCCCTTGTCAAGAGCACTGAGCCAGCTCTCCAAGGAGGGAGCTCTGCACTGTTGCACAGAGTAATGCCACACACACTGCTTGTTCCTGACCTCTGTCTAACAGAGTGGAACTACAGCAACTGCAGCGCAAGGCCTTGGCTTGTCCAGCACTCACTGTCCCCGTGGCAGCAACAAAACAAAACTTCCTTCACCTTCAGAATTCCAGCACATGCCTAAAGCCTGGAGCACTGACTTCAGTTATTGCTGAATAAGTGATCTTGAAAAAGTGCTTGAATTGCAAATTATCTTTAGGCCTAGTAACTAATTGATAATCTCCAAAATACTTAAATATTTCTAGGACAGCATGCTACCACTGCATTTATTTAAATGCCTTTGAGTTGAAAGAGAGGTATTAATTGTGATACCGTTTAATTGTGATACTGCACAATCTATCCATAAAAGTTGAAAGTAGGAAGCAATAAAAAAGCAACCAAATGAAAGAGGAGTCACTAATAAATTAATACTTTTATTTGTTCTAGTTGTGCATTTTTGATATTTCTTAGATAGGCCATTGAAACCAAAACTGTTAAAAAATATTGGCTAATTTAAAATCTCAGGGAAATATAATGAAAGAACAAAACCTCCAAGAGGTTCAATCTGTGAAGTTGTGACTACTAGAAACTGATTAGAAGATGTTTCCTTCAAAGCTATCGCTCAAGTGTAATGCAGCATGCCTGTGATTTGTCAGCACAATCTTCTTCTGCACTGCATGTGCATTTACACCTTGAGAAGTTAAAGCTTTTTTGAACTCAGTTTTCCGAAGTGTCATGTAACTATACCCCCTGGCAAAGTACCAGCCTCTTTGTGTACTGCAGTGGAAAAATGAGGTATCTTTATTACCACAATAACAGCTTAAGAAAACGGCCAATTGTTTTGAAAATTAAAAAACCTGCAAGCACAATTTTTATTTAAGGCATCAAGACATTGGACAAGTGTCTAGGTACAATATAAATTGGTAGTATTCCAGTTAAAGGTGTTAAATTCCAGCATAAGCTTTCCTGGAAATCTGCATGGTGGGTTTATCAGGAGGTAATTACACGGTTGCAGATCTTGTTCTCACAGACAAGGCCAGAGATCTACAGCAATTGTAAGGACTAAGGAAGATTTGTCACCTTGACCATGATAACAAAATCCTTCCACTTACACTTCAAAGAACTGACACAGAAGGCAAACATAGGAACTGTGTTATCTGTAGGATATTATGCATTAGTGGTAAGTACAAAATGAAAATTTGTTTCTCTTTTGTAACTCATATATAAAGATGAATTTATATTATCGGGCCTGCACAAAGAATTTATTCCCAAGATAACGTAGATAAAGTATTTATGTCATGCAAATTATTGATAATTAATGTTTCTTAGAGAAGTTGGGGTCTTTTTTGGGGGGGATTCATTCATGATATGCTTTATAATTGCAGTATGTTAGATTTATTTTTCAACTATGAAGAAAAACAAGCCTGTATATTCCCTTATGTAAACAACAGGATTCACATACTTGTACTTCTATTTATTTGTATTGATACTGGTGTCTCTGTTTTTAATTAGAAAGGATCTTTAGTTTTTCTGTGACTGCATTTAATTGAACTTTAGAAAGGAAGCTGGATAAAGCTGTCACAACTCAATCCAAATTAGCTATTTTAAAATGTAACGGCACTTTCTCTTTACTGCTGTAAACACTGACATTCGGAAACTAAATCTTGTTTGTCTAACACCTTAAAGATAGTGGTTTGGGTTTTTTTTTTCCCACAGAAAGGCTGTAAAACAAGTTAAGGTACCTTTATCACTGCAGACAGATCTCCTCCAGCCACCTTCAGCTTAAAGTTTTAATCAGCTAATGATTCAGATTTTCATTACTAAGTACTTAGCACTAAATTTGCGCTGTTCAACTGCTAACTGCCATGCAGCCACCATTAAGCACTCACTTAAAAACATCAACAAACTTTAACGTATGAAAGTAAAGTCAGGATCACATAAAAAAATAAACAGTCTGAGCCCTTCTGCAACAGATGGCCTAATTTCACCATTATCCGTGAAGTATGATGCTGGTGTGTTCCCCTCCCTCAATTATCATGTTTACCTTTGGCAGGAGTTGCGACAGCTCCTTAGCTACCAGGTTAATACAGTATCCATAGCACCGAGGAACTCTATTCTCCGCCTTGTACACAAACACGGGCTCTCAGTGCTCCATAAATCCTTTATTAAACCATTGAAAGCTTGAAATGTCTGGCCATTACCTGCTTTACATTATCTGGTACGACGGTTCATGAGAATATTTGTTCCTATTGTAACATGATGGCTGTTTAACGATTTGACAAAAAAACCCCAAACCAAACCCCCAAAAAACCCACTGTGTTTTAAATTGGCAAATTACAAGCACATGTACTTATTTTGATACAAGCTTAAAAAAAAAAAACAAACAAACAAACAAACAAACAAACAAACAAACAAACAAAAAATCCCCCCAGGCCATACTTCCAGAAGAGACAGCCCGGATAATTCACAGCCAGGCACACTTCGGTTCTTACGACCATTCGACAGCCTCCAAATTGTGTGCAGTTGTAGGGAAAGTCAAAACATTTGGCTTAAATCAGGATTTTCAGAAAGCGCACGTGTACGGTGGCTGAGGCCAGCGGTGAGGAGAGCACTTTTCATCCGGCCAGGAGGAGATAAATAATAATATAAAGATATTTAAAACTAAATGTTTTTCGCCAACCTCTGTATATTCCCTTTCGGGGCGGAGGGGCAGAGGGGAAAGTGAGGTAGTTTTTCAACGCGTTTTTGCGCACCTGGGGATGGCTCACGGCAAGCATCCCCGTACCCCAGGGGAGATAAATAATAACACATAAAGATGTTTTTAAAAAAGCATTTCCCAGCGGGGTGGGCGGGCCCTGGACGCGCACTCGCCCACCTGAGGGCGGCGAGCCAGGCTCCCCCGAGCGGGCCTTGCCTGTTGACTCTCCTACTGGGAACGCCGGCCCTCCCCGACTCCCCGCTGTGCCCCCGCGCCTCCCATCTCTGACTGGAGCCAGCCCCTGCGGATCCCGCGCGGCGGGCCCCGCCGGATCCCGGCCCCCCGCCGATCCCGGGCCCCGCTCCCCCGCGCCCCCGCCCTCACAACGCGGGGCCCGCGCCCCTCCCACGGCCCCCGCTCCCCCCGGCCCCCGCCTACCACACGCGCCCCCCAGCCAGTTCCCGGCACAGTCCCCCGCCGCATCCCGGCCCCGCCGATCCCGGCCCGACCGACTGACCCGGGACGACCCCGACCTGTTCCCGGCCCGGCCCGCGCGTGCGCGGACTTGGTCGCCGCGCGAGGGGCGGGATTTGAAACGGCCGCTCCGGCAGGGGCCGCCCCTGCGGGGCTGCGCGCCTGGCAATCAGCGCCGCGAGTTTTTCCGCGCTGGTTATAAGGCCGCGAGGAAGGGCGGCGGGGCGCCGCGCAGCACCCGCCGTGCAAGCCTCCGCTCGCCGCTGAAATTGCGCTTGACTGTCGCCTCAGGACCTCCGCGACTCCCGGCACCGACTGAATACGCCGACCGCCTGCCAGGCTCCCCGAGGTGAGAAGGATGCGCAGGGCCACAGGTCGAGTAGCGGGGAGCGCGGCTCCCCTGGCTCTACCCCCGCGCGAAGGGCAGAGCGAGGACACAAGTGCAGCGCCCCGACGTTCCACGCAGGCCCCCGAAGCGGGAGGACAGGGGAGCGGCGAAAAGGCGAGCAGGCGGCGGCGAGGCTAGCCCGACCCCGCGGAGGGAGATGCACTGTCCCCCGCAAGGCCCCCGCGACTGGCCGCAGGGGCAGCGGGAGCCCATCCTGGGACGCGGACCGAGTAGGGCTCCCATGGCCGGCACAGAAGACCGCCAGCGCCAGAGTGGTAGACGTGGGCGGACGGGGCGGTTCAGTGCGCGGTGGCAATCGAGCCCTCCCTCCCGCCCCACCCCAGCCCGCTTCCCCGAGGGACTCTCCCTCCCTTTGACGGATAAGATCCACCGTTCAAGACTTACCTCTCCATCGCAAGGGCAGCCCGACATGAAGCTTCCGTTTCCTTGATTTTTCCCGGAGGAGGCTTTTTTTAGTTCGCTCCCCCCCCTCTCTCCACGATACCTTGGCCCTCGCCGCCGCAGGCCGCGGTCCCCCCACTGCCTTGTCCCCCCCACGGAGGCTGCGCCAGGATTTGTGCCGCTGCAGGGCTGACTCCCGTCGCGCGGAGAGCGGAAAGAGCGAATGCCGAGCCGCAAGTCCCGGAACTGTTGCAGCTTCCATCCTTGCCCCCCCTGACCGCCTCCTCTCTAACTCCTCATCGGCCCCCCCGCTGAGAGGGGGGGGGGGGGGGAAGGGAGGTCAGGAGACCAGCTAAAGGAGGTACACAGGAGAGGACTGCTCACCCGTCTCCCACCTCCCTCCCCCAGGGATCAATCCCAGTAGCAAATCAGAAAATGACAAACCGAGCAGCGGCGGAGCAAACGACGATGGGGGCCCGAGCAAAAAAAAAAAAAAAATCTGGTCGAGCGAAATTAAATGCCCCCCACACTTAAGGCGGTAGTGATAGTGAGGCATGACGAATAACTGCCCCCAAGTTTGGAGGGTGTGGGCGAGAAGTGCGAGCGGCCTGCCTCCTGCCCCTTACCGCGGGTTGGGACTGAGATTGTACTGGCAAGCTCAGGGAGTGAATAGACCATAACTCTGGAAATGTATGGAGGGGCGAAGGCGCATGTTGATTTATCTCCCCATAACACTGTTGTGATGCATCCTATTCTACGTACACCACTCTGCAGTAATCCTGCACCGCCGTTTCATGAGGAAGCGAGAGCTGTAGGGGAAAATGCCGAAAGAAAAAATTCTGTAGAAAATGGCGTGCGGGGCATCGTTGCGCCAATATCATTAAGACTATAAGAGGACAGGGCTCTTGAATAACTTGAATTGATATTTGCTGTGGTAAAAGAGCTCTGGGCTAACTGCTATTGCCCAAGGACCACAGCTTACACTGGTCATTCTGCTGTGCTTTAACTGCCTAACTTGGGAGTGGAGCACGTGGAGAAGGCGAATTTGCCATACTTCTTGAACAGTATGTATTCTTCGCCTTTTGGTTATTGGCTTATTTATCAAATGTTTTCGACTGCACAAGGAACGAGTAAACACCAGTAGACATACAGAGACGGTAAGAACACCAAATTTAAACAGATTATGAGAACAATGGCGGCCTTCTTGCTAACAGACATAAGGCTAAACAAGAGGCCTGGTATCAGTCATTGCCCTGTATTTTGATGTGCATGAAGATTTTCTTATTGGCATTTGCCATTAAAATGCAGCTTATAAGATATAGCTTAAATCTAGGAGCTTGTGCATCCCCGATAGGAGTAAGCCCCATAAATAGGATGCCTTAAAGACAAAAAAAGAAAAGGAAGATATGTTATGGGTTTTAGCCCCGGCGACATCCAAGGAACGTTAACACTAGGGCTAGGCCCAGTGAAGTTTCGATAATCAGATTTTGAAAAGAGGTCCTTGTACTGGTGAACTTAATGTGGACATATATATATATATGTAATGATAGGTTACTAAAAGTCCTTACAATAGCGAAAGTGTCTGGACCTTCTAGCTGCCAGAATAAATTGGTCTTACCAAATGCTCGCATATACCAGAGAGGATGCTGACATAAACTTCTTGACTGAAGCTATTATCTGCCTTGTTTGTGCGTGCTTCTGCCCTGGGAATTTTGCTTTTTTTTCTTTACCTATGGGTTGCAGCCATATCTAGACATTAATGAACTCCTCAGCTTCACAGTGTTTATGCCCGTAGAATTGGCACTGTGGATTGCTAGAGTATTATTTGACTGATTGGCATGAAATAATGAACTAGCCACTATTTCACAGAGGCCTACTCAGCGGCCTCAGCAGTACTTAGACTATATGCAATTTTTTTTTATAGCTTCATTTGAATATCTATATCCCATATATGAAATCTACAGTGATTTTGGTCTAGCTATGCCAACCTTCATAAAATCTGACAGGGTTTTTAGGGGGTGAATCTATATGCTCTAATATTATGGAGACTGTAGACTAGCCTTTTGGTAACGATTATAGGTACTATCCACCCTCATACATACTTGGCGACAAAATTCCAGCCAGCTATTAAAAGCTACAGTAAAATCGTAATAACTTTTATCAAATATGACTTTTTTTTTTTTTTTTTTTTTTGGCAAATGTACATTGAAGAAACTAGGGTCATTGCTCTTTAAGGCTACAGAGTTAGATGTCGTTTAAGCAGATGAAAAATAAAAATAAAATTCTTTCTGTTAGTTTACTATGGAATCCTCAACAAATGGCTTAGTTAAGAATTAAAAAAAAAAAGTTTTCACTGTCTTCTAGGGGATACTATGCACATTTGTGAAGTCAGTGTGTATGTTTTTGCATGGTCGAGATTATTGACATTTAAATTATGCTCTGCATGACAAAGCACTGGCATTACGGCAAAAGACAACCCCTGTTGCGGTTTCAGACTGGCAAGCAAAAATGACTGCTTTGTCGTGAAATATACAGTGCTCCAAAAACCACGTGCAATAATAATAATAGCAAAGGAATGCACCGAAGATGCGTTGTCTTCATTGTCCTGTGTTTGTGCCCTTTCACCTCTTAATTTTGCCCACTGGCCATGCCTTTTGTTCCAGCAGTGTCAGTACATTTCCCAAGCAGAAGGGTCTTGGTTTCTCCTAGCCTGATAAATGTGCTATCCTTGTGGGTCGATCAAAGCCTATGACTGCCACTGGGGCTCCGGGTGAATAAAGGTTCACCTGCCTCTGCTCAGATTCCTGAGCAACGATCTGGTACTGTGAATGGAGTAGAAATTACACATCAGAATTCTTGCAGCAATTTGGTCACACTGTCATTCCTGCTATATAACTATCATGACGTTGACCCTTAGCGTTTCTAAATCGCGATGATAGTTCTAATGCCCTATGCACATTGCACGT
>CM031860.1:58341119-58427943 GCA_018697195.1 Certhia americana | reverse complement strand
TAAATTGGCAAATTACAAGCACAATGTACTTATTTTGAGACAAGCTTAAAAAAAAAAAAACAAAAAAAAAAAACAACAAAAAACAAACAAACAACCAAAAAAATACCCCGCAGGCCCATATTCCAGAGAGACAGCCGGATAATTCACAAGCCCGGCACCCTTCGGTTCTACGACCACTTCGACAGCCCCTCCAAAATTCGTGTGCAGTTGTAGGGGAAAAGTCAAACATTTGGACTAAATCAGGATTTTAGAAAGCGCACGGTACGGTGGATGAGGCCCGCGGTGATTGAGGAGAGCACTCTTTCATCCGGGCCCCGAGGAGTAATAATACTATAAAGATATTAAAACTAACATGTGGTTTTCGCCCAACCTCTGTATATTCCCTTTCGGGGCGGAGGGCGCGGGAAGGGGAAAGTGAGGTAGGTTGTTAACGGTTTTTGCGCACTGGGGATGGTCACGGAAAGCATCCCCGTACCCAGGGGAGATAAATAATAACAATGAAGGTTTTTAAAAAGAATTTCCAGAGGGGTGGGCGGGCATGGGACGCCGCCGCCCCTTCGAAAACCTGAGGGCGGAGAGCCGCCCGGCTCCCCCGAGCGGACTTGACCTACGATGGAAGCCGGCCCCGACACATACACTCTGTTGCACGCGCCCATACATCATTGCCGGGCAGACCCGCCGATCCCGGGCGGCCACAGCCGATACCGGACAAGCCGATCAACGGCACCGTCCCCACGGCCCGCTCCCCCGGAACACGGATCCACCAGGCCCCGATCCCCCGGCACCGCTCCCACCGGCCAAGCCGTTCACGGCACGCCGATTACCGGCACACGCCGATCCGGCAAAGCCCGATACGGCGCCCGAATGTTACCGGCACGGCCCCCGGCGTGCGGGAGGATCCGCGGCGGGGGGATTGAAACGGCCGCTCCGCAGGGGGCCCGCGCCGGCGGGCGCGGCAATCAGCGCCGCGATTTTTTCGCGCTGGGTTATGGCAGGCAGGAGTGGGCGCCCCCACGGGCCGCCGCGCAGCACCCGCCGGAGCCTCCGCCGCCGCTGTTGCCGCTGTGTCGCCTCGGCTCCCGCCGCTCCCCGGCACCGAGATACCGCCGCCGCCTTGCCCGGCTCCCCGGGGAGAAGGATGCGCTAGGGCACAGGTCGGTAGGCCGGGAGCGCGGCTGGCTCTCCCCCGCGGGAAGGGAGGAGGCACCCTGGGCACGTTCCCGCAGGCCCCGAGCGGGAGGCGGGAGCGGCGGGAGCGGCGGCGGCGAGGCTCGCCCGCCCGGGGGGGATGCTGCCGCCCGGCCCCGCGCCTGGCCGCGGGCAGCGGGAGCCCCATCCTGGGCCGGGACCGCGGGCCCTGGCCGGCAGAAGCGCAGCGGAGGTAGCGTGGGGGACGGGGGGTTCCGTGGCGGGGCATCCGCGCCTCCCTCCCGCCCCAGCGCTTCCCCCGGGGACTCTCCCTCCCTTGAGGCTCCGCTCCCTTCAAACTTACCATCTCCATCTGCCCGGGCAGCCCGCAGCTCCCGTTTCCCCCTTTCCCGGAGGAGGGCTTTTTTTGTTCGCTCCCCCCCCTCTCTCCCCGATACCTGGCCCTCGCCGCGGGGCCGCGGTCCCCCCCCTGCCCCTTGTCCCCCCCACCGGAGGCTGCCGCAGGATTTGTGCCGCTGGCAGGGCCTGACTCCCGGGTGGCGGAGGAGCGGAAAGGAGCGATGCCGAGCCGAAGTCCCGGCTGTTGCAGCTTCATCCTTTCCCCCCCTGACCGCCTCCTCCTCCTCCTCCTCGGCGCTGCGGGAGGTCAGGAGCAGCATAAAGGGGTAAAGGAGAGGTGCTCACCCGTCCCACCTCCCTCCCCGGGGGATCAATCAGTGCAAATCAGAAAGAAAACCGGAGCGGGAGAACACGACCGATGGGGAAAAAAAAAAAAAAAAAATCTGTCGAGGATTTAAACCGCCCCCTTAAGGGGTAGTGAGGCTGCGAATGCCCCCCCCGTGAGGGTGTGGGGAGGTGGGGGCTGCTCCTGCCCCTTCCCGCCGGGTGGGACTGAGATTTTCGGCAGCAGGAGTGAATGTAACTCTGGAAATGTATGGAGGGGGAAGCCATGTTTGATTTATTCCTCCACTAAACACTGGTGTGATGATCCTTCTACTTACACCCTTCTGCAGTCCATCCTGGACCGGTATGGGAGGAGAGCCTTGTTAGGAAAATGGAAAGAAAACATTCCTGAGAAGGCGTGCGGGCTCGTTGGCTCAATATTCATTAAGTATAAGAGGACAGGGCTCTTGTAACTTGAATTGATATTTGTGTGGTAAAAGAGCCTGGGGAACTTGTATTCCCAAGGCCACAGTTACAGCTCATCTGCTGTGGCTTTACCGCTCTGGGGGTGGAGAAGGGAATTTGCCATACTTCTTGAACGTATTTATTCTTGCTTTTTGGTTTTGGCTTTTTTTTAAATATGTCGGCTGAAAGGACGAGTAAACACCAGTAGAAGTACAGAGACGGTAAACACCATATTTAAACAGATTTCAGAGAAAATGGGCTTCTTGCTAACAGACATAAGGCAAGCAAGAGGCTGGTATCAGTCATTGCCCCTGTATTTTGTGTGCATGAATATTTTCTTATTGGCATTTGCATTAAAATTGGTTTATAATGATAGTTAAATTTAGGAGCTTGTGCATCCCAGACTGAGTAAGCTAAATAGGTCTCCTTTAAAAGAAAAAAAGAAAAAGGAAGATATGTTTGGGTTTTAGCCCTTGCATACATCCAAGGAACGTTAACACTAGGGTGGCAGTGAAGTTTGTAATAGATTTTGCAAAGAGTCCTTGCTGGTGACTTAAGTGGACATATATATATATATGTAATGTATAAGGTTACTAAAATTCCTTACACATGGAAAGTGTGGCTTCAGCTGCAAGAATAAATTGGTTCTTTACCAAAATGCTCGTATACCAGTAGAGGATCTGTAAACTTATTGCTGAAGCTATTATCTGCTTGTTTGTGGTGGGAATTTTGCTTGGGAAATGCAGCATATCAGCATTAATGAACTCCTCAGTTTCACAGTGTGGTGAATTTGACTGTGGATTATTTGACTGTTGGATGAAATAATTGAACTAAAGCACTATTTCACAGGGCTACTCAGGGCTCAGTACTTAGACTATATGCAATTTTTTGATTGCTTCATTGACTATATATCCCATATATGAAATTACATGGATTTTTGTCTAGTATGCAACCTTCATAAAATCTGACAGGTTTTTTTAGTGTGTGAATATATATGCTCTAAATATTACTGGAGACTGTATGACTAGCTTTTGTAAAGATTATAGGACTATCCACCCTCATACATACTTGGAAAAATCCAGGTATTAAAAGTACAGTAAAACCTACTACTTTATCAAATATTATTTGAAAATGTCAGAAGAAACTAGGTCATTGTACTTTAAGGGTACAGATTTAGAGTAGTTTAGAAGATGAAAAATAAAAATAAAATTTATTTCTTTTTAGTTTAATATGAATCCAACAAATGGCTAGTAAGAATAAAAAAAAAAAAAAGTGTTTCACTGTCTGTAGGGATACATGCCTTTTGTGAAGTCAGTGGTAGTTTTGCAGGTGATATTATTGCATTTAAATTACTGCCTGCATGCAATAGACTGGATATTACGGCAAAAGCAACCCTGCTTGGGTTTAGACTGGAAGCAAAAATGACTGTGTGGTGAATATACAGTGTCCAAAACACTGCACTAATAAAATAGCAAAGGAATGGCAAGAAGAGGTTGTTCTTCATTGTCCTGTTGTTTGTGGCCCTTTCACCTCTTACTTTTGCACTGAGCCTGCTTTTTGTTCCAGCAGTGTCAGTACATTTCCCAAGCGAGGTCTTGTTTCTCCAGCCTGATAAATGTGTTTCCTTGTGGTCGATCAAAGCCTATTGACTGCACTGGGGCTCCGTGTGCATAAAGGTTCACCTGCTCTGCTCAGATTCCTGTATCAAGGATCTGGTCTGTGATGAGTAGAACATACACACGGAATTCTTGCAGCAATTTGGTCACCTCTGGTCATTCCTGCTTATATAACTACATGACGTTGCTTAGGTTTTAAACATGGATGATAGTTTAATGCATGAAAATTGCACGTATTTCCTGTATAGAACAAGATGAAGGGCCAGGCCTTTTCTGGAAAAAAAAATTAAACCTTTCCTCGAGAGCAGTGTGCTGCAGAGTGAGAAGCATCCACTAAGTGGTATTGTAGATTCCCTAACAGTCAGTAATCAGGCATGAGTAAAGAACTGCTTGGGTGGGACTAAGAATAATGCCATAGATGATGACTGCATGTTTTAGTACTATGTTTGTGGCTATACTGTTTGAGCTCATTATTTTCGTGCAAAGGGAATTGAAATGGCCTTATGGCCACATGAGTAGATGTGATAGATCTGGTATCATAATCCAGCCTTGGGATAAAGGAACAGTGGAGATCCTAGAATGAGACAATGGTTTGGGTTGGAATGGACCTTAAAGATCATTTAGTTCCACCCCCTGCCATGGGCAGGGACACCTTTCACTAGACCAGGTTGCTCAGAGCCCCATCTCAAGTGGATCTGTGTGGATCAGTAAGTCCCATATTTCTAGGGAACATCACTTTTCAGTTAGGCTGTAGCTTTGAGAAATGTCTTCACCATGAACGTACTGGAATCTTGGTGTAAATGAGAAGTGGAGATGGAAATTTTCACCAGGATAAGTCCTCAGGTGGTGAAGAGAGAAAATAATTTCTCATCAGAGCTTGACGAGTGAGTCCAAATTTCCTTTGGTGCATTATTGCAGAGAACTTGGGATAAAGGGGGCTAAGGACAGCCTTGTTGATGTGCCAATAGTCACCCTGCTGGCTGTAAATTCATGTAGTTGTTTGAATGGGTCAGTTAGCTATTTTATACAATTAATGGTTACTTGGAATGTTTTGATTCTGAGAATATTTTTGAAGGAAAAGAGAGAAACTACCTGAATTTTCTCCCTTCGTTGCACCTTCAAATTAGCTTCTCTATGACTTGCCATCATTGGAGGTAGCTTTATAAATGTATTTGCCTTTTTCCTGTCATTTTACACTGACAGAAATTACTAAAGTGACACATCAGGTGTTATTTTTTTAATGTTTTTATCAAGTTTGGCAACATCTCTTAATAGTTAATTTATATTTTCTAGCATCAGCAGGAAGAGAAGTTTTTGAAATATGTAGAAGGAAAATGTCAGCCATAGTCTATTACGCTGCCCTTTTGGTTGAATAGCAAGCTACAAAAATACTCTTAAGTTCAATGGTGAACAGGAATATATACTAATATATATATTAATACCTTGTGATGATAACTGCTGTATGATAGACTATGCATTAATCTTCCTCTAAACTTTAGCACCAGATAATCTATTGACTCTCTGGTACATTCATTAAGCACCTTCTGTCTAAAGCATAGAGTAGATTACAATATAAACTGAATTTTTAAAAATGCATGTTGTGTGCAATAAAGAAATACCTGTGAATCATGGTTAAACCAAAAGCGAGATTTGTACTGTCCGTGCTAATGTTAAGAAATTATACCATTGGATGGAAGCTGTTCTTCTGGTACTATGGTGTGATGAGCAATGTGTGGGAAGTGGGTGATTGAAAATGTATTTGAATGTTTCACAGCAATCAAATTGCAATTAGTGAGTATGGAAAAGTGAAATACTAACCTAATGTACTTCAGAGTTTTCATGTGCTGGGCAAAATGACTTTGCCCTGGGTCACCACTGATGCAGGTTCTTATATATGACTTACTGTGAAACCAGTAAAGGATATGAGACTTAAAGCATGTTTTAAATTGTGAGGATTGCTCAACAGGTGATGGCTCTGTTTCTAGTTTTGTTCCCATCCTTTTAACTTGTCCTATTTTTAGCATGGTGCAAGATAGCAATTTGATCTTCTTTTGAACTTCGGTATTCAGCTCCCCAGCGCGAATTGGAGCTATTTTGTATTCCTGTTTGGGGTAAGGGTACATAGGTGGCAAATGACTGGAAAACTGCAGCATGATGTGCTATCGAACTTGATTTTCATGGAAGCTTTACCATTTTTCCTCTGCTGTCTGTGAAGTATACTGTTTGTTTTCTGTGTCTCTTTGGAGAAGCACAAGGATGTCTTGTTCTGTTGGATGACAGAGATGACCATTTAATTGTCTTTGTGAAGTCTCTGGCTTGTGCCTTATCCCAAATACTAAAATATTAGCATCTCACATCCATGCTAAAACACACATTAAACGTGTTTTTTACAGAATCTCAGAATATTCTGAATTAGAAGGGGCTCCCAAGGACCACTGAGTCCATCACTGAAGTGAATGGCCTGCCTGTAGAGGGACCAAACCCACGATGCTGGGGTTATTAGCACCATGCTCCAACCAACTGAGCCAAGCTCAGGGTGTACAAATATCTTCAAACGTATTTGGCCTTGAGGGCTAAGATCAGAATTCCATGTTTTCTTTGCCAAGGTCAAATAACATAACAGGAGTGAGTTCTCTTCTGTTCTCTGAGTTCTGCCATAGTAAACAAGAGATACACAAAGGAGTAGAAGATGAGACATTCTGTGACAAAAATATCTTTAAGAGGAAATGCTGAGGTTAGGGAAGATCTCATTAGAAATGTGATTTAAATGAAATTTGAAATATTTTGAAAAGCTACTGATTAAATAATATAAGAAACATTAGAAAAAATATGCAGTAATGCAGCCTTCTGTCATGGTGTTTAGGACCCATTTCACATATTTATTCATTCTAATAAGCAGAAATGTAAATGTTCTTGCTGTGTGGCATGGGTTAGTCTCTGGAGCTGAGGTTCCCAAGATCATGTATCAAATAAATCAATTGTGGAACTTGCCAGCCTTGGTGGGATGCCATTGGAGCAAAGATCCTGACTGCACTGGCACTCAGAAACATGTAAATTGGGGAGTTATCTCTGTAGTAAAGAATGCCTAGATTTTAGTCTGATAATAAAGCCAGAGGGATTTAAGCCCAAGTATGAACTTTGTAGAACAGTGTACGGTGAAAGATGTGAATATGGATCATTTCCCTATATGGAGTGGTTGCCAACAACTATCAGTCAAATACTTCAGAATTAAATTAATGTTGTGAGTTTTCTGTGAGTGCAAAATGCAGACTATCAGGAGCTGGTTTATAGTAGCACTCCTGAACAAACTAGAAACAAATGCTGGGATTAAATGTGGACTGTGACTGAAATTCAGCAATAGTGCAAAAAACAAGTTCCAGTCATAAAATATGTAGCTGAAAGTGCATGTGCAATATCTATTCATTGGGTGAAAGCCTGGCTCAAAATGGTAGTGATAGCTGAGCCTTCAGAAACTCTGCAAGTAAGGACAGCAACTACAATTGCTTAACACTACTTATTTCTACAGTCAGAACTAGATTTTCCCATGAGAAGTATGTACAACAGAATTTGTCCAAAGAACTAAATTTGATAAGACAGTGAAGTAATGCACAAAGCTAGTACTGTGCTGAAAGGAAAGCAAAAAATTACAAGAGATATCCACTACAAACCTCTCTACACAGAAGTTTTGGAAAGTAGACAGGAAGGAATTGGTTTGTTAGACAGGGAAGTGTTTTATCTTTCTTTCTTCAAGTGGAATGGGTAAGGTATACTCTATCTACAGAAACTTAAAACTCAAATTCCAGACTTTTTGTCTCTTAACAGTTACACTAATCACTTTCTGAGAGATTTCTGATGTACATGTCACAAAAGAAATAAAAAAGGAATTAAGGACCCTGAGAATGATGGTAATGCATTTTGGCAGGAGCATGGTAAAGCTCCAGCACAGGGAAATGCTTCAAGTAATGTCCGAAGCAGAAAGGCCACTTCATAGCAAGTATTTGGATTTGTTTGAAGAGTGTCTAATGTTTGAAGTCTCAGGCCTTGTTTGAGTGTTCCTGGCATACATCTGCCAGTTCCCTGTGTGTGTGTTTTGCCTCAAGGTAGTACATTGATAGAATTATTAATGTAGTTGCATGTAAATGGTTATGGTTGTGTGAAGTAGATCAGAATCAGCACAGTATGGCCAGGATTGCATTATAGTCAGTTATGTTCAGATGTGGATATGTGCAGTTTTTAGTGAATGGTGCACACCTTTAAGTAAAATTCTGTAGTGCTGTGGAGTCAGGATTAATTGCCTGTGAACTTCACCCTCCAGATCTTTATCTAATCCTATGAGATGAGAACCTGAATTTGCAGAATTCACAGAATGACTAGGTTGGAAGAGACCTTCAAGATCAAGTCCAACCCAGAGGTACTGGGTGAAAGGAATCAGCTATTTGTACACATTACCTGTCCACGTTAGAGAGCTGCATTATGAGTGCAATGTGTTGCTGCTTCTGCTAACAACAGAAAACGTGGCCAAATACTGCTCTAGGATTATTATGCCCTCTCTGTGTACATACATCTGGGCTTCTGTAGTGCTGGCAAAGTCTCACATATCACCAGTGTCACTGCCACTTCCTAGAACAGTTCCAGTGCACCAAGTCTGCTTCTGGCATTTAAATGCACCCACTTGGATGAACAGGTTTTAATGCTGTGATAGACAAAGATAACAGACTAGTCAGGGTCTAGGCAAAATGATTGTAGTCTCTGGATTAGGGTTAGTTGCTGTCTGGTCACATCTGGGAAACTTGATTTCTGTAGAGGTGTAGCAGATAACATTTTGTTAACACTGCAGTTTGATTCATTACCTATAACATTTTGTGGTGTCATCTCAGGTTTGATCTTCCCTTCCTTCAATTCCCTCAGAATTTGCATCATCGGAAATTTTCCCGATTCTCTTGGTGAAGCTTCAGGCGATTGCTGTGCTGTCATAACTACATATGGGAATAAGGGCGAAATCATTGGCCACAGTGAGGAGGAAACAGATTATAGTGTGTTTATCTGCTGCAGTGAATATTATGTAAGCCAGAGGATCCAGATCCAGAAAGTGTGGTGCGAGGAGTAGAGGTGGAATGCTGACAAAAAAAGGCAGTAGGATTACAAAAGGTGTGGGAAATTAAGGTAGTGTTAGACCAGGTGAAGAAGCAGTATAAATAAAGAACTCTGCACGAAAGTGCTGAGCTGTTTGAGATTGTGTGATTGTGTTTGGTTCTTTGTTACCAAGCTACGCAGATGCCAGGTACACAACTCTGGCCCACTTGAAAAATAGGGATTAGGGAGTGAGCAAAGACCTAAACTGAGGAAGTACTGAATTGTTGAGTCGAATTTTGCTAGAGAGGGACCATTCCCTTTGGAGCTCTCCAGGACACAGAAAAGTCTCAGGTTTGGGGGCAGTCTTTTTGTGTATATTAAATACTGGTGGTATATTCACTAGTTCCTACCATTTTAGGCAGCAGTGTTCCTCCCTACTTATGCAGAGGAGAAGCAATTCTTTTTTATTTGAGCTGTGGTCCCACCACAGCGGTATGTGTAGTCTCTCTTTAGACAGAATTACAACATCTTAAAAGTATTTGATTTTACTCAAATGTATCTCATTGCTTCACCCACCTCCAGCAGCAGGAGTGGAGCTGACAACATTAAATTTTTGCAGCAGTGGAAAAAATTATTTCTGTGATTTTAAGAAAAGCAACTCATGTGGGGGAATCCTCTTACAGAATCTCCTAGCCTTGTTCACAGAAAAGGGTTGTAAAAGCTTTTACCGAGGAAGAAAAAGAGAAAGCAAGTCCATCCATTTTGTAAGCATGCTTTCTGCAGTAGTAAGTGGCATTTAAAGGGAAGAAATTGCTTTCCATTCTACAGTTCTTAAATGTACAAGTTGGTATTACCTATTGTCTTGATAAGAAGGCAGTAAATACTTGTTTCAGTTCATGAAAATAGGCTGTGACATTAAAGTTCAGAAATCTTATCCATCAAGAAAAAAACCTGCAAATCCAAAACAAATTTTAAAAGATGGATACTTTTTTTTTCCCCAAAAAAAAGCTTTGGTGGCAAGTAATATTGGGTAATAAGTGCAACTGTACATACATTAACTTTTTTCACAGCCTTTTCAAAATCTGCTTTATCTTATATCTACTGCAAGATTAGTGAAATCTTTACTTGGAGTGCTTTTACATTAAAAATAGTCTCCTTTAGACAAATACTCTTTTTTTAACTTTTCTAAGACTCATAAATTTTTAGAAAGGTTTGGTATATTTATTTTCAACTCTATCTCAACTGCTAAAGTAAAGTAGTTGAGATAGAATTGAAAAAGTAAAGTAAAAGTAAATGTTTTGTTCATGAGAGATAATGCTTTTGAATTTTCTGGCTAGAACTGGTTTGTTGCAACCTTTGGCCAAACTTGCAGTGCAACTTTAGTCGTGTTTTCTTCTAAAAAAAAATTCTGTTTTGATCCTGTAGTAATTTTTCATTGTTTTAATGTAGTGAAGAACAGTAGTTACAGTGTACTACACGATAGTAAATAGATCTCTACTCTGATTTGATATTTTAGGGGTTTTATATAAGATAATATGAGTAAGCATACTGAAGTTTTCAAATGTATTAGCAAAAAAGTGTTGTAGCCTTCTTAATCTCATTATTTTCTCTCATTCTGAGCTGAAAATAGGAATAACCTTTTGTCTTAAAATTGATGAGACAATGGATAATAACTTATCAGAAAGCAATCTTAATGCAAAAAAGCAGCAACCATCTATTAGTTTTTTAGTGCCAGCTGAAAGCCTGATCTGTAGGTAATAAAAATTTTGTGGATAAAGTTCTCTTACTGTGAACTTGTGTTGAGGTGTGTCATCCTCCCCTTCTTTGCCCCACCTCCCTGTGCCTGCCCCGAGTAATTCACCAGAGTAAGAAAACCCTTAGACAAAACAAAAGTGATATATTTAATAGAGATGCTTGTTCGTGGTTACTTACTCAGTTCCCTCCCTTTGGCTGAATTGAAAGGAATGGAGTGTTCCATTATTTCTGACACACCAGAAAAGCATCTCTGAAATTACAGCAGATGTGGAAGAAAGACTAATAAATATCACATAAATGATAGTGGCCTGGACAGTGAAGGAGGAATCTGACATGCACAGTAACTGGATTTGGCTCATGACTCCTGTCAGATGATGAACTTTCAAGTAGTTAATGCATGATTTTAAATTTCTGCAAGATAGTTTGCCTTATGTAGAACCTTTTTTTTTAAGTATGAAAATGTGTAAAAAGCCACTGCAAGGATGGCCCAGTTGTCATTGTCTGAGTAAAAATTCTAGAGACCTTAATCTGATAGGAAATCGTCTTCTGCATACTGAAAGCTATTTGTTCACGAGCCAAAATATCATGTTTATTCAGCAGACTCCTGGTTATAATGGTTTTTTCCCCCTTTGTTAGTGAAAATGGTACTTGTTGGGTCACCAGACATTCAATATGGGACGATACTGGCTTAAGCTCATTAGCTGCTACTAGCGTGTGGTGCTTTTGTCCCCTTTCCTTTTCCTGCCCTCCCCCCACTTTCCTTTTCAACAGATACAGAGTCATCTAGAAAAAGATAAGGGATTGCTTTTGCTTCTGTGTGATGCCATGGTCCAGCATGAGTGCACTTGATTTTAGCTACCAAATCTAATTGTATGCTCAGCTGCTTCAGGACCTTACTCTTACAACTTGAATCAACCAGATCTTGTCTGTGATCTATCTTATTTCGTTCTTTCATGTCTTGTCTTCTAGATCTCCTTGCATTAATTCCAAACTCACAGCAGCACTGCTTGGCTGATGGTTATTTTCTCCTTGACCCTTCTTTTCTGCTCTGTGTCCTCTTCTCACAAAGGGCCTGGCCCTTTTTCTTCTTCTTTAGAGTGTTATAGTGAAGTTTTGTATAGTAAAGGTGGTGCAAAATGTACCTGGCTTCAATTTTGATCTTCTTTCCTGAAACCCTTTGTTATTCCCATGTGTAGATTTTATAACTTCTTTCTTTTAACCAGACCCCACAAAGTAGCTTGTTTTTGCAAGGAGGACTGAGATGTGTACCACGGATTTCACTGATTTCCATCCCACTGGTTGTCGTAGAGATGGTGACTAACCTGCAAATTGCTGTCTATATGTCTCATCTCCCCATGGGATTATATTTTCTGTTAGGTACTCACATCTGTTATCTCAGCCCATTATTCTGCCTCTTACTTTAAGCCTCTACTTATTTGGTTCCATTAAATCTTTATACAAACATAGTCTATTTTCTATGTTTTAAAATCTGCATCTCCTAGTTCTGATATCTAACAGTTACTTAAGGCAGCAAATTACTGCCTTTGTCTACATTTTCTCATTTAGTATTGTCGTGGGTACATTAACTTCCTTTTACCAGTATTACTTCTGGATTTGTTGTCTCAGGGCTCCAGTGATTTGAAGAGCCTTTTTCAGTACTTTCAGCTAGTTTTAGTGACCTGTATTAGTGAGAATCATTGGCTGAACCTTCACTCACTGAAGTTGTTGAAATCTATGTCATCTTCAGATGGATCAGGCAAATCAAGGTAACTGCTGAAAATTCAGTATATTTTGCTGCATGACCTTACTGGTCTTTTTGCTTTCGTTTTTGTGATATGGTGTGCGTACCGTTAGGTTTATTTGCTAGAAAGAGAATAACTTGATTTTTTTAAGCCATAGTTTTTAACTTGGTTATCTATGGGTCATTGTTCAGGCAAGATCTTGAGAAGTTTGATCTGGCTTAGGTAAGGGGTTGGAATAAATGATCTGAAGAAATCCCTTCCAGCCCAAGTTATTCTGTGACTATGGCGATTTTTATGTTTTGACATTCTTAAGATACCCGTTTTAATTCATCCAGTGTCCTGAGACCCGAGTGCACCAGTAACACAGTCTAACTGGATTATTTACTGCTTTTTTTGGAGGTGTGCCTCAAGCGTGATGGCTTTGTAGCTTCAAGACGCATGTGACGACACCAAGAGTTATTACTGAGCAGCACAGAACAAATTGTAGATTAGAAAATGCAGCTGGCCCGATGCAGAAACCCATCCCCTGCTAAGCAGTTGGAGCCATCCTGGAGCTTTTCCAGCCGGGATGAGCCGCTCCGGGAGCGGCCCCGCCGGAGGGCGCTGCTGCCGCACGGAGCCGCTCTGCGGCCGGACTAAGGAACCTGGGTGCGCACATCCAATCTGCTTCCCTAAGAATCCCTGGGAAGGAAGTACAGATTTAGCAACACTCCGCTGTTTTCGTTGTTTTGTTCTTGGTTTTGGCGGGGTTTTTTAAGGGATTTTGCACTCTAACCGTGTGACGCGCTTCCCATCAGCTTTGCCTTCTGCCCAGAGGTTTATAGAATTTGTCATTAGTTGTTTAAGAGAAATGTGATTGCATTTAAGTCTGCTGAATCACAGTTTGAAACACTGTCATGTTATTAATTGGGTTGAGGGTTTGTCTCATGGCCATGTTTTCAGAGAAGATGTTGTGAAAGGACATGAATTCTCTCTTGGTTTAGTCATTTATTCTGTTCTGGCTGAGCTTTGAGTAATATAGTTGGCTGCTTTTTACTCATTTTATCAGAGATTTTATTGGTAATTCAGACTTCATCTGACTAAAGGAAGATTAGAAAATTTTCTCTTGCAGATACACTTGGAGTTCAGGTACACTTGCTGTTCTTGCCTTGTTTAATGCCAGATTTTCAGACTGCTGCTTGTGCCTGGAGAGAGAAGGGTTTTCATCTCTCAAACATGTCTATATAGCTTCTGTGTAAATACATCCTTTTATCTTGTAGATATTTTAGAACAGCATGTTAGGGAGATGGGAGTATTTGCTAAGGAGTGAAGGAGTTATTATTTTTAATTTTTTTCCTGCCTCTTTGTAAATGAAAAGGTTTCATGTTTGTCAGCTGCTTTGAATTCAGGCTTGACGTCCTTAAGAAGCTGTGCCAGGCTACAGCAGTGCTCAGTTATGAACATGTTTGCATTGCTACTCCTGCTGTAGAGCTATCAAAAATGCAAGTTGGAGGAATATGCCAGTTGTAAGCATTATAACTGTCTGCATTAATAAACAAGGTGAGATTCAGAAGTGATTTCTTCCAGCAACTGACAATTCAATAGTTATTCATCATGGTTTTTACTGCACTTTTTTGGAAGCACCTGAGACTAGATTTGATGAAATTTTGATTCGATGTGATAGTCCTTGGACTTAATCATATATGAAATTGGTTACCTTGAGCATGGATATAATGATTATTGTGCTGAGTTTTCATAATATTTATGATGTGTATTTTTCTATATCATGTATATACTGGACCCAGTAATACAAAGTGTCTATGCATGTAAATTTTAAAAATTGAAACCATCATTTTGCCTGGTTTAGGAGCACAAAGGAGTCATTCTGCCTGATTGATTGTTTTGCTACAATGATATAATGTTGAAATAGGCAGGGTTAATTTTAGAACCCTTGGAGAACGTGTTTAGGGAAAAAAATAGTGCAGTTTTAGCTTTGTTGAATGTTTGCAAATTTCTGTATGAGAGGTAGGTATTAGATGATAGGGTTGCCATGAAAAATCTGAAATTCCAGCAGTGTCTTTGATCATTTAAATTTTGCCCAGTATGGTCACTGGCCTGAGGTATTAGCTGTTTCCCAGTGGGCTGGTGTTCCTGTCCCAAAAGGCTCACCCTTTATTCATTCTTACGGCCAGGATGCTTTGGGAGATGTCTGGAGACTGTCTGAGCTGTAGTGTTTCTGCAGGGAGTGTGTTTTGATGGAAGATTGAAAGTGTTTGTAGAGTGAGGAAGGGAAGCTTGTGATGCTGCTGTCCATAGTGTAGGTGCTACAGGAACACAGCCTGTGGTGTTTTTATGCTGGCACAACCTCTTGGAGATAAACTCATCTGGTTTATGTTGTTGCTAATGATATTGTCTTAGGTCTAACCTCTTACTTGTTTTATATAGTGCAGTACCTTTGTGTAATTATTGTAGGCAAGACTCGTGCTGTAGATTGTTAGCAAATGGTTAAAATGAAAGAGCTGTGATTTTTGCTTTCCACTTTTGATTTTAAAAAAATTGATGATTCATAGATCTGTTTTTCTTGGACTTTTTTGTAATGCATATTAACAGATACTGAGGCATTCTGCCTCTGAAGATTGTAAACAAAGCTTTTTTTAGTAAAACTCTAATAAAGTACATTGAGTTTTATATTAGTGCTGATGTCTATCTGAATACTTAATAGCTTTTGACATTCTTGCTAAAAATATTTTCTGTCTTTTTGTCTTCATACAGCAGTGTAAGACTGGAAACATCTGGGCTGAATGGACTTTAGCATCAAAAGAAGTTCTCAACTGTTAACTCAAAAAATTAACTACATCAAAATGAAGCAGGTACCAGAGATCCTTGGAAATACCAATGGGAAACCTCAGAATTGTGAAGTGAATCGTGAATGTTCTGTCTACTTGGGCAAAGCACAACTTTCTGCCACTCTACAGGAAGGCGTCATGCAAAAATATAATGGCCATGAGACTCTTCCATTTATTCCAGCTGATAAATTGAAAGATCTGACCTCTCGGGTGTTTAATGGCGAGTCCGGGGCCCAGGATGCCAAGCTGCGCTTTGAACCTCAGGAAATAAAGGGAGTTGGAACACCCCCCAACACTACTCCTATCAAGAATGGCTCTCCAGAAATAAAGCTGAAAATCACTAAAACCTACATGAATGGGAAGCCTCTTTTTGAATCCTCCATTTGTGGAGACAATGGTGCAGATGTGTCTCAGACGGAGGAAAATGAACAAAAGCCTGCAAACAAGGAGAGGAGAAGCAGAAAAAGAAGCATAAAATATGACTCCTTCCTTGAGCAGGGTCTTGTTGAAACAGCATTAGTATCAAAGACTTCAAGCACCACTGAAAAGAAGGTAGTGCTTTTTTAATGTTTTCTGTGTTCTGAGGTTTGTTAATAATGCATTCAGGAATTTCAGTGTTTGTGTGCTCTCCTTCAGGCATTTAGTAGGTGCTTCCCACCAACAGGGAGTTATTTTCTATGCCTCTCTTTGTCTCAGCAAAGGACAGAGATGCATGCTAGTTCTGGTATCTGTTTCTTCCCCAGGATAGGAATACCCCATAAATTCTGTTTCCATATCAATAAAGTAAGTCTCCAGAACAAATCAGGGCATGTGGAATTATTTGATGTATGAAACAGAAACTTCCTCTAGACATAGAGCCAACATCTAGGCAGGATGTGCACCTGAGCAAAGGAACTGAGAAGGCCTCTAGATTTAGAGATGGTCTTTAACTTCTGGAGAATGAGGTATTCTGGCTTCTTAATAAGCAGGTGTTTCAGAAAAAAAACCCTACCTTTTTCTCTGTTTCTGATTCTGAATTAAAAGAAAAATGTACTCAGCAGTCAGTTGGCTGATCAGCTGGCCTCTCTGCCATCAGATTTTGGCAATTGGAATGTAGTCCCTATGCCTATTTGTAATCTGAAATGAAATGTTTTTCCTTGCTATAACCCAGTGACTTGTTTTAATTGAAAATATCTAGGTCTTGTATGTGTTGTCATTAATTTTGTGGTCAAGATCTTTGGGTTTTTTGCTTCTTTCAAACATTGACAGAAATGGATATTTCACTTCTTAAAATTTGCCATACCAAGTTGTAAATAAGAATCCTGCTGGGAGCCCTTTTCCCCCTTTATTTAGCTTTTGTTGCTAGACTCCTTTTAAAGGAATGTGGTTTGCAATAAATTTTATCTCAGAGGAAAAACCCTACATAGCAGGGATACTTCGATGTATATTAAGTTTCTCAGTGAATAATTCAGAATGGTGTTGTATAACACTGGTAAATGTTAATGAATGCTTTGGATTGTTAAAAGGTCCTGGTTTTGCACACCTTAAACACAGAACATACGTTACGGTTTTCTGTCAGCTGCAGTTAATCATGGAATCGTGGGTTGAAAAATACCTCTAAGACCTTCCAGTCCTACCATTACCACAGCCCTGTTGATTCTTACTTTCTTCCAAGGTCGTGTATACAGAGAAGCAGCACAGCTGCTGTACTGCTGATTTTATTTACAGTTCTTTTCAATAAAACTAGATAATAAACGAGTTCACAGAACTGTGTAAATGTGTTTCTAGGGGTCAGAAATATTTATCATTTGTTTATGGTTTGAATGTATAATTTATCCTAAAATTATCAATACTCATTTTTTCAGGAATGTTGTTCAAGAGCGTTTTCCTTAATTTTGTTCAGGAGAATGTTTTAACCCTAACTGGTTCAGACTTTTCTGAATTATTACTCAGAGGTAAAAGGTATGGGCAGGGTTGATATTTTGAGTAATTCGTTGTCCAGCTCATTGCTAATGAGAACAAATTGGACTAAAATGTAGCATCTTTAATAGCATTGACAAGTGGAACATATTTGTGTGGATTTGTTCTTTTTTTTCCGAAAGAGGAGGTGATATTTAATATGTCCCCCCTGCAGTTTGTTCTGAAGCCTTTTACATTGGTTGTCCATTAAGAGTGGCCTTTAATTTTTCCTGGTGTGCAGTTCATTTAAAATGAAACGAAAGGTTTATCTGGCTTCTTTGAGTTGTCTTTTGGGCAGTAGTGTTTAGGAGAAAACCACATCAACACTGTTTCCCAGAGTGGTTGGGACTGGTGAGTGATAGGGTTATTTGTTCCTATGCCAAACCCCTGAGCTACCAAAACTACCAAATCAAGGCAACCACTTGCCTGATCTCAGACCTTGCCATATTGCAACCCTGTTCTTTTCAGAGTTTGAAACAGAGGGTCATGCTTCTGGCTTCTTTTTTTCCAAGCATAGGGCACTTTAAAGCATAAAGGTCAAAAGGAGAAGCATTTAAAGGTTAGTAGATGTTATTTTATGATATAACGCCTTGTTTGCAAAAAACCTGGGGCTTTTCTTTCTCTCATAGGGAGGGTTTTCAACTGTGCAGGTTTAAAATAAGGAAAAACAAATATGAGGAAACATCTAAGGAGATTTTTCAAATGTTTGTCCACATGTACATCTCAGGCTTGTGACTTACATGTTTTCTGTGAAAACTGCAGTATCTTCGTATCAGTGTTCTTTGGTTTCAGGCTCTAGCTGTTTACTTCTTGGCCAGCATCCAAAGCCTTAATATTAGTGCATCATACTGTGGTTTTATATAGCTGATTGTGGCTGCAAAGTGGAAATTAGGTAAATATCCTTAGAGTAAAAACTGATTAATTTTGTGCTCAGATACCTGTTTATTGTAGGTTACAAGTTAATGCAGAACCTGTTTGTCTAGTTTTATTTTTTGGCTGGTTTCTCTCTCAATTTCTTGTTGTCCAGCCTCTTACTCTTTTGATTTAGCAAAAATCACCATGGTTCAAATGCTGCCTTTTGTGTAGGGTAATTATATCTCTGTCTGATGGACACAGCAGATTACTATTGCACTGAGGTGAGAGGCATATCATGTAACAAATGTTCCAGTGCTCTGCTGTTGGGTGTTCTTGTTGTTTGGGCATTTTTTGTTAACAGAAATGAAGGCTATTTAAAACTTCATCTGTGAGTTACTTTTCAGCTGGGAATAAATGTGAGCTGCCCAGCTCTGACATGACTCAGATTTCTGTTGATAACCACCAGCTTTTCCAGGCCTCTGAGGAGCAGCTGTAATGCTTTCATTTTCCCAGGGTAAGCAGGTGAAGTGGGACAACTCTTTATTCCTCCGCTCTCTCTTTGCATCCTTCTTCCCTTCCCACCTTCTCTACCTGAGGAGTTCACTTTAAAATCCAGGCCTCTCATGATAAGGCTTGGCTTAGCAACTTTAATGCCAAGGCACTGCACTCCTGAGTGTTCTGTGTTCAGGGTGGTGGGTATCATGTGTTAGAGGTTTGAATCAATGCCAGACTCAGGGCTCCAGTGCTGCTCATGTACCAAGGTGCTCTGGGACTGGTGCTCTTTGTCCTGACTGCTTTTCAAGTCACTGCTTTTGCTACCAGTGAGCCGTGACATTTTCTTACTCATTGCTTGTGTTAGAAGTGAAGCAATCCTATTTGGAGGAGAACGGCAGAGGTTGATTTCATATATGAATATGAAGTCATCCAGTACGATCCCTAGAGCAATCCAGAGTTTCTGTACAGGAAACAGAGAGCACATATGTGTGCAGCTCTCTTGCTGTGGGTCCCAGGGTAGGTCTGTGCTCTCTGACCATGGGAGCAGCCCAGTATGTGATCCTGGCACATCTGAGCTCGTTCTGCAGAAGCTGGGATGGGCCTCCAAGTGGCAGTTTGCCCTTTTGGCTGGGCTTCCTGGCCTGGCTTCCCAGCACGGGTGCAGTAGCTCACAAAAGCAGCAGCACTGTGTCCAGAACAAACCTGGAAGTCCACACTCTGCTCTACTTGCTAGTTTAAGGTTTCCAGCTGTGTAATACATGTACATGATCCAAAAACTATACCTTCCACATGGCTTCCTTTTCCCCTTTCTTGTAGTTTTCTTCTAGTATTGTACCAGCAACTTGTCAGGTTTTTACTCTCCCTGCAGGATATAGCCTATAATGACCTTGCAGTAGCTACATGAGGGGCAATTGCAAATTGCTGGAGAAATTCCACTAGTCCCTGTCATATGTTCATGTTGCCATTTCGTCTTCACAGAGAAAAACTTTCTCTTTTTTTCCATTATAACCAATATCTACATACTGGCAAAGATTTAGAAACCCAGTAAGAGTAGAACTGAAACAGTCTGAGGATGATCTTCTAATTGTGTCTGTAGTAACTAAATACAGGAAGCTGGGGACCACTGAAGGTGATGATATTTCTCTGATGTTTGCATTTAATCAGTGGAGACCAGCATAAAGCAACAAGTTCCCTTTGTAATATTGGAGAATGAAGTTCATCAAATGTTTTATTATCCCTTTGCAGATGGTACAGCCAAGACCCCAAGATTGCTCGTTTTGTCTTAATTTTGTAAATAAAAAGGAAAACAAGTAAAATAAGTATGTGCTTTCAGGCAAAGGATTTCCTTTCATCAAAGGAGTTTATCATCAGTTGTTAGGAATTCCTGGTAGAGTTACTGTACTTGCCACAAAACGTGCAGCTAAGCTACCACAGGAGTCAGGATCTGTAGTTGTAGGATAAACCAAACTCAGTTATGTTTTCCTTTTTAATATACTGACTTGAGGTATCAGATCCTGTCTTCAGGTGAGTGATAACACAGACTGTCTGGCTGATGTCACCAGGATCCCAAAGGAGAAGGAGTAATCCTAAAAATCTCTTCTGTGTGATCCCTTCAGGAGCAAGAGAAATAACTTCTTAGCCTTTTTGGAAGAGTTTCTGAACTACTGTTTTGCATTAGCCCTTAGTAAAGGATTAAATTTAGCTAAGCCTTGAGGACTTGTTAGTACTAAGCAGCTCATGATGTGCAGTAGTAATTGTTACTTCAGAACTTTAAATTGTTTTTTCTCAATGCCTCATTGGAAAAGTATCTTAAAGAACCACTTGTTCTTTAAGAAGCACCAAAAAGCATACAGCATTGTAGTGGTTTGAGGGTAGATTAGAAGCTGTGAGTATTCTCAGTGTGGCTACAAAATTAATTGTAGAAAGCCTGACTATTTGTTCAGGCTTTCTGTACCAGACTTCCTGTTCTTGTACATAAAAGTTGCTGAATTAAGTACACTTTTTATGTAAAACTGTTGTCTCAGTAAGTATTACCTCAATACGTTTTTTGTCCTCTCTCTTCATAAATACATTGGTGGGAAAATCCAAATCAAGTATGAAATAGTATTTTGAAGTGTTGACAAAAGTACTATATAAGAACAGCACTACCAAGTTGGATCAAGGAGCCATTTAATTCAGCACCTCAGCTCAGGGTTCCATGGAGGAGGCATAATGGAGAGTACAGATATCACAAATCACCCAGTGATGCTCCTTTTGAATATATTCAGCCTCCAGCAGTCTGTGTCTCAGAGTTTTCTGGAGCTGGTGACTTTGTATTTAATGGCTGTAGATGGCTAAATTCATGGAAGGAGACCTCGGGTTCTTTTTGAGCCAGTGTGAGCTTTTTGCTTCCAGTACATTAAGTAACAGGGCAATAGAGCAGCTCTTTAACCTTTTCAATTTACTACCTACTTATTTTGCTAGATTCTCTCCTCATAATGGAAATAGGGATCATGGACTTCTGTTCTGTTAGATTTCTCACAAACCTAATCTATTTTTAATTTCAGCTTGACAAGTTCTAGTGTGTTGTTCCACATATAATAGAAGCCATTCCAGAATGCTGCTTTGTGTTTTCCTGTTTCTGAACTGTGCTGCCCTTTGGGTTCTGCTGTCTTGTAGTTCTTTCTAGAATAAGGAACCAGAACAGTAGGGGACATTGAAAATACAAGTGTCTCGTGAATGCATACAGTGGCATGTTAATGATTTTCTATATTGTTCTCAATTTCATTCTTTTTCATTATAAATCATATTTAGCATGTGACTGATTCCTGACTGCTTCTGAACACAGAGCCAGGTTCCTGTAGAAAAGAGCTCACCAGATGTAGCTAAGTCAAATTAAAAAAATGTTGGCGTTTCTTGCATTTTTTCATATTTATCATTGGTTTGTGCATTCCAGAGCTTTTTCTATTTTATTTTGATCTTTTGGGCATTATGGTGGACATGACAGATGAAGTGGTGAGTAAGCCATCTTTGGAAGAACTAACTTCCTTTACATGTCAGCAGCAGATGGTGTTGAGAGATTAATGGCAGTTTCTGGTTTTATAAGCTGGCCAGATTTATTCTCAGTCGCTGCACAGGTAATATCATGATTTAAATTATTTAAATCTTGGCTTTTCCTGCTGCTGTATTCACCACTATAGGTTGGTTTAGCAAGTTGCTTGGTTGCTGCTTGTTTCACTGGGGTTTATTTTATCCAAGATATGGCAAAGCCCTTCTGTTGCTCTGCTCAGTGTTTTGCTTAACCAAAGTAATGCATGTGTGAGTTTTGCATGTAGCAAGGAGTTAGAGCTGCAGTTCAGGGTTGTGTTACTTAGATGGATTTACAGGCGGATATTTGGGAAACATTAGTGAGCTGTACCAGATGTAATTTCTGGCCTTTATACCCCGCTTCTGTCAAGAAAGAAAGATATTTTGTAGTAACCCTTAGGCAAAGTAGCAAAAGCAAAATATTTTGATCTGTCTTGGAGTAGTGGGTTCAGCCTCCTTTACAAGTTTCCTTGTTTTAGGGTGGCTTTCATACAGGGCAAATTAATTTTAGATTCTCCAAAATAGGTGTTTGTCCACAGACACTAATTTTATGTTTGTCTATTGCTATCTTTCTTCATCTTTCTATTATAAACAAAGAGCTCCAACTAGGCTAACTTTTATATTTTTGCTTTTTGTGAATACCTAAAGTGCCTACAGGAGATGTGCTCCCATGCATCATAAAATGGCAGTAGCTAAAACAGTATGTTGTCAATAATCAGAAATTAATTCCCTTCTCAGAAGGACCGTTTTTAAAAATTACTATTTTGGAAGCTCACTGGAAGAGGGAAAACTAAATCTTGATTATTATATATCTTTGTTAAACAAGAGCTGTTGTGCTTGTGTGAGGAAGGGAATCTGTGGCCTCATAGCAGCAACTAATGGTAGAAAAGCTTGATTTTGTTTAATTTTTGCAGTTTTGTTTGTTTGGTAAATGAATGTCAACTTGAGTGTATGTTGTGGATTCTTGTGATGAAGTGAAACCATTTGGGATCTTAGTTCTAGTGAAGTTGACAGCACTTTGGGTATGTGCATTATGATTTCACACTGCAAGGATTGTCCTATTTTAATATTCATATGGGGTTAGAATTTCCCAGATTTTCTGCACATTTTTATTTCTGGAAATAAGGGATGTTTCAGAAATAAGCTTCAGCATTGCCAAGTTAAGGTAATGTCTGTCAGTTCAGGATTTTCTTGGTTGTCTTCCCCCCCCCTGTCTCAGGCTTATTGATCACTGATTTGGCATTTCATCTGTAGAAGAGGAGGCCCTGCCAGGTATATATAACAGCAGAACCTGTGGAACTTCCTGTGCCTTTAGGTATGGGAATTCATTTTCAAGGTCTGATCTCTAAAGCAAAGTGGTACTTGGACTATGTCAAAATATTAGTTAACTAACAGAGCCCTTTTAAGCCAATTCAGCATTTGTTCTGTTTAGGCTTAGTCAGCTGCCTTCAGAAGTGTTCTTCTTATTAAAAAAAAAAAGAGGTAGAGAAAACTCTCTGCTTTCACCAGAAAGCAGTGTCCTGTAAATCCAGTGGCCTTTTGGCAGTGCTGTCTGGACTTGGTTTTTTCAGTTTTCTAACAATATTTGTATTCAGAACATGTTACCATGCTGTCCTGGATGTTTGTGAGCTGCCAATAGGAGGACACCTGTTCCGAAAGTGTCTTGGGAAAACTCCTTAAGGGTGTAGAGGAGTGCTAAAGATCAGGTCCTGTTACAGTTTCTGATCTTGAACAAGGTGAAACCATTGTACATGCAGATAACAAGCTTCATATGGATATGGCATTCTGAAAATCTGTAGGTATGCTGAGATGATTTAGCTTTCATTCTGTTAGCCTGTGTGAAGTTCATATGGAAATTGTTCAGAAAGAATCATTTCTCATGCCAGAGTTCTGCATGGCTCTGTGGTTATGTTTTTGCAGACTCTGTAGCATCTTGGATCTGCACTGTCTTATATACCTAGATACCACATCAAAAGTTTAAATCTTTGAGGGTGAGTGAAGGTTAGATACACAGGCTATAGGCTGAAATCTTTTTCTAATACTCAGTATAAAAGGTGGGCTTATTCAGTCTAATCAAATATTATCTAGTTTAAATTACTGAAGTATGGAATCTTTCCTTAATAAGCCAGTGACTTAAAATTTCAGAGGTTGTCTAAATGAAAATGCAGAAATTCAGTAAAACTGCTGAAGTAAACTAATCTCCACATTTTTAAGAAAGACCAAGGATTGGGAAGTGCTCCAGAGCTCATATTTTACTCAGTCTGTGAGTGATTGAATTTGTTTCTCTGCAGCTCCTTACGCTGAGAGAAAGAAAAGTTGTGTCCTAGTTACTAAAATATCATGTTAAGTTTATGTCTGAAATACTTGCTTATGTAGTGTTTGGGTAAAGGAAGATTGCTGATTTGAGTAGACAGATTTGCTTTTAAATGAAATTTTCTCATCTGCTAGAGACTTGCTAATGAGGGAAGCAGAGCCAAAAAAAAAGAAAAAAAAAAAAAAATTGAAATGGAACCAGGAGTTTGCTGCTTGATTTGAAAGAGAAATCTGAACTTCTGTCTTGTTTTAAAATCCATAATCAACATTCTGAATCCCTGTGTAAACTTAAATGAACTTTGTTTGCTTTCCCTCTTGGAGAGAAGGGCCCTGCATGGTGAAACTCAACCTGCTGTCCAGTAACTGCTTTAGATGAGTTTGTGGGAAGAAACAGAGAAAACAAACCCATTGTCATAAAATTTTATGTTTCAAACGGCCTCAGCCAGCACCGAAGAGTTTTAAGATCTGCAGTGATTTTCTTCAGCATTTTTTGACATTATTTTATAGCGTTACCATCTAAGCACATTGAGGGGGAAAAAAAATAATCTGGGTTGTGGCAGGAAGATGAAAATATATTGTCTTCTGCAAACATGATTTTCACACTGTCAGATTTCACCCCCTTTTAGTGATAGAAGAAATTAAGTAAGTGGTTAGTAACAAAAGAAAATGAAATATAGCTTGATGAAATTCATTTAATATAATTGATCTCAAAATTGAATTTGGAAGATTTTAGTTAAATCTTTAGTTTGATATAAAACAATTACAAATCTGAAAAACTTAAGGCAATTCAGAATAGAGTGTGTTTGCTTTTCTGTTTTGATGTAGATATTTCATGTCCTTTCCCCCCTCAGTCTTTACCTCACTGTATATTTTATGGGGCTGTTTCAGATTTAGTTGTGCAGTTATGGATGCAGTGGCCTTTTGGGAGCTGCAGTCTTTTGAATGTTCTGTTGAAGTGTCCTCTTCTGTTTTACTGAAGATGGAACATAAAACTTTGCCAGTTCACTGCTTCTTCCTTTGTTTCCTCATCCTTCTCCATTTTGTAGTAATAATCCCACATTTTTACTTAATCTTGTCAGGTTCTGGTTTACTCTTTACTCTTCTGCCTAAAACATTCTCTCTCTAGGCAGTGGTTTGCCAAGTATGTAATGGCACAGCACTGTTCCACTGTAGTGAACAGAATATGACAAGTGAAAAAAACTTTAGGTTTATTCTTAATGTATTCAGTTAATTGTCATTTACTATCTAAATATACACCCCCACATCCCAGAAGGTGAGAGCTATTTGGGTAAACATAGGGCTTCTCAGGCCCTTTGGGGATAAACAGATTTACTATAATGTGTGAATTATAATCTTTAAAATTATTTAAAAACCACTTACGCAGTTAGGGTTGTGAGGAATACTGTATTTGTATAGACAGAATCACTTAAAATGAGCACTGGCCCTTTCTTAACAGACTAAAGTTGCCACATCTTTTGTTTGAAGTTATAGTACATATTGAGAGGTTTGCATTGCTTTTGATCAGCTGAAATTGTAGTTTTGGGGTTTGAAATTATTTGAGTTAATAAGATTTTTGTCATCAGTCACAGTGAGAAGCAGCCATTTCTCTGTGTGGAATGACAGGGTATCACTCTCGGGGACAGTAGCTGCATCCCTGGGTTTCTTTGGCTGAAGACTGAATATTGATTTGTCTTTTGTCATACAAAATTCCTGAATTTTTCACAGAGCAAGAGCTTTTCTAAGCTCATTATTGTTATGGTGGTTTTGTGAGGAAGGAAGGCATGGGATTGCAGTCCTGTTACTTTGGTTTTTTGTTTCTTAGGTTGTAATGTCCTTAGTCATTGGGGAATTCAAGTGGCAAAATATTACAAAAATAATCTTTTTTGTTCTGTTCTATTGCTCCCTTCTCCAGACACACCAACCACCTCTCCTGAACCTCTGAAAGGAATGAAGTTTTTTCTGCAACCATTTCCTTAGTTCTCTATCTGTGCTGATAGGCAAGACAAGACAAACTGTTTTCACTTTTATTTTCATTACACAGGTCCATGAGAGACAATAGGAGTTTCAGCTGACGAAGCACAGCACAAGTAGGTAGCAGGAAGAGAAAAATAATGTGGGTTTGGTCAGCAACCAATCTGAGCTTTTTCCATAGTAAATCTTGTCTTTTTCCATAGGAAGGAAGTAGGTTTGACTAAGTTTGTGTGTTCTAGCTTCAATTCAAAATACATTTTAATGGCATATATGCTGTTTAGGGGCCTTGATTATTTTGGTTTAGTTTCTTTGTAATGTGATTAGCTTTGTTTTTATCCTGGCCTACAACTGGACTTTCAGCAGTCTGTGTTTGTAGCAGGGCCTTCTGTTGTAGTGAAAGTGGAAGTTCTTTGATACAGAGTGAAACTGAATTGAAAATGAAAACAGAAATACCAGATATCTGCAGCTTAAGCTCTTCAATATGACTTCCTAGTTACATTAGACAGAAAAGAACATTTACTCTCTTCACTTGTCTTAATGGTTTGTACATTTTTTGTTTAATTAAATTAATGCCATGTATTCTTTACCAGTTCTCAACACTGTTCTTTGTATAATCCCTTTGTGACAATTAGCAGAGGAAGTTTTTCTTAAGATTTCTATAGCTTTTCAAGTTTATATTGTGAAGTAGTAGTTCTTTGATGTTCAAGATAATTTGCAATAATTTTGAAGGGTTATAATTCCTTGCACATGAGCATATGCACACAAAACTGCTGAAATACACACAAAACACCACTGATGACTTTTAAAAGGGATAAAGTAATCTCAATCTGACACCCCCTAATAAGCTTTCCAGGTGTTTTTAAAAAAATTACCTTTCTCCCTTGTTTACTAAACACTCATCATGGTGTTTTTGTAGCAGAGTCTGCAAACAAACCTAAAGCTCTCAATACAGTAAAGATGTTGTCCTTAAATGAGTTTGGTTTTGGTCATACTAAAATACTTCTAAGCTTTGAAATGACCTAATATTCATGGTGTGTTCTTGTCTCAACATGTTCGTTAGGTGGATTAGAACTAAATGGAAGTTGATTGGATTCTTTTGAGCAAGTGTAGCCAGAGTTAATTAAATACTAGTGTTTTCTCTGGCCAAGCCTTTTCTTTGGGCTGGTAGAATGCTGACAGCAGTGTTGTAAATTCTTGTCAATCTGCCTGTCACTCACTGCCTATGAAAATGCTGAGGGAATGACAAACAAATCTGTCATATGTTAAGGAAAGAGGGAAGACATGTTAAATTTCATTTTATTTTTCAGTCCTTCTCAGCCTATTGCAGCTGCTGGCCCAGAAGAATTTTTGAGGATGCTGCTTCTCTTCAAGTCATAATTTCTCTTCAAGTCATAATTGCTTCAGTTGCTATGAAGGAATTACTCAGTTTTTGCACTCCGCATCCTCCTGAACAAAATAAACTTGAAATCCATCTAGCTGCCTTCCAAGCAATTGTTTCATTATTCCAGAAAATTACTCCAGAAAGTCAGGAATTTCTGTGTCTGCCGTACTGAGTAGTGCAAAGCCTGTGGAATGGCTTGTGTATTCAGTGTTAGGATTAGTCTGTGTGGGTTATCAGACTTCCCTAATCAACAATTTCTGTTTCCTTTGGAAGGAAAAAGAAACTGCAAGCTGAATTGTGTTTTTTCTATACCACTTGGTAACTTGTCAGTGATCTCCTGTTCTTTAAAAATGCAGAGAATACAAGTGTCTCATAAAGAAGCTTCAGTCCTCAGTATATGAGAAGATACCATGAGGGGATTGGGTTGCAAACCTGTTTAGAAATAATTTCTTTCTCCCCTGGCATTAATAATTAAAATAACCCTACCTGGATAGTGAAGTAAAATCTATACCTATGACAGCATTTGGTTTGCAAAAATGTTTCTGAGAGGAAGTATTGAAGAAACTGTGGATGTCCTACAGCTGCATGTCCAAAGTGCAGGCCAGGAATTGCACCTCATTGTTTACTGTTGAGATACCTACTGAACACATGAGAGCAATTCCCAGAATGAGAAAGTCAAACTAAAGCAGAATGGTGTGGGAAGGTAAGATGGAAGTGAGCAAGTGGTGATATTTTCTATAGACTTTTTAAGAATCTCATATGAGAGCTCCATGGATACATAATGCTGTGCTGTATTTTGCCATTCTTTTAAAATATGATGTTCTACCAATAGAATAAAACATAAGTACGCCAAGCCTTCCATAGATAAACCTTTCAGATTCTGTCAGAGTCTGTCATTTACAAGTTTTTTATCATGATCTAGTATAGTAAAGAATTCTGGGCACTTCTAAAATTTTGTGAAGCGCTTGTAGACACACTGGAATGTGATATTCACCCCTGTACTGCCTCCCCTTTTATATTATGCTGCAGTTAGAAGCACTGATAGAGCTTTTTCATTATTCCAGCCAGCTCCCTCTCAGACTAGAGTCATAAATCTTTGTAGCTTAGTTGCACTTTCTGAAGAATACAGGGAGTCATAAATTAAAAATGAGTTTCAGACTCCTGAGTAACTTTGGCATTTCTGAAAAGTTGACTCATTGGAAAAACATTTCATCCTACCTCTTCAGTTAAAATGCTGAAGTTGGTTTGTGTGTGTATGGAGTAATGTTTTGTTTCCTGCCCTGGATGTATGGGCTTCTTAATTTTTAGGTTTTGAGCATAAATTTTCACATCACGTTTAACTGCTAGAAAGAGCACTTAATTTTTCACATCTGCTTGGAATCTTTTAGGTCTGTTAAGAGTGCTAGACTTAAGGCAAGCTCACAGGAGGAATTTTCTGACAGTCTTAGAGAATCGTCAGAGAGACAAAAACCTTGAGACATGGGAACCTAGCTGTAGCTAGAGTCACATGATGAACCAAGTCTGAATTTATTAGAAAAGCTGAATCACTGGAGGAGTAATTGTCCCTAGTAATCAGAGGACATGGCTTCATGTATGTTTACCAAGAAGAGCTTTAAAAGCTTTGAGGAAATGGATTTCTGAGTACATTGAGTTTTAGGGGGTTTGACTGGATGTACCTCTATGTTTGAGTTGCCAATAAATCTCTATGCAGTTGTAGCACATCAAAGATTTTAGTTGTTTGTGCTTGGAAAACACTGCATAATTATTTATGGAAATACTTTCTGGATTTGAAAATCTGTCCAAGGTGAAGTAACCTACTCTGATTCAGTGTAATGCTCCAAGTACTTGTTTATAAATTCTAGATTGCTGCTTTTACTGTCTTTCTTTCCTCTTGCCACTTTTAATTAATTTTAATTGCCTTTTGAGTGATGAGGTGGTACTGTACAAGATAAATGATAAATTTATTTATTGCATATAAATTTAGCACCAGAAAATTAAAAAGATTCAAAATATGTGATTTTATAAGATATGTGATATGTCTGTATGAGACACCTTCTGTGTTTTTTTACAGTTAGTGCTTACTTAGATAAAGGTGCACTCTATTTATATCAAACAGAACAGATGAAGCCAAAATGACAAAATGCAGCTAACTCTGTGAAATGGTTTTAGTTGGTGAATAGATGTCTGTGTTGCTGAACTTTGTTATAATGTAGTAAAAATGTGCCTGTCATAGGGGAACATGAAACACCCGTGTAGCTAAATCTATCCCTTGAAGTGGAAATAGTTCTGTAATTGTTTTCCAATAGCTAAAATAGCTTTAGAGCATCCATGGAGCACCCACAAACTTTTACTGCTAGAACTGGAACAGAAAAAAATGTCACGAAAGTATGTGGGGAATGGTTCAAGTTACAAGTATGTGAAGAAACAGCTGAAAGATGGAGGGCTTGGGGTTTTAAAACTTGTTATTTATGTAATTTCTATTCAGACATAAAGACAGTATTTCAGTCTGTTCTAGTCTGGGGGTTTTGTTTGGTTTTGGGGTTTTGAGGTTTTTTTAATCTTATAGTACATTTGTGTGTATAGCACTTAACAGAAGGAGGTTGACTCTTCCATATCTACTTCAGTGCTCAGGTAATGTATTTGAAATCAAAGTAAGCCTTCCTGATGGTCTCTCAGCAGATACTTGAAAAGATAAAGGCAAACCACAGCTTACTTGCCAATATTTTTAATTAAAAACAAAACCTTAACTGTTTTTTTTTTTTTTTTTCACTGTTAGAGAACAAAAGCTGTGACTTAAAGCTTAAAGTTTTCATAATACATGAAATGGTAATTTTTGTTCACTAGCAAACATGACAGCCCTTTATTCTTAGGAACTGTTTCTTATTTGCCTCCTTTTATTACCACTGGTGCATAGCTGAAAATAGATGATGATCAGTTTGGCTTTTTTTTTTTTCCTTTTTTATCTTTTAAGGCTCCTGCTAAGAGAGATCCAGCTCAAAGTACCATCAAAGAGGAAAAAGTCCATCTGTTGAAGTATAATATAGGAGATCTAGTGTGGTCAAAAGTGTCTGGTTTCCCATGGTGGCCGTGTATGGTTTCTGCTGATCCTGTTCTCCATGCCTACACTAAGCTAAAAGGTATGTCATGCAGATTTCTTCAGGTATGTAAGATGATTGCTTTGGAAGAATTCTGTTCTTCATCTGTGCAGTTGATCAGCAAGTTGTTTTCAAGAAGAATGTTAAAATCATGTAAATGCTATTCTTGAGCACATAGCAGCGTGTCTTTTAACTCAAGTGTTCTCTGCAAGAAACCAAAATTGTGATCTGTCAAACTATGTGGACTCTTGTTAAAAAAAGAAAAAAACTCAAACCTGACGGTGTTTTTCATTGTTTCTGTGAAGATGCTTGGTGAATTGATATAGGCTAAATATGTTATTGAAGCTGATGGGAATTAAATATTCCTGATGATTATGGTTTGCTAAAACCAATCCATAATTCAGACAGCTAAATTTTCCGAGATTCATAGAGTCAGTACTGATGTCTACAGACAATATTGGTTGATTTTAAATGCGGGAACTACCAAGTATTAATGAAATTTTTAGGTATGAATCTGTACAATTTCTTTATCTCAATTGCACCTTTGTTCTCTGTTCTGATACCTGAAACTTTTGAGGCTTAATAGCAAAAAAGTTTTATACTACACATTAAGAAATACTTGGAGAGGCTGAAGGCAGTGGAGCATTGGGGTGGGTTGCTCAGAGAAATGGTCTGATCTCATTTTTCAGGTGGGTTTTTAAGAACAAATTGAATTAATATCTCTAGGATTATAGCTGGATTCAAAATTGGTAGTAAACTAAATGGCTTCTTGAGAACCTTTCAAGCATTCATAATACAGTTGTTGGAATGGTTATTATAGACTCCTCAGACAAATTTTCCTTGTAGCAGTCTTTCAGAGATTGGATCAGGCAGTCCTTGTCATTTTTAGTCTTTGGATTATTAGGTCTATTATGACATAAAGAGATGGATTTTGAGAGTAGTAGAGCTGTTTATTTGTTCTTAACAATTACTCTGTTCCTTGAAAGGAGAAAGTTTCTGTTCATTATCAAGAATCTTTGTGATACATCTTTATCAAAAATTATAGAAACAGACCCAGCAAAACCCAGTACCAAGTGTCTGAATGTAGCCTGTGCAGCACAAACAGAAAGAAGGGCCATGTACTTCGTAATGTTAATTTCCTTCTCTTTGAAGCAATGGGAATGATGGTGATTTCTCTTCTTGGCTCTGCAGTTGGTTTGGGCCTGCTTTTTCCTTGAGGAGTTTAGTCAGGGTTTGGGCAGCCATCCTTACTATTAAATGCACTCTGATGTGTCTATTTCCATCAGTAGGTACTTCCAGTCTTAACCTTCCACCTACTCTTCATTTTTTAGGCAGTATTTAAAGACTCTTCTTGCAAAAAGAAAAGGTCCTTTTTTAGGGAATTGTAGAAATATTGAGTGACATCTCTGTATTTCTTATTTCTAGGCTTAGGATCAAGCATTTATAAGCAGTCTGAATTTCTGGATGTTGGTTTGATCATTCCAGATAATTAGGCTTGATAAAAATTAGTAACTTTCAACTTATGGAAGTATATTTTTGTGTAAGAAAGTCTGTACTGAGTCTGGCTAAAGCTCCATCTCACTGAATATCCTGTCTGGCTGTGGTGAACCACAGATGCTCAGACACAGAAAAGTACCAGGGAAGTGGTGGTTCCCAGAACACTCTCCCAAACTGCCAAAAACTAGTTATTTCAGGATTCTGTGGGCCAAAAATTAAGTTTCCTTATGTAACAACCATTAATGAATGCCATTATTTTATCCTGAAGCATTGGTGCAAATTCAACTCTCAGATACCTGAAGATTCACCACTAGGTTCAGTGACTCTAGTAGGCACTATTATTTAATCTCCTTAATTAGGCAATTGCAGGTGTCCAGCATCACAGTGCAAAAAGAACACAATGTCTGCTTGGCAAATGGGCTTTTGGCAGATCTTTACAAGAGGTTGGAAACACAGCCTGTGGCATCTCTGTATGCAGCCAGGACATCATGGTAAAATAGACAGATTAAGTCGTAAGAGCTCTGTAATCACTACTTAAACATTTTCTTGATGAGCACAAAGTAATTACTGTGCAAGAGAATTGTTCCTGACTATGCAGCACTGGAACATGTGTTAGACTACTGACTGGATGTGTGATGTTTACAGTCCCAAGATTTTCCCTATGCCCTTCCTCTAGATTCTCATGTCTGATCTCAGATGAGTCATTATTGTTCTTGCAATTCTCATAGATGTTTTTATATATAGTGTAAGTTTATAAATGTTATAAAACATTACACATGTATATATTAAAAGTTTTGCCCACACCATTCATTAGGTTGATTTCATATTACCCTTCCAGATGCCACATTTTACAAGATTAATCCCCTGTTAAAATAACTGTTGGCTGAATCACCATGAAAAGAAAGTTCTTTCTGACTCTAGAAGCCCCAAAAATAGTGTATGGAGCAATCAGCTAGATCTGTTTGGTGACTAAGCCTGAAGACATGCAGTGTATGAATAACCTAATAGAATCTAGATGTAGTTTGAAGTCACCTGTAACAGAGAATTGTGACTGTTATTTGTACCTACTGGGTGTCCGTCCTTACCTGAGTTTCTCTGCTGTCCAGTCTGTGTGTTGGACAAATTGGTGTGGGAACCCTGGAGGAACCACAGATGCTGTAGCAAGCATAACTGATCTACCAGGACTGAATTTGCAAACACAGAAATGCAGATTAAAACCTTTTCTATTTTTAATCAAGACCGTAATTTGAACACTTAGCAAATCTACAAGTTCTAATGAAAAAGGTGTTAGAGGACATCTTAAGTGTGGTTTAAGAATATTAAAAGATAAAGTTTAGGAGACTCAGAGAGGGGGCGGAGAGCACAAGCTCTCCAAGCTGTGGAACTTTCAGTGTTCATTGAGAAATGAATGCTTAATTCATTTTCAGAAATGCCCGGACCTACATGTAAAGTTAATGTACATGGAAAACTGATAGGTGATTGTAACATCGAGTTAATTTAGCCAAGCCATGTTCTTGCTGGAATTTCATCTATTTCGCTTTTGGGGCAGACTTCATACATTGTATCTGAGAGACTTTCGGGCTAATTTAAGTGGGTTCTTGAAAGGTTATCCAGTTTTATTGTGCTTTTGTTATGGCAACTGTAGCAGCTTACAGACTTCAAGTCTGAAAGTGCAGAGTCTTACCAGAGTCTAAATACAAGTGGGTTTTTTTAATTTTCAGGACAGAAAAAGAGTTTTCGTCAATATCACGTTCAGTTTTTTGGGGATGCCCCAGAGCGAGCCTGGATATTTGAGAAGAGCCTGGTGCCCTTCAAAGAAAAAGACCAGTTTGAACAATTATGCCAAGAGAGTGCAAGACAAGCTCTCACTAAAGCAGAGAAAATAAAGGTAAGAGGATACCAAATCAGGCCAGATTTGAAGCTTTTTTATTTTAGCATTACAAGTATGTACAGATACAACAGATACAAATAGGTAGTATAAAAATCTTAAAGCTTGTTCTACAGGAGCTTGCAGTCTTACATTTCATACAGATGCAAATGCTGGCGTGATTTACCACTGTTTCTTACTCAGTAAGAATTAGTACTCTTCTGCTTTGTCATGGATTCACGTGTGGTATCAGTACTATCAAATGCAGCTCCATTTGAACTCAGAATTACAGATCTTCATGACAGTTAGTCTCTTGGGATTGTTTTATGTTAGTGTCAGCATTTTGAAATCACAAGTGGGCAGATTGCTCACACGGTTGTCTCCTCTTGCAGATGCTAAAGCCCGTGTCGGGAAAGCTGCGGCCACAGTGGGAGATGGGTGTGAAGCAAGCCAGTGAAGCAGTGGGCATGACAGTGGAGGAACGCAAGGCCAAGTACACCTTCATCTATGTCAGGGACAGACCCCATCTTAATCCTCGAGTGGCAAAGGAGGTTGGCATTGCTGTGGAACCCTTGGAGGAGGTGGATGAGTCATCCTACTCAAATGAAGAAACCACTCCGAGTCTGAAATCGATGAAGGAGTCTGGCATTCCTAGCAAGAGGAGGAGAAGGACATCAAAACTGTCTGCTGCTGATGATACACAGGAGAGCAGTCAGTTGGAGGATAAGAATACTACTCCTCAAAAGTCATCTGAACAGGCAGAATCCAAAAGAGGGATAGGCTCCCCTCTCAATAGAAAGAAAACTCCGGCATCTACTCCACGAAGCAGAAAGGGCGATGCAGTATCTCAGTTTTTGGTCTTTTGCCAGAAGTACAGAGATGAGGTTAGTCTCTTTTAGTTGTTATTATTGTTGATTGCCTCTTATTTTAGTAACCAAAAATTAGTTATTACTGCACAATCCATAATATTCTGGGTTTGACAAGGTATGCCTCAAATCTTATTCTAGACAGAAACAGAGAAAGAAGGGAATGTAAGTGAGTAATACAAACAAAATGGTGATAACTGCCTTAGTATTTCAAGCAAAAGTTGTGCTGGTATCTTCCCACATAAACTAATAGTCCTTTGTACTAGCCATATTTTTTCTTTAATGTATGTACAATATAATACATATGCATACGTATATGCTCAGGCAAATATAACAAAGATTATGCTGATTTTGGCAATCTGCTTGTAGATAGCTTTTACATTCTTTCTCATGACATGGCTCAGTTGCTTCTGTGTGTTCCCTTATCTTTGAACACCTCAAAACATCCTTTACTTACCTGGAATTTTTTTGCTGAGCTTCAAAATACACTGTTTAACAAAGCTTGTAAAAATCACTGTCAGTGTGTGCAATCTGCTGGGACAGAAACTAGGTTCTCTTGAGGCACTTACACTCCAATACAAGGTAGAATAAATAAATAACCTTATTATCAACATTTTTAGGAAAACTGTTAAAAGTTTAAAA
Organism: Certhia americana; assembly: GCA_018697195.1. Taxonomy (NCBI): domain Eukaryota; kingdom Metazoa; phylum Chordata; class Aves; order Passeriformes; family Certhiidae; genus Certhia; species Certhia americana. The sequence goes on along the minus strand of CM031860.1, from coordinate 58,392,669 downwards.
GCACTATTGCTGGTGTAACTCATTACTTTAAAGTCTGAACTATAATTTTTCTTCCTTACAACCTTCTTCTTCATTTGCAGTACTATTCCATGATTTGAAGCTAGTGTGGTATCTTGTTTTCTTGTACTATTACATTTTGTTTACAGAAGAAACAGGAAGTTAGTGGTGACTTTAATCATACTCTTTAGCTGCTGATTGGTTGATTTTGTTATAGCGTATTTGTATTAGAAAAGAATTAATATGTAAACTTTTTAAAGGAATATTGGAAAGCAGATTCTGTTGTGTGGAAGTCAACTAATTGTGGGTCTTGTTTAGACCCCCAAGACTTGGGGTCTTATTTAGATCATTGAAACTTAAGCTAATATTGAGAATGAAAATGAGCATAGTATTGCATAAACCTTTTAGTGGATTTGGTTAAATTGAGAAAAACATTGGCATTGCAGTTTGCTGGCTCTGGAAAGGAAATGGTTTTGTAGCCAGACCATTAAATACAGGGTTTGACATATTAATTATGAAAAGTTGTATGGGTAAATCATTTGTCTCATGTTGGAGACACATGAGTTCTATTCACAGTTCTTCTGTAAGTGACATTGCTAGAGGGAATTACCTTGGCCTTCAGTGTATGTAGCAAAAAGTCTTTTGCAATATTGAGGGACATAAAATTACTTCTCTGGAAGAAATGAGATTATGGTGGCTGGCTTTATGGACTCTTAGCCAAACATACCTTGCAGAGAAGTGATGTGCTGAGTCTGATATTTCTGTTTTCCGTGCCAGTTGTCAGGCTTTATTCCCTACTGTGGTTATGCTGTAATTCTTAAATTAATAGATGGAAAATATGAAGTCTATTAGAATACATAAAATGGAGGAAATGCTTTTTCTTCACTGTCAGACATTTCAGGAAATTGAAAAACTTTCTTGAACTTCAAATTCTCACTGATGATAATGGCTAGTGTTGCAAAAAGTTTAAGTAGAAAGATGTAAGCTTAAAAATATTTTACATTTTTAGAGAGAGAGCATCCTACCATTTCTGCCTAGAATTCCTTTTAATAAGATCTGTCACAAAACCCCAAATATGCCTGAACGTGTGATCCATTCTAACAGGTACAGAAACACTTCTTTGGGTAGTACAGAACTAGGTTGTGAAAGCTGTAGATACCTCTAACTGATCATCAGAAGAACCTGTTTTTCCTTTGTCTTGACTGGAATTTGACTGGCAAAGTGAGGAAACACCAATTTAGATACGCTTTTTGCCTTTCATGCTGCATATAAAATGGCAGGTTCATGCCATTGGTGGAAGGTGGAGGTTGTATCCAGTCTAGTATTTAGAGCCTCCCTTTCTGTTAGGCTGATCTGGTTCAACTTGGATGACTTTCACCAAGAGTTTGTTGTGTTGAAGATGTTCTGATGCTTTAGAAAGAGTGATAATGTTGGCTGAAAAACAAACCTGGCTTTTGAGCTACTTGTATTGGTGGTTTTGGAGAGTTTAGTGTATGGCTTTCTTAGTATTGGCATATAGAAACTTAGAAAAAGGAGCATTACAGATGCAGAAGAGGCTCTCTGTCCCCAATCTTGGGAAGGGACAGAAGAGAAAGGGATGACTGAAGACTGCTCTTGCTGGGGGCCTCTAATAATACCAAGCTCTCTTAAAAGTAGAGCCATTTCTGCTGTGTCTTGCTTGGAGTCTGGCTGTGTATGGTAGCGAGATTCATGTATGGGTTTGCTTTTATTATTATTTAACTGCTGGAGAATGTTTTTAATGAAATAAGAGACACACTTCCCACATCCCTGAGGGAGGTGCTGAAAGCTTGGAGCGCTTTTGTGGTTGTAGTGACACATTAAGTATTTTGTGCTGTTACCAAAGGAGTAAAGATGTACTTTGTACTGTTGTATTATGTGCTTCCTCTGTGAAAAATATCAGCCTAGTAAGCTTTGGAAGGGTCTGACTGGAGATAAAGGTATTATTCAAGTGAGAGGCAGACAGCTACACTGTTTGGTAATTGATTTGGGCCTTGAGTCTCTTATGAGGAAAATTAAGGAATAATTTCACTAACAGGGAGACTTTGGAGAAGAGTATGAGCATTTTCCTTGGAGGCCTTATTTGCAAAGGCCCCATCACCATTAAGAATTCTGAGTGTCTTTTCCTTGTCATTTCGCAGTACTAGTAGTCAGCTGAAAGTTATTTTTTTTCTTATTTTGTTGAGGCTGGAGGTAATGTTAATGTCTATCTCATTTGTCCGAATAAATTTAGTTATTTCTTGGAGAATTAAATGGCTCTGTGCCTTCATTGAGCATAATGACATGTACATTTGCAACAACAGTCAAAATTGATGCTGATTTCATGTCCTGAAGAAGTGAGATTTGTGGAAGGGGATATCATGTGAGTTTATATTCCTCCCTTTCAATAATGTGAACCAAGTTGTTGGATTTTAATCAAACTTTGAGTAGAGGCTTTCAAAGGTAGTTGTACTCCTCAGCCTTATGCAGATGAATTATGCCAGAGAGAAACAAGACAATTCTTAGTACTCTACTAGGAAAAAAATTAAAGCATGGATTTCCATACTAGACATACACTGACCAATGGAAGGAAGGTACTGCAATTATTTTCACACCTGGAAAAGCAACAGTCACATTTGCATCCTGATTGGTAACAGGAAATGTAGTTTTAAGACCCTAAATTCTAAGAAATTAGGTTTAATCATTTCACCTTCTCCAAAAAATTCCTCTTGTGTTGAATGATGTGACTCTTTGAAGGATTGGCTTTCTTGACTTGGTTTTTAATTTGCTCTGTGTTTTTGGGGTATCAGTTGCATCACTCAGATAGAATTTTGAGGAATGCTGGGTAATGAGATGAGAAGGATCGTTTTTAAACTTACTATTTAATTTCTGAACAGGCATGGGGTTTTTTGACTTGTATGATTAATCAAATCTGATTTTCCTTAAGTAGAAGTAGAGGTATACTGAAGGAGATTGGGAGGATTTTTTCTTTCTTTTTAATGCTGGATTTTTTTGTGTGTGTTGAATGAACTTCTAGAAATGCTGTTAAACTTCATGTTGATGGATATTATGTGTCCTGCTTATACATTAAAAAAGATGCACAGCTTGTGAGTTCCTAGTGCTCATATGCATAATACAAAAATGATGAATCAGTACAGGAAAACATTGCATCAGAATCTGGCTTGTGTAAATCTCTCTGCTGAGTTAGGTGTACTGAGTTCTGTGATGAATGAGTTTGACTGTGAATTGATGTATTTCTTTTGAGGCAAGCGTATATTCCAGTATTGCTTGCCTGTCGTTTGTGGATATATATTTAAACTTGATTGAGAAACAATACACATTTTTTTGAATGACAACAGGACAAGATTTATACTTATTCCACTTACTCCATTTTTTGAATGGTAAAAGGCAAATAGATACTTCCAAAATTAGTCTCACTCCTTCTGAATGAGCTGATCCTTTTTTTTTTAAAGATACAGAGAGAGAAGTGGTTATTCAAAGCAAAACTGGATACAGTAGGCTTTATTCTAGTTCTTTCTACAGCAGAAATATTAGGTAACTTGTTTGTATCCAGTTTTCCAAAGTGATGGAAGTATGTACACCATTCTTTCCAATGGTCACCTTTTTTTTAATTCAACCCTATTTCTACATGTATAGGTGGTTGCTGAACATCCAGATGCTTCAAGTGAGGAGATTGAAGAGCTGCTCGAATCGCAGTGGAACATGCTTAGTGAAAAACAGAAAGCTCGCTATAACACAAAGTTTGCCATAGTGACCTCTCCCAAATCTGAAGAAGACTCTGGTAAACGTAAAACTGTGCTAGTGTACTCTAACTAAATTTGATATACATAGTGGCGTTAAACTGAGCACATATTTGAGACCCTGTAGGGAAAACAGCTTTCACTGTTTTCCAGTTTTAATTCTTGGTGTTTGTGCCAATAGCAAAGGAATGCCAATGGTTACAATAAACGCAACCCATGAAGTCTACATTTCTTGCTCATTGTTCTGAAAAGTTGTTATATGTAAACCTTCTGCTGTTTAGACATTGCTGGTTTCTCATTCTTCTTCTGCCCATAAGCAGCTGCCATTGCATCCACTGCTTGTTACAAGTGGATGGTGGGAAGGGAAGATGAAGTGTTACTGCTAGTAAAATTTCAGATGTTGTTTTTATAGAACAGTTAGAAACAGTTCAAAAAATTTAATCAGTGCTATGCCTTTTCTTGATATATACCTGAAGTGTATTACTTCACATCATCAGCAACTCAGGACGAACTATTCCAAACTTTATTCTGAACCCTTCATCCATTTGGCATTTTATTGCGCTACTCAAAGTTTTTAGGACTTTGTGCAAGTTTGCAAATACTTTATTTTTTTCTCCTTTTATTTTTTGTTGCTGTTTTCTGGTGTTTGTTTTTGATGATCAGTCTCGATTGTTTTTGAAAATATTTGAGGGCGTTTGGAGTCACTTATTTGAGAAAGGAGGAGGAAGAAGATAGTTTGCCATTTGCATGAACTTTATCAAATTTAACTAGCTATCATTTTTCAAATTTAAATAGCTTTACAGCTCTGTAAGAAGACTTACTATGGAAGTATTAGAAGCCAACAGGTGCTGCTTTGGGCAATTACAAGAATGAGAGGGAGTGTTTGAAAGTTTGTGAGACTTGGAAAAACTTGTATAAAAATGGCAGTCAGTTTTGTTAACTGTTTGTGTGTGTGTGTGAAATAACATCATTATGTGGAAAATTGAAAAGTTTTTAACTTTAAATTTTAAGTGTTAAATATTTGGATATCAGTTTAAAAAAAAAACACATTCTGTATCTCTCAAGGTTCATCATTGAAGAATATTGGAGAGGCCAAACGTAAAGTGTTTCAAGACTCACCTAAAAGGAGATCAAGATCCAGAAGTAATTGAAATTTGTGTTGTGTGCAAATAGCTCATCATTATAAGTAGCTATGGAGTGTATTTTTTTATGTAATCGCCCACGTATCATAATCTCTTTATTTTATCTCAGATGTTGTCTTCCTTGACATTAGAACTTTAATGGATCCCAAATTAAATATCTTAACACTGTAGTGCTGAATTTTGTTCACCTTCCTCAGTGTCATATTGCAAGAAATGTAATTGAAATTGTACCTGTACCAGGTGTTTCTAGTACATATATTGTGTACATTTATAGTTACCTGCAGATGAAAATATGTCAGTTCACTTGTTCCCCATCTCAAATCCTCTTATCTTAAACTTGGAAGAATGTTGTGGGATTTCTTTTGCTGGCTTTTTGTAAGTAGCAGGTTCTCCTGGAGCCATTTCAGTCTGCTTTGTGGATTCAGTTTGATCATAGAATATGTCCTAGATTGTTTAGATAAGAAATTAATTTGAAAATTTTCCATATTTTCAAGTTGCTATAATTTTAATATTTACAGATATTTGTTCCCACTGGAATAGAATATTTGTAGCTGTAGGGCAATATTCAGTTAACATATTTGTGCCCCTGGAGCTTGTAATTTTCATACTAATAATACTCTGTAGCTTTATAAACTAGAGAGTACTGGAGAGAATAATTATGTTGTCATTTCATCTTGATGAAACAGACCACTTCCCTCATCTATCTTTTTGAGGTGCAGACAATAGTGGAACTTGTGGCAGGGGTATTTATATTACTCTCTGACCTTTTGTATTTAGCAGCTGCTTGAACTTTACAGTGAGCAACCATCTAAATACATGAATAACTTTGAGGTCTAAAATGGCCAATGTGGTTCTGTTCATGGGATTCTGGTTCATAAAGGCAAGGGATCTTATGGTCTCTTGTAAAATACAATCAGCTTGTTAGAGTCTGGAATTGCCATAGCAGAAAGAGAATTAATCTGTACAGTTGGTGATATCTTGTCTTTTTCACAGGCCCCTTAATAGATGTCACCACTTCACCTAGGCTTAAGGAGGAGAGTTAGAAAGTCATTTTAATGGTCAGACACTGTTACAAAGTGGCAGGAGAGTTAAAAGCTGTATAGATCAATCATGTGCAGTCTGATGATATGAAATAAATGTTGGGCAGTAACATTCAGATCCTGAACTAGTACTTGTATAGGTAGACTTGTCTCTGTAAAATAACTTGAGTATGAAGCAGTTGATTTGGATTGTTTGGAGTTAGTCTTCAGCACCAGGGACCAGACCCTAAGCATTAAGAAGTCATCAAACTGTGTTAATGTTTAATCATGTTTTAAAAATAATGACTGAAAGAAAAGTACCTTAAATAACTAGATCAGTTCAAATAATTTCAAAGTGGGTTTTAGATTATTTTTCATGTGAGTTTCCCCCATCCCCCATCCCAAGGTAATTTACATGGAAATAAAAGAAACCAAAAAAAGAGGACAAAGGAGCCTACAGAAGATTTTGAAGTTCAGGAAGCACCTAGGAAAAGACTCAGGATGGATAAACAGAATAATCGGAAGGTAATTATGTCATTGGTTTGTTGGGGTTGATTTATAGCAGCACCAGTCACATTGCTGTAGTTAAGTTTGTCAGCATTTCCATTTTCAGTATCAAAAAAGATATGTCCATATATCATACCGAACTGTTGTCAGTATTTTCAGATACATGTGAGCTTACCACTGTGGGATTTTTTCCTTTGGTTATGAGGATGGAGGTATGACAAGTTGCACTTGCTACATAAACTCTTTTCCAAAGGACTGTGCAGAGGGAGGCATGGCCTCTCTGTGTTGTTATGCTCTGTAGTTCTTTTTCTTTCCTCCTGATTTGGTGTTAGTTTTACCAGAATGTAAAAGAAATACAGTTAGTTAGAAGTTACTTAAGACAAAAGTCAGAGGAGAGGAAAGCAAGTAAAGCATAACAAAAGCTACTTTCATGAACAGGAGGGCTATAGGACACTTTTGAGTGGCATACTGACCCTTTTCTTGTGTTATGAGACTGCAGTAAATTTATATTTATGCAGTAAGAGTATATTTATCACACAAATCGCAGGCTCCTCTTCTGGTTAGCTTGCTTGTGAGAATGAGAATTTTCCTTGCATAGGTCACTATGTATGTGGACACAGCACAAATCTTGTGGAGACTCAGACAGGGGTTTATTTAGTCATGCAGAGCAGTGAATTTCATGAGTTTTACTGGTGTGGAAAGCTTAGCTCACACATGTGTTCAGGTGTGTTACTGCAGTATGATACTGTAGTGTGAGTATCATAGACCTAAGCTCAGAACTTCAGTGGTTCAGCAATCAAATGAAACAAACTAATAGAAGGAAAGATGATAGAGGTCTTTGTTTGTAGGTGTCAGTTTGTTTGGCAGGCTGGTTGTTTTGCTACTTCTGTTGATATTGGAGATATTAAGACAACCTCTTGTCTTAGAGTTTAATATATAAAAAAGTAGAATTTCAGATAGGCCTAATGAGCTGATTAGCAAGGGACAGAGATAATTCTTAATGTTGTAACCTTCGCAGAAAGAAGGGCTAAAACTGGTTTTTTGCACTTCTTGCTGGAATAGGTTAGCCATTGCATATTCATGTGATTTTCTATGAGCAGTTTTTCAAACTTTTTTAAACTTGTCTAATTGATTTGAATACACTATAATACACTAGATGCATGGAGTAATTAAGTTTCCTTTTTATAATTAATTCCTCCTATAAAGTCCCTGTTTTGACTGTTCTAAAGGTGTTTTGCTGTCCCACCAGCATTTGTACACTCCAATTAGCCTACCCCCTCAGAAGCAGGATGGAAGGGGTTGCAGTATAGTTCATGCATGGGAGGTTCTGGTGTCTATGGTGCTGTCACACACATGTGAATATACCAGCAGGAATATAAATTAGGTGAATGATTCCCATAATATTATAGCACTAATGGCGCTGACTTTATAATGTGCATTTTAAAAATAATATTCTGTCTCTGGTCAGTTCATCAGAACTGCTTACAAGGGGCTTGATGTGTGTAAATATTAGGTAGTTGGGAAACTCTAGTGCATTATAGCAGCGTTTGTGCTCCACAGAAAGGTCAGATATGGTTTGCAGTTTATTTTAGGAATTCTCTCCTAGTCTTTTTCCTTCACAATCCCAAGGAACTTCCAGCTGTATGTGCTGCTGCTTAGTAGAACATTCAGTGAATAACAGTGAAAAATCATATAGTGATTCAAAAAAGCAAACACTAACCATGCACCTTCTTTCTGCTATTCTCAGTTTACCTGCAGGCTTTAGTTGCAATTATTTTAGGTAGGAGGAGTTTTCATTTCATGACATTTTACATCTTGCACAAGAGTTGTGGGTTATACTCTCCTTTTATCCTTAATTCTTACTTACAAAATCACAATGTTTTTACATAAAGTAAGGAAGCCGTAAGTACCCATATGTAAGTTTTGAAAAACTAATTTGTTTGTTGTTGCTTTGATGATGTATATAACATGCACATTAACAAAACGGGGGTTCTGTAAAGTGTGCTTTAAGTTTAAGAATGAACTATCCTGTACATTTTCACAGAATCACAGAATCCTTAGGATTGGAAGGGGCCTCTGGAAATCATCCAGCCCAATCCCCCTGCCAAGACAGGGTCATCTAGAGCAGGTTACACAGGAACGTGTCCAGGTGGGTTTGGAATGTCTCCAGAGATGGAGGCTCCACGACCTCTGTGGGCAACTGTTCCAATGCTCTGCCACCCCAAAGTAAAGAAATCTTCATGTTGAGGTGGAACTCTGTGTGTTTTAGTTTATGGACATTACTCCTTGTCTTGTCACTAGGCACCATGGAAAAGAGTCTGGCACCATCCTCTTGACACCCTCTTTTCTTTCATTTTTTGCCCAGAAGTGTAACAGTAATCTTTAGAAAACTGATACTGGGAGCTTCTGGTGGCATTGGTGGTAGGGCAGCTTAATGTGCTTAGAGCTCAGTAAAAGCACAGCCTGGCACATCTGTAGCCTTTTGTGGTTTTTTTTTTAACAAGGGAAATCAGTTCTCTGACCTTTGAGGTGTTCACCTGCACATCTTTCTTTGGTAAAACTGATTGTCAGATGAATACTGTGAAAAAGCATGTAAAGTGTTGGAAATGTGTGTAAAGCTTTCTGTTCAATAGAGTTGTGTTTATTAATCAGGTGAGCATGTCTCAGGGTTAAGTATTCTAGGCTACAGTTCTAGTAATTTGAATGAATTTGTAACATAAGAAATGGAAAAAATAGCGGCATGTGTAAGGAGCAATGTCTTAATTTTGACAAAGATTTGACAAAAACTTCCCCAGTTTTTGGCCTAAGCTTTTAATCATGAATTCTCAATCTGGAACAAATTTAGGTGCTGTTTATTCTCCCTTGAAAGTAGTGGTTTTATTTTGGAAATGCTGGAACAATCTTAACCATAGTAATTTAAAAAATGGCACTGCTATAAGTTGTGGTGTTGGAAGCAAGCCTCTCTGAGACTCAGAGTTCTGCACAGGGTTTACTCTCAAATTTCTATACTAATTCTGCAATTTACCTTTAATAATTAAAGGTTTTAATTTGACCAGTTTGTGCAAAGGGTAGTAAGGATAATTTATAAGTGTTCATTTAGCACTCCCCCTTTTGATATGCTGAATTTGGGATGGATAAGTGGGATACTGAAGTGCTATGTTCTTTGATATTTCTCATTGGTTTATGGGTTTGTACCCTGTGCTGTAAATGAGTTTTAAAATTCAGTTAAATGGGGCTAGTTTAACTACAGTACCATTCAGATATTTGTAAAGACACTTTCTTTTTTTAATAACATAAATCCAGAACTAATTGCCAGTTGTATCCAACCACTCATAAATTAGGAGGTTTTTTATTTTTTCATATTTTTTTTTGTGACAGAGGGAGACAAGCAATGACAAAACAGCAAAAACAAACTCTTCTAAGGTCACAGAAACCTCCTCTTCACAAAAGAACCAGTCAGGTAATGTGGTCAGAATAAGTTTTAATGTAACTTTTTCAATTAAATAATTTTAAAATGCCCAGGTGTCTGAGGCAGCTGTCTAAATTCTGCTGACTCGGTGAGCAGTTGCAGGCACTGTGCCACAGCTGGGGGGGAGCCCTGTTCCTTCACTGCCCTCCTGCAGCTCGATCCTGGACTGAAATTGTGTGTTGCTGGTTGAGAGCAGCAGTTCACAAGTTCCCCGTGTGATGGCACCAGATTAAAGCTGGTGCCCTGAGATCTTGGCAAGCAGGGAACAAACAAAACCCTGCTGCTCCTGCCTGCCCACTACACTGGGCCAGTAAAACAAGTGCAGTGACTGTCAGTGTCATCAGGTACTTTGGGGTTTTAGTCCTCCGAAGTGGTGCTTGATGCGAGGCAGTGTGGAGCATGAGAGGGAATTCTATAGAGCCTTGGATCAGAACACCAAAGTCAGACTTGTTAATGATGCTCAAGTTTAAGGTAACTGCTATCAGAGCATGTCTCTTCAGGTGTTACAGTGATTTGCCAAAGACAAGCGAACTTCAGCATGTCCTGCACAGTGTAGAAGTGGTGATGTGCCATTAATGTCTGGTGCTTGGCTCCTGTATATAAATTTTCTCTTAACAAAGTGTTAGTGGTACTCAGATTGTGATGAGCTCATGTAGGCCTTCTCATATAACTGTTACCTCTGCTTTCAAGAGGTTTTAAGTCACAAGATACTTTTATTTTAATAGAAATGAGACTATGAAAACTTGGGAAAACATTTCTTAGCACGTATTTGATTAATGAAAAACTTTATTTTTAAAATCAAGCCAAAATACATGGCTTCAGAAGCTTCATGTTCACTCAGTCCAATGTAGGTACCCAGAAGATGTACCTAAAAATAATTCCTTCTTGTATCTGAAGGAATATTTTAAATGGCTTCAGGGAGATAACATTTTAAAGTTCCAAACTTCACTATGTAAACCAAAATTATTTTACAGCAACGAAAAATCTGTCTGATGCATGTAAACCTCTGAAGAAGCGAAATCGGGCTTCAGCAGCAGAATCTTCAACTCTTGCTTTTAGCAAGAGTTCATCTCCTTCAGCTTCCTTAACTGAGAATGAGGTAAAAAAAAAGTGGTGTTTGCACACAGCCATTTAATTACAGAAATTATCAGGTGTGAATCTTGTTTTAAAAAAAAAGCAAAAATCAAAGGCAAATTCTCTAACGTTGGTGCTCTAGACAAGTTTCAGTTTTGGCCTCTGTGAAACCTGTTAACGTGTGCATTGCAAATCATTTATTGTAACACGAACGTCTGATTTGGGGACGTCGAGATATTATTGTGGTTTTTAATGTATTTACCAACAACGTTTTAGAATTGTAACCTTCTATTAGAGGCAAAGTAAAATGCCAGTGTGTTCTGTATTTTCTTCTACAGACTTTTATGTAAGTGTACTACATTAGTTACATTATGTAACTCAATATTGTCATGTTGCCATAGCTTTTATATTGAAGCAAATTTCCTAATCCTCTGTTTGATCTAGAACTGGACAGTCTTCTGAGCAGAGCCCCTTTTAACTCAAATTAGTTTTCAGACTGTTTTAGTGCTATTTCTCTGTGATGCAAATAGCTCCAACCCCAGTAGAGTTAAACAGGCAGTGAAGGATGTATCTTTTTGATACTTGCTAATCATAGTCTTAGCTCTGCATATTTGGAACTGTAATTCCTCTCAGTTGACATACAATAAATGAAATGTACGTACAGAAGTGTATTCATACAATCCATTAAACCATTCCCCAAGTCATCTACACTGTTAAAAACAATCAGCCAAAGAATGGCAGCATGAGGGTGAAGTATGCATGCTGTTTTGCAGGTGGGTTTGGATCTGTAGTTGGTAGGATTTAGTAAAATATCCATAGACAAACAGCTTCACCCAGTTGTGTTACAAAAACTTTAAAGAAAATACTTGTCTGCTAACAAGGGAATAGGGCTTCCAGCTCTCCTAGAGACTTTCATCTCCACTAACAAATGCATGAGGTGCTTTAATGAATGCTGTTAAAATATCTAGGCAATGTTCAGTAAACAGTTTACCTTTGGGTAGGGAAAAAAGATTGCATGTTAATGGCTGTATATCTTAACTGTAACTGGAAAAATATTTTAACTAAAAAACCCTTGATAAATACTCCCTCCTGTACCCCAATAAAACAAGCAAAGGAAGTCCCACAGGAAATAATGTCCATAGCAGCAGGCAAATAAAGTAATACTTTGTTTTCTCAATTGAGAGACTCCCATCTTTTGGCTTACCAACTTACACTGGATTGGCTTTGCTGATGGGACTTGTGTCATGGTCTATTTGGGACCCTCTGTTCAACCAGACTATTTTAAGGAAAAATCCTAGGGGGTTTTGGCTCAAAATATGCATCTCTAAATATTGTGCACTCAGGAGAAAGATTCTTCTCTTTCTCAAGATTATGATTATAAAATGAATTAGCCAGAAGTCTTTCTTAAAAAGAGACTCTTTTTTTAGGATTTTGGGTTGTATCATAAAGGTTCACATGTAAGGAAGGATATGGTTATATCTTACTTATGGCTGAAATGGAAATTCTAAAACTTAGCACTAAGTTACTCAGCTACTGCTAAACAGTAAAAAATCTGAGAAAAATTAACTTCATGCACTGCTCACAGAATGCAGATACACAAACCAGAAAGTGAATTCATTATTTTCAAAGGGTTAACATATTAAAGTCACAAACAGCACAGCAGAAAATACACCTTGTTAAATAATTTTGCGGGACTGGGTGCAGGGGGAAGTAGATTAATGGATAAATTCTTGCATTGGTTGAAGCTGCACTGATCTGAACTTGGACCAACTAAGGATTGGGACAAGTTTGTTTCCTGTATTAGATATATTTTTGCCTTTAAATAAAGCCAAAATGTCAGGCATATGTTCCAGAAATTAATGTTGACCTGCTCTACAAAACAAGGAAAGACAGAAATTCTGGATTGTGTGGGTAGCTCTTAAAAACTTTCTCCCTTTTGTATTTTTATTTAGCACTTGTCTAAACAGCTGAATATGTGTGTGTCCTGAGAGCATTCATCTGGAGAGAAACTTTCCCAGTATTAAGGGAAAATTTTTAAAAAATAAACACAGTCAGGTAATGATGAAAGCCTTGCACAGCTATTTGAGTAGGATGTAATTCTTCTCAACTTTAAATAGATTTAATGATTAACTTTCACATTTCTGTGTTCATTATAATACTTTTAAGTGTCGGTTTAGGTGCTCTCTGAACAAGTATAGGAAAAATTTTCTGTATTATACAAGTACATACATCTCCACAAGGTGTATATATGAGGATTCTGGTCTTTTTTCCCCCTCCCCTCTCCTTTCTTTTTCTCCCATACTCTCTGTGAACAGCTTGTTCCAGAATGGAACCTGGATGTGACTGTTTTTTGTCAAGAATGTTGGCTACACACCCCTTAAATGTCTGTCCTTTACAACCAGGTTCTAGGAAAGATGTGCTCAGTTCTTTCTTGTTTGAAAGATGCATCTTATTTGACATTCTAAAAAATATTTTGAATGCTTTATGCCGTTATTTGGGGATATTTTTTAAATGAGGTTTATTTGAAATACTATCAAATCAGGCAAGGCCAAATTTTCAATTGATAAATTACTTTGGGAGGGAGATGAGTGGGAGTGTGGACTTGTTCCAACAGATTTATAGATGTGACTTATTAGAGATTAAAGGTTCACTCACTTAAAAATTTGGGCTTTGAAGTAGTTTTAAGATGGGTGGACAGAAGCAGTAAAGTGTTTATACAGGAATAAATTAATTTCATACCTGCATTTTAATTTTAAAACCAAATAACTTTACTTCTAGTCACTTAATACAAGTCACTTATGTGAAATACGATTTTGTTGAAGTATAATTCTTACGAGCAACTGGTAGGGCCAGATGTCAAAAAAATATTCAACACTTTGGAGTCTGCAAAAGCTCGGAGTAGATTTTTACTGGCTATGTAAGACTTGGTGTAAGCATCCAAAAGCACATATTTCTGAGAAGAGATGCAGGTGGTGTATTTTAATTTCTTATTTTACCATGGCCCTCCACCCCCCAGTGATGTAGTAGGTGCCAGTAAGAGTGTAATCAGTATTTTTTTAATAAATAAAAACACTTTACATTACTATTACTGCTGGATTATTGGCACACTTGGTGTGTTTGCATGAAACATATCTGCTTTAGCTTTTCAATCAATTTTTGTGATTATTGTCTGGCTTCATTAAACTGGTTGAATTTGTTGACAGCAGATAAGTGTCAAAGTATCATGCAGACCATAGGTACTACTTAGAAACTTTGTCAAAGAAACTGTAACCTTTTCCTGAGAGAGGACAAAATAAAGCACATACAATAAATACTCTCCAAGTTAGCCAGCCTGTCCTTCATCACACCCTCAAGTCTGAGCTGACCAGCAGATGGCAGCTTAAAGAAGCCTGGGAAAGATTTGAAGAGGTGCTTTTATTTAAATCTCATTACATCTTCCTTAGAGGAATTCTTTCTTCCTTCTGTAACACCCAGTGTCAAAGCAAGCTCATTTGCTGGTTATAGCTACAAATTCTTGTGTTTCGAAGGCCTAACAATGCAAATTATAATAATGCAAGCCTTAATGCTCTTTTTCTGCATATTAAACAATGGATTTTTTTCCCCATTATTGATTTGAGACAGATTTCATTTATCTGCATTTTTAATGGTATTAGTGTGTATACATAAAGGAGAAAACAACATGTACAGCTCTTAAAAGGTAAGGTGTTTGCTTGAGGAGGCAGTTGTGAGACATGCACAGCTTACAACTCAAAAAGTACATCAGCTCCATTTATCAACCCTGGAGTCTACTTGTCCTAGAGTACACAACTAAAATCTCTTATTGAAGGTGAAAGTAACTGACTTTTTGATCCAAAGAACAGGAAGGAAGAAGAGAATTCATATTATTTTAAACAAACTACTGACCTAAAGAAAAAGCAGTTGCAGTTGACCTTGCAGGTTGTTAAACAAAATCACTGTGCTTCTAGCATTTCATTCAAGCTTTCTGCAAATAGAATTCTCTCTTCTAAACATTGCTTGAGGATTAGTTAACATATAGTGCCACCTTACATCCTGTGACTTAGCAATCAGTTGTTTCCTATGTTTGTTTTTGTATGCCTATGATTTTTTTCCCCATTTGAAAGCACCAGTAAGCAGTCAGGGGTACATTTTTAATGTAACACTGCAAGTAGTTGGACTTGTTCTTCGCTTGTTCTAACGTTTTACATAACCTGCATCACCCACCAGACCATACAGTTTTGTTACAATGGTTCTGTTTTATGGAAAAAAGTTCTAAGCTTCACTTTTGTTCTTTGATGGCACATTCTGTGTAGAAAACTAAGTTTCTTATGTACTTATTCTCCTCTTGTGTATTACTTAGGCTTCAGAGTGCAGAGAATCTGTTAACTGAATGTTTACATGATGTAGGTATTTATTCCGCATCCCCTACCAAAGTATCATGAGTATCTGTAGGAAATTTTATACTGTTTTAACATGTTCTTATAGTTTTAATTAACTTTCCAGGCAAATTCAGAAATGCATAATATCCTTATCTGAAACGTCTAACTCCTGCTAATAATAAAAATGAAACTTGTCCCAGGCTGTCTTTTTTTTGCTATTATAGTACTGTGTACACTTGTGGCACCGCATACTTAAAGAATTTATCTAGTCTAGCAGTATGGGCCAAAATATCACTTTTCATTCAGTTCAGGAATTCTTATATGAAATAAAGGAAATGTTAACTGTAACTCAATTGGCTCTGTCAGTTTTTCTGTCTCTGTGTGGGTGCACGATAGATTGTCTTTTGAATACAGCCTGACCTGTTTGTATGTTGCGTATTGACTTACTCTTACATAAGTTGTTCTTAGAATAAAAAAACTAAAAAGGCCAACCCTCTAGCTGCTCAGATTTTGTTAATAAGAAAAAATGTGCAGTTGGGTTTTATTTGTTGGAAAGACAGAAGAGTTTATTTGTCAGAACATGCATACTCCAAGCTTTATGGAGAGGAGCTCTTGGCCAGCCCAGCCCAGCCCACTTCATCCTGGTGACTGTGGTCTAAAGTCTTGTCAGGAAGTCTGAGATGGTAGCAGTGTCCTCAGTGTTAAGGAAGGTGAAACTTAGTGGGCAACAGCATTCAGAACTCATGAAGACATGTCTCTTTAATTGCCTGTGAAAAGATATTGTGTATCTTTTGTATATGATACATTCATATCATATGATCGTTATATATATATAATGGCAGGTAACCTGACAGAGGGTGTTGCTTAAGACATCCCTGTAAAAAGTGCAGGTTGCTCTTAGTGGGCCCTTTCTTTTATGGATCTTGCTGCTCCTGCAGTGGAGGAGACTTGCCTGCCAAACAAGCAGGAGGAAATAGTCTCCTGACATGCTTTGTTTTCATTCTCTATACCCCTACCTTTAAGATAAGTGTATATAGTGGGGTGTGTTTCCTTTTGATGTCCTATAGCCTGCATTATAAAACAAATGATGCTCAAGTAAACCAGTGGGAAGTGGGAGGGGTTGCCTTCTTTGGCTCTTGAAAAATTTGACCGCCAGTTATTTTTGTTACTGCTTAAACAGAACGTGACAGAAGAATATAATTGTCTTGAATGACTAAGACCAAAGCTTGTATTCTTAAAGCTTAAGAAGGCTGTTACACAAGCATATGTGAGTAATACAAGTGCTTTTATTAGACTGAATTATTTGATAAAGTGAGTTTTCTGAGGAAGGAATTCTTTGAATAAAAACTGCGCTTTGGTAGCTGGAAAAGTCTGAAGAGGTGGAGTAGCAACTGTTGCAGCCTCTTCCAGTGTGGGCACCATAGATGCTCAAATGTTAACAACTTCTTCAGTCTAAATTTCCAGATTTGTTTTGAGCCTTCAACATGGCAGGAAAACCTTGTCTGAATTGGATCTAGGAGAGGGGAAGTCCCAGGGAAGCTGATGTTCAGACTGCAATTGCCAACACACAGTGAATAGTATTTGGGACTTGATTCTGCTCCATGAGACAGAAGTTTTTTCCTAACAAATACTGATGCTGGTCCTTTAGGACAGCCTTTAGCCAGGAAGTACTTCATGGGAAGAAAAAAGATGCACCATGACCCCCTTCCCACCTCCTAGTTTAACACTGAGCCAGCAAGGATGCTTTCTTAGATCAGTTGTTTAAAATGAAAACCTAATCCTAAATCTAAAACAAAAGGCACATTTAATAGCCAAGTCGCCAGCTGATCAAGCAGAAAGTTTGCGTGGTTTTGTTCTTACTGTCGTAACTTCTTAAATTCCCAGGCTCCAGACTGCATGAGTACAGACACTTTATTTACAGACCTAGAATTTCTGAACCCTTTTTTCCTTGAAATTACAGAGCAGTGATTTTGCTGGCTCTGGTATTTACTCTGATTTTGGAGCTGTATGAAAGGAAGGAGACAATTCTAAGTGGAGAAAAAATATTTTTTCTTCAAGTGGGTGGAGCAAATGTCTACATCAAGTATTTGACTTCATCTGCTTCTTTGAACATCAGCCTGATTGGAATTTTTAAATTCCAGTCTATCCTTTCACAGATTCGCAGCTTATGTCATGTATCAGTATGATTGGATGCCATCTGAGAATATGTCACTACCTTTTTTTTTTTTTAACTAAGTGACATTTCAGCCACCCAGATGTGGAAGGAACAATACCATTTGCAAAGTTCACCCACGTGGTTCTAGAAATATGCAAGCTGAGCGTACATACCAGCTCTTTTGTAAAAAGCTAGAGGGAATGAAGAATTGCCTTGCATTTCTGCCAAGGTGTGTGGCTGAGACTGGAATCAGGTACCTGGTTGTAAAACATGCTTTAAAAATTGTAGTAGGCCTGGATTCAGTATTTAGATATACTGTGAGAAATGTTTCTCTATGTTAGTGCTTATCTTTTCACCTTTAATTGGTGGTGCAATGAGCTGTGCAGTTAACGCAGACTCAGTGTTGCAGCTGCAAGACTCCTGTTACAGCTGGAGGAAGTCTTGCAGGAGGAAAACACTGAGAAGTGATTTTGTACACAAAATCTGTACATTCTTCTGTCAAATTGACTTCCTGCCTGCCCCCCTTTAATCATTTTACGAGTGCTTCAGACAAAAGACAAAATTAAGAATATAAACATAAACTCAGAAAATGCACACAGCTGACTCAGTTTAATTCTTTTCAATGCTCTAGTGTGTTTTCATAACTATTGTATAGAATTGCACACATTTCCTCCTCAAAGCCTGCTCAACAATGTTGGTGAAAACCAAACACTTATTTACTCAATATAATCGTGCCATGGAAACTCCATTATTCCACCAACAGTCCTTGCATTAGTATGCACATGTAAGTCCCTTTTGCACGTAACAGGTAAAAGTAGTCCAGGAAGCAGGGAAAAAAAAAGTACATCTCATCCTTATATTTAGCAATTAAACAATTACCCAGTGTTCAGCAATGCTTGCTGATGTAAACTGGCTTTGTACATCAAATATTGCAGTATGCAAAGCATGCTCATTCAGTTATGAATTAGTGCTGAAGATGACTTTTACAAGCATTGTTACATAGTCTTTCTAAAAATAGGTTCATGTTTGTCTGAAAGAATCCCTTAAGCACTTCTTTGCTTAATGTGAACAGGGAATTTTAGCATATAGTTCAAAAGAAAATTAAAAATACTTTGGGGGATTTGAAGTCTTTATATGCTGATCCCTGTACTGTTGTGGGCCTGACTAATTGTTCCAAAAATAGTAGTGGTATAAAATGTATGCTCAAAATATCTTGAGATGACTAAATCCAATTGTTTAATGACCCATTGCTACCATTTCTGCCTTTCAGGGGTAAAAATACAATATTAAACACAAAGAATTCAGAGATGCCAAAATTTTGTTGGATTTGGTAGTGAAGTATTTCTTCAATAATAAAGCTATAGGGAACTTGGAAAAATGCAGTAATGTGTCCCTACATGTTCCCTTTTGAGTCTTGCATGTGTAAGTAGTGAATAATGACTAAGACACGTGGGAAAGGAAGGATTGCCTGGGGAGCCTGATGGGAAATTGGTCATTTCTGTGAGTGGTAATGGTATTCAGAGCCTCGCTAACCCCTGAAGTAAGTTCTGGCCTGCCCCACATGAAGAGCATGAATTGGATTTTAGGCTGTTTTTCCTCCCTTTTTCTCACTTATGTATGCAGGTGCAGTTTCCAGTAGAAAGAGCTGCATTTGATTTCTGAAATACCACCCTTGCTCAGTGTTCAGGCAGTGAAGTGTGAAAGCCTCTATGGGCGAGTCCTCACAAAATGATGTTGACGTTCAGCAATTGAAGGAAGTGGGAAGGAAAGCCTGACTGATGTGCAGTATGTGAAGGCTGATGGTGCTTGCAGTGATCCTTACTTCAGCAGAGGAAGGGTGTCCTCCACGTCACAGCAGCAGTAATTGCTAGAGAGAAGTGGAGATGGTGATGGAGTTCAGGTACAATTTCAGTGCAGAAACTTGGCACTTGCTAAAAATCTGAAGTGAACAGCCTTGGCTTTTTTTCCCCACTAAATTTACGCTCTTTGCCTTTATGAGCAATAAGAAATCACTCCAAATGTAAAGCAGAATAAAATAGCTACAAATTGCCAATTAACACATTTTGCCACTAATCTAAATGTTGATTACTTTGAACCTCGGCCTGAATTTCAGAAGAGTTAATTATATACCATTTTCTTTGCTAGGAAGATTATATTACAAAAATAAGAACAAGACAAGCTCTGATATGATTACAAGGGAAAGATTTATATTTGTAACTTAACAACTAAAGTAACAAGCCCCCCAAAAACTGTCCAGATTTCTATTGAAGGCTGTGTTTTGGGCTCTGGTATGTGAACTGTTAAAAACTTCCACAGAAATGTTATGTTTCATTGCAGAGGTGGCTGTGGCACGTCAGCATGAACTGATTTCTAGCAATCTTCTTGTAGATCATCTTTACTTAGTGACTGTTTCAATCTGCAAGTATTTTAATTGCAAAACTCAGTGTCCCCCGGATGAATCAGAACCTGTTAGGGCTGCTGCAGCTTGCTGGGGACACAAATACATTCTCCCAGCCACCTCGTGCTGTACATCTCTTAGGTTCTGAGTCGTTTCTGAGAAACACTGGATAAAGGGCTGTCTCAGCCTCTTCTCCACAGGCCTCGAGGAACAGATGCTCTTTTACTTCCCTGATACTTCCATTGTCTGTTCTGGGATAACTTCAAGAGCTGAGGTGTTGAAGAACTGAATTCCAGTTCTCTTCACAGAGGGAGCTTTCCTCAAAGATGTCTGGTAGACAGTGTTTCACCTTCTACAAAATACAAGGATCCAGTTAAATTATCCTAAAGAAATGCGTCCCTTTCTTGTGACAGGAAATCTGTTAGCCTTCCCCTTCATTAGGAGAAATCTATTAGCTTTCCCCTAAACTATGAAATCTGGTAGTGAAGTGTACGTGAGCTGTGCATGGATTATGGCTGTTGGAGAGGATGATTAAACCTTTGGTCATGGTGGCAGGGATGAAGAGGTGCCTTCAGCAGCCTGCACCAGGCCACAGGAGCGTTTCACTGACTTGCTTGTGAGTGTAGTGACTCCTAGGAGTTGAGACAGCCATGAGCAGCTGTCTGGCCTTGTCTGTGTAATACAAAAACTGGTGCTTTATAGGGAACTTGATTTGTAGTGTGTGAGACTCCTGGCAGCTGTGAAGGAGAGATTTTGAAAGATACTCTCATCCTGGCAGCCATTCAGTTGATGAACTGAGGGTATTTTGTTCATGCACCGTGTGTTGGTATTTGTGCTCAAGATCTGGCAGTAATCTATAGGTGGATGTAAATTGCCAAGTTTTCTCTTGAAATGGGCTGATAGAATTTGGCTTTTGTGGTTGCATTTGTGATGTCGGGTTTGATTCTTGCCATCAGTGCTCCTTTTTTTGGCTCAGTAACCATTTAGTTTAAATAAAGGGCTGGTGCATTAATTCTGAGGCGGTAAAATATCCATTCTGTAGGAAAATTGATGTCAGCCTGAGGTTCACAAATGACTGAGATTTTGTCACCCATATCTAGGGAGATTCTGAAAAACTGCTTTCTGCCAATAGGGTTGGCAGAAACCAACCTTTCCGTGTAGAGGTCTGCTTCCTTCATTTGAACAGAGTGTATAAACCAAGGAAAATCGGAAAATCTTGGAGAACATTGCTTTGATTCATTCTCTTAACTGAATATATTTATCACTGGGTCTGTTCTGTTTCTCTGCTGTTTTCAAGAGTAGTGGGCTGAGGGAAGAGGAGCACCTTCCTCAAGGGCAAGGCTCTATGGCTTTTGCTGCTGGGAAGACTGTGTTTAAGTTGAGGGGTGCAGCACAAATGGTTTTTTTCTGGGGTTAGGTGTTTTGTGTGGGGAAAAGGTGAGAAGCCTAGTGTCAGGTTACAGCAAGACTGCTTGTTTTGCTTTGTTTTGTTCTGTTTTGGTTTTAAGTGGAAAAGGAATGCAGATCTAAGACCTTCCAGCTTATTTTTCCTTTTTTTTTTTTTTTTTTTTCCTAACCATGACTAATTCTGGCTAGTTCAAACAAGAACATAATGAGGTACTAAAAATGTTAGAGCAATGCACTGCTTACGCTAATTAATGTTTCTGTGGGAATAGTTTAAACAGAAACGAGCATGTGTGTAAGTTTACTTAAACCGTAAGGGAAATTGGGTTTGTGTTTTTGCTGTGCTCCCACGCTGCCTTCCTTTATCTGCCCCTTCCCAGCAAGAACTTTGCAGTTCACTATTTCACAGCTCCTTCCAGAGGATAGAGATTTCCTGGTGCCTGAACAAAGCCATGATTTTACCTGCAGTTTCTTTTAACCACTTATGAAATGGTTGGGCTGAATCTCCAAATCACTCCAGTTGTAGAAATTTTCACAGGTGAAATGGAGGTATGAATTTGCACAGAGGAAATTAATTTATGGCCTTGCAAGTAATGTGGGGAGGAAAACCACCAACCAACAACTGTCAGTCTGAACCAATTTATAAAATATTTTTAGACATGATCAAGGAAAACAAACGTTAAATGGAGAAATGCAAGTTAGCTGGCAGCAGCAGTGAGAATTAATCACTAAAAACCAGTGTTTCTAAAGGGATTTTATACAGATTAAATCTAAGACTGGTTTGATCTTGTATTTTTCTTTCTGATTTCAAAATAAATCATCTCTAATAAATTTGCACATTACATGAACTGGTTGATAAGGGGGTTACATGTAGCTGTCTCCAGCATGTAGCTGGGCCATTTTGCAGAAAGACTGTAGATGAATATGAGGTTCTGTGTCAAAAACAGAGAGTAAATTCTTCATGTAAGGTGGTGTATTTGTGTCCTGACAAATGGCTATTGGCAAAAGTGATCTCTTAAATAGCACAGCAATTTAGAGTGACTTTCAGTGCTGTATTGAAGAGACTTGGGGAGATTCTTGCACAGCAGAACAGAAGTGGAGAAGAGTGGTATCATGTTGGCTTGCTTTGGATACAGTACAAGACATGTAATGGGTTATTGCCTCCAGTTCTCATGCTTGATTTTTCAGCAACCTTTTTAAAGCACAGAAATGGTTTAGAGAAACCTCACTAAAATGCTCTAGATGCTGGGAAAAGTCCCCTAGGGAGAAAATTAGAGGGCGGAACAAAAAGGATTGAAACGGGCTTAATTGCAGCATGCTTCCACAGGAGGAAAATGTCTGCTTCCAAGGGACTTTTAATACAGCTGAAATGCCTGGAGAGGGCATCATCAACTGTGAGTTGCAGTTAGACAACCCAGAAGGAACAGGAGGCAATACTTTTGATGGTATGTGTGAATAACCATTAGAATGAGCTTAAAGAGAAATGAAGGCTTCCTTTTGCAATTCCAAATTGCCATCCTCTCCTGGAGAATGTACTTAGTGAGGCACAACTCACTGAGTATCATCTGGGGGCAGCAGCATGAAATTCTGTATCTTCTGGTGTAATGTAAGATGAGACAAATGTCTTGGTTGTCCGTTAACCTCCTTAAATTCTATTGAACTGAAAACTACCCTATATTTTCTTTTAAATATGTTACTTAGAATGGGTTTTTTTGAAGTAAATTACAGCTATTTTTAAAAACACCACATATTTATTACATCTAGATCTATTATGTAAGATGTATCCATAAGAGGACTACCTTCTGTCGTATTTTGAGTTTATTGTTGACTGTAATGTTCCTTAAACATATTGAGAGCTGTTTGGTCTTTTCTTCCTCTCTTCTATATGCTGTTCACACTTTCTTGGAGAATATTTGGGCCAGAGACTTTTATATGCAGCTTGGAGTTTACCAAGTTTCTTTTTAAAAATTGACTGTTTCTCTCTCATAAATCACGTGCTCAGACTTTAATCAAGGGATTTGAAGATATCCCTGTGTTATGGCTAGACACTTCTTGCTAACTGTATTATAGAACTGAGTATAAATAAAATGCCATATTACAAAGTTTTGGTGTTCTGTTTTGGCTGCTGTTAAGTTGCTGGTGAGGGTGATTGTTATAAAATCCTTTGGATGAGACCTCCGCAAATCCGTATTCTGGTTTTAGTCAAGGTGGTTTTTTGAAGGTGGGGGAAACAAAACCAGAAAAGCAAGCCTAAATCTGCTAGTGTGAATTGCAGTGTGTTTGCTTCCATCAGTTCTGATGCTGTGCAAAACTGACCATCTGTGCCTGCTTTGTCTAACGCCTGTGTTTAATCTTCAGATCTCCGATGGCCCAGGAGATGAGCGCTCAGAGTCCCCCTATGAAAGTGCTGATGAGACTCAGACTGAAGTGTCTATATCATCCAAAAAATCTGAGCGAGGAGCGGGAACAAAAAAAGAATATGTGTGTCAGGTGAGAGACGTTAGCTGGGCTGTGTTTCCCAAGCTTTCCTAGAAAAGGTCTTTTTAAATACGAAAATGACATTATTAGGCCAGAAACAGGTTTGTCATATGTGTCTGAGATTTCTGTTAGTGATGAAGTTCCCATGGCAGTAAATGGGATTCTTAATACCTAATTATTTTTTTTCTTGACCTCCAGTAAATGACTTAGCCTTTCTGCTTGAGTTTCCAGGTCTGTAAAATAAGCATAATTTGTAGCTCAGAAGAAGCACATGAGTGTTGCCAGGTGACTGGTCAGATGATGCAGAAGAGCTGCTGGTTTCTCTGCTAGCACAGAGGAGGAAGCCCAGCCCAGAGGGGTTTGTGCTCTGTGTGCAGCAGAGGTGGCAGAACTGCCCTGCTGTGGTGTGCGGGTGGGAAGCAACTGAAAGCAAAAGCCTTTCCTCAAACTGTTCTAGAAAGTCTCTTAGGCTATGAAATGATAACACAATCCAAGTGGACAGAGCAGATTTGTTTCTGTGAGGCTGGGCAAGCAGTTGCACTTCCATTTTTTGTACATAGTGGGAATGAGGTTGTATCTCTCTGTAAAAGTGGGGTAATCCTTAAATTCTGCCAGCACTGTTGTTCAGTTCATTTTTAGTTATGCATGTGTCACTGCTAACCACTCAGACATAGAAGTATCATTGTGCCAACTGGACTGATTTCCTTTTGCCAAGGAAAAGGAAAGGAAGGATGCTTTTTAACCCTACTCAGATGCATCAGTATGCTCAGGGAGTATTTCTTACAACTTTTTTTTCTATTCCTTTTTTTCTGTCAGGTTGTGTTTACTCCTGAACCATGGTCTGAGAGGGGTATTTCTAGTGGTTTAATGATTCTGTTACCTGTTCAACTTGAAGCCAGAGCATGTGACAATGCTTGTAAAATTATCTTTCACTTTTTAAATCTGATTTCAACAATGGGAAAAGATATTTTGAGGAGCAGTATATGAAAAGGAATAAAGAAAACAGTTTATTTCCACATATGAACTCTTCTTTAACATTCAATGCCTTTGTGTTGTAAAAGCTGTGTGAAAAAACAGGTGATCTCCTACTGTGTGAAGGACTTTGCTATCGAGCTTTTCATGTAAGCTGCCTTGGGCTCTCTGGAAGACCAGCAGGAAAATTCATTTGTAGTGAATGTACATCAGGCAAGTTTGTCCCTTTCTATTAATTAAAAAAAAAAAAAAAAATATCGTTTTCCCATATATTGTTCTAGGACATTCTCCTGGACAGAGTATGTATCCTCAGAGAACCCTTGTTTATCCTTTGGGACCTGACAGGGTGGGAGTTCATAGAGTACCACTAAGTGTGCCATGTTTTACAAAGTTCGCCCTGTTTTCAGTGAGAACTCTTCTTGCAACATGGCTAATTTAATCAGAATTCCATTGCCTTAGTAACTGTAGATTACTTGCTTTCTGAGTACAATTGCAGATGAGGTTTAAAGTCTGTCACAAAGACTTAAGAAATCCTAGAAAAAAGAGTGGCAAGTGCAACGTTTTAAGTTCTTTTTCAGTCCTTTGTGTGTCTGTATCAGTCTTTTGCTTTTCCTGTTAAAAGGCTACCTTATTAATTTCATTTGCTTTTAATCCTATAATAACTGCTTGGAAGTTCCTAATCTCAAAACTTTACATAAGATTTGCGTTCTTGCTCATAAGCTCATTTCAGTACATTCAGTAAACCTTCAAATTTTGGAACTGCTGCAAATTAAAGCTGTTCCAACTTGTCCAGAAAAAAGGTTGGAGGATACTTGTCTTTGGTTTGTGGTCCTGCTTCAAATTTCAGAGGATCACAGACAAGCCATCATCCTATTTCATTGGTTTAAAAAATTTGAAAACTAAAAATGCGTACTTGTCCTGGTGTACTGAGGCTTATAAATAAGAACATAAAATCAGATTGGTGAGGCTTTGGGTGTTGTGTACACTTCAACTGCAAATGTGTTTGCTTTGTAACTTTATTTTATTTTTATCTGAGCAGATCAGTATTTAATACTAAAGAGCTAAAGTAAATAGATTGCTGCATCAAGTAATGCAATTTGATTTGTGGAAAAAAACCTTCTTCACACCACAAAGCAACTCCCTCATGCATAACATAAAGGCGTGAGAGAAGTGTTTTAAAATCATGTGCATTTGGATATTACATTCTGTTCATTATTTTGCCACTAGGTGTGCACACCTGCTTCGTGTGTAAGGAGAGAAAGGCAGATGTGAAACGCTGTGTTGTGTCTCACTGTGGAAAATTCTACCATGAAGCTTGTGTGAAAAAATTCCATCTCACTGTGTTTGAGAACAGGGGGTTTCGATGTCCTCTCCACAGCTGCCTCAGTTGTCATGTTAGTAACCCCTCACATCCACGAATTTCAAAAGGTAGATTCATTTTACATTTTTATGACTGATGAATTCATTTTATTTATGGTATGTTAAGGTAAGGAATGTGTCCATTTGAGAGCTGCTAGCTGCAGTTTTGTTAGGCATAAATGGACCATCAATTGATTCAGAATTTTTTTTAAATTAGTAATAAAAGTTTAGTCAGGTTTAGTATTCACCTTGTTTGTGCTCTTTTTATAACTGGCTTTCAGTTAACAACCATGTTTTCTTCTCAAGAGAGAATGAAATCTAGAATGTATAGATAATGAGGAGAGAGGCATAGCAGTGAGGGCAGGACCTGAGAATGTACAACCACTGCAGCAAGGCTTGATGAACGTTTGACATTTTGATTCTGTGCAGTTTTTAGCTTTAGGCAACATTTGCAGACAAAATTCCATGACCCAGGAAGAGCTGGTCTACCCTGATGTGCATAATTAAAGTCTTAGAGTGCTTTAAATTTGGTGTAGGGTTCTCTACAAAACCTTTATTAATTCAGTATTGTTGCAAATATGCAGGCATTGAAAACACCATGGCTGGGGTTTTGTGTGCATATATCAGGTGTCTCAGCACTACCATCTTTTCTGCTGAAATAATAATGAGTCAGTTTTGTGCCAGAGTAACTCAGCAGTGTTGTGCTTTGCCCCAAGCCAGTTTTGCCCCAGAGTAACCCGTGAGTGTGGTGCTTTGCAGGGAAGATGATGCGCTGCGTGCGCTGCCCCGTTGCGTACCATGCCGGGGACGTTTGCATTGCCGCGGGATGCGCCGTCATCGCCTCCAACAGCATCGTGTGCACCAACCACTTCACTGCCACCAAGGGCAAGAGCCACCACGCCCATGTCAATGTCAGCTGGTGCTTTGTGTGCTCCAAAGGTAAACGGCTGGGAGTTCTGAAGGGGACTCCTTCAGAAATGCGGCATCAAAACATTTTATTCTTCAGCTTAAGTGTTGGTTTTCGAATCCGTTCATACCAAATCATTAGAAATGTGGCATTTTAAGTTAGGCTTTGTTTTGCTATAATGTCAAGTTTGCTTGTGCTGCTTCAGGGTTTTAAATATCCTTTCTTTTTCAGAAATAATTTATTAAAGAAAGCTTTTACTTGGGCTTTATCCAACAACCAGAAGCCTGATTTAATTCTTCACAAGAGACACCTAATGAGTATTTTTCTGTTCTTTCCCCTGTGTTCAATGTACTAAAGCTTCTTTGGTTTTTATTGCTAATATGCAATATTACACCATAAATATTTTAAGAGTTGCTTTTAGTTTAGCAGCAGACTGCAAATTGAATCAGTATTAGTAGTTGCTGGGTTTGCTACTAATTAAGGGTGTTTTGTTTTATCTTGTACAATAAATCTGTTCCTTATTGAGAACCACAAAATACATAGTGCTGCTAAAACTTGTGAAAGCAGTGAAACTTTACCTGATTTGTTAACAAATTAACATGCAGCATAGCAGCTTTTAAGCTGCAGCCAACTTTCCACTTGATAATTCATGGAACAAACTAGCAACCTTGTTCCTTCTGCCCCCTGAGGAAGGAAAAATACACCCAAAATCATGAGAAATCTGTTGTGGTTACAATTCTTCTTACATAGAAATGTTAATATATATTAAAACTGTGTTAAACATATTGTATTCATTTAAGTGCAGCAAAGAAATTATAATTTGTGCATTATTCTGGCATTTTTATCACCAGCTTGCTTGTTATTTTGCACGTGTTACTAACGTGAGTCTGCCAGGCATTCAGATTAGTCAGGACCTTTTGGCTGCTGTACCCAGCTAAGTGATGTGTGTATTTGTTGCTGAAGGTCAGCATGTTTTAACCATTTATTTTCTATTTGAACCTACCACATGTGTATCGTTTCTACCCCATCTGTAATGCTGAACTTATCCTTTGATCTTGATGTTTTCCCAGTGTTTTTCCTTTTTCTGTGTCTCTGCAGGTGGAAGTTTGCTGTGCTGTGAGTCCTGCCCAGCAGCCTTTCACCCTGACTGCCTAAACATCGAAATGCCGGATGGGAGCTGGTACTGCAACGACTGCAGGGCGGGCAAGAAGCTCCATTTCCAGGATATTATTTGGGTTAAACTGGGAAATTACAGGTCTGATGAAGGAATTTGTGTTGTTTTACAGTACTGATATGTTTAGCTAAGGGTCATACAACTGATTGCTCCTGTAGGCCAGCCTTGCTGCACACTGATTTCTGACTCCTCTCTGAACTAGGGATCTCACCTCCTTGCAAGCTTCAGGTTCAGACTTGCAACTTTGCTGTTGCTCCTGGCCAAGGCATTACCCATACAGGACTCCTTGAGTCTTCTGACTTCTGCCTGCAGTGTTTGAGCTTTCAACCCCTGTTTGTGTCAGAGATCTCTGCCAATAAATTAGTATAACTGGAATTGGCTAAATTACTCCCTTGCATGCTGGAACATCAGTCACTCAGGTTGTTGGTGTTTCACACTTGGATGAGATTTGAGTGAGATAGAGGTAGCTGGGAGTTATCCTTGAGACATTAATAGGTGTTATCAACATTCTCTTGATGTTTGACAATTGCAATATTTGCAGATCTTATAAAGATGATGGTTTTGCTCCCCAGACAAAGGGAGTTCTCTGTGTGTGCTTGCCTTGTAGGCAGGTGAAGTCCCACAGATCTGAGTGTCAGGCTTTCCTTTTCTAGTCTTCCCTCACTCTCTGCTAAGAGAGGAGAGGAAAGGATTTTAAATCCTCTTGGAAATACTAATTAGTTACTGCTGTTTCAAGTGATTTTTTTTTAAACTGTCTCTTGCAGAAAGAGCTTGACTAAAATGCTGTATTTTTTTATTTGTACTTCTGTGCTAGATGGTGGCCTGCAGAAGTTTGCCATCCGAAAAACGTTCCCCCAAATATCCAGAAAATGAAGCATGAAATCGGAGAATTTCCTGTGTTTTTCTTTGGTTCTAAGGATTACTATTGGACGCACCAAGCACGGGTGTTCCCTTACATGGAGGGAGACAGAGGGAGTAGATACCAAGGGATCAAAGGAATTGGAAAAGTCTTCAAAAATGGTACATAGCTAAAAGTAAACAAAAATAGTCCTGGGATATGCATGCTTTGCTTTCTTCACACATAGCCTTGGGTTTTGAACATTTGTTTTACAATAGTGAATTAAAGAAATTTGTGGTGTCCTGGGCAGCAGTCACTTATTACTGTCTTTGCATGAAAACATTATTTTAATGTCTCATAAAAGACTGGCACCTAACTGAAATTGTATCTGATGATTTTTCTTTCTGGAAAGCTAAAAGAAAGACTAAGAGAGTAGACTCTTTCAGACTCTCTAAGATTGGAAGACTGAAAGAGGAGAATTTATACGTCTGTTAAGAACATTAACACTCCAGAAGCATTGTTTGAAAGAAAATTGAATGGTGGGGCTAGGAAGTCGACAGTGCTTTGTTTTAACACTCATGGGAATGAGCAAGTCAGTTTGGGGGGGAGTAATCCTCTTTCTGGCATTTCTGTTGATGCTGCCATCTTTTTCAGCTTTGCAAGAAGCTGAAACTCGATTTCGAGAAATAAAACTACAGCGAGAAGCCAAAGAAACCCAGGAGAGTGAACGTAAACCTCCACCATACAAACATATTAAGGTAAACTTTGAGGAAATGGTACTCAAAGGTTTGATCTGAGCAGTGAGATCGGGCCAGGTTGTAATGATGGCAACTTTTACAGTCATGAGATGGTAAAATTCTGCTTTTGTTGGAGCATCTAGTGGTGCAAAACCAAATTAGTGACCACTGCATAACTTTTGCAATAAAATTAGCTGTTCTAAAACTCATATTTGCTCTATTTTAATGTATTTTTCAGGTGAATAAACCTTGTGGTAAAGTGCAGATTCACACTGCTGACATATCTGAGATTCCCAAGTGCAACTGCAAACCCACGGATGAAAACCCCTGTGGCTTTGATTCCGAGTGCCTCAATCGGATGCTGATGTACGAGTGCCACCCACAAGTTTGTCCAGCAGGAGAGCGGTGCCAGAACCAGTGCTTTACCAAACGCCAGTACCCCGAGACAAAGATCATCAAAACTGATGGCAAAGGCTGGGGGCTGGTTGCCAAGAGGGACATTAAAAAGGTAGGAATTGTTCTTACCCAGCAGAGAATCAGTGACCTGCAATGCTGTTTGTGGGTTTGGGGTATACTTCACTAGTGATACTCGGTGTCTTTCAGGGGGAGTTTGTGAATGAGTATGTGGGAGAGCTGATTGATGAAGAGGAGTGTATGGCAAGAATCAAATATGCACATGAGAATGACATCACCCACTTCTATATGCTTACTATTGATAAGGTAGGTTCATATTGGGGCTTTTTGCTGTAATTTACTTACAGCCTTATTTGGATCTCTTCTTCTGTTGATCACCTTGGCAGGGCACTCTGCTACATTTGACATTCTACAGTTTCACATATTCACAGCATTGCTTCTTCTGTGCCTGCTCTCTCCACTCTATATGTACATAATGATTCTCCTTAGTTCTGTGTTATGTAATAAATTATGTATTAAGGTCTGTAGGTTGTGCTTGTTGCTTGAAATGAACTACAGTGCTTACCTGTACCTGTGAATCCAAAGTACTTACCTGCCTAATCTTAAAATTAAGTATGATGTTTGGGGAAATAGTAGTGATACAGTGGAAGGAATTACTGTTAGCAGTCCTTTTACTGAAATTTCGACAACAGAAAATTAAATTCTCACTTGAGAGAATGTGGAATAGAATTGTGAGGCCATGTCCTATATAAGACATTTAGTATTTTTGCAGCCATCTGTCCCTTGCATTGTTTGTGGCAAAACTAGGCTTGTGCTTTTGTAGAAATTCTTTTCTGAAAGCACTCTCTGTTAGTAGCTAGGGAGCCCTCCACAAATGGATTCACAGCAAATTATTGCAGCAGATTAATTAACACACCAAAATAATTCAGCACCTGTGCTTCTGTGCACACCTCTGAGTAGGAAGAGGAGAAAGTGAAAAACCTGGACAGCAGGAGTTATAGAATATCTATATTATATTGCTTCAGTCCCCAGACAGCTAGTTAGGAGAAAAACAAGAACCGGCTGCCAGTCCAGCATTTTTTTTCAGTCCCAACCACTATTGTTTTTCCCAAGGCTCTTGTTTTGCATTTCCACAGCTACTGTTTCCAAGGGGAAACAGTACTCCAAGGGGGCAGTTCTTGCAACAGGAGTTACCACCACAGAATGATGAAACCACATTTCTCTGATCACTTAAAAGTTTCTCACTCCTCTAGTAGATTGACATACAACATCAGTGTGCTGAATACCTGAACTGAATATGTATTTGACTCTTACTGTAATTAATAAATGCTCATTGTGAGTCTTATCTTGCCAAAACTGCCAAGTGCCATTATGAGGCTGAGCATGCAGTGAAGTGTGTGCACACAGGCATGGCAGTCACATGTGTGCATTATAAAAATGAGCTAGAAGGAAACTTTAATAATACTTCATAAATAAGCAAAGCCTTCTCAAGCAGCTCTCCAAAGAAACACAATTCTGGCAATTTCAAGCTTTATTTTGTTTTGTTAATGTCTGGTATATTTGATGGGGATAGAAATTTAAGAGCAATTTTTTGTAGGAATGGGATGTTTTTAGCTTACCAAGAGCTTGTTTTCTTTTAAACTAGGCTGATTTGGGGAAAGAAATCTGGTGAGAAACTGGTAATCCCTAGAAGTAATCATGAAGTGATTTGGTAAATGCCATAGAGCACAGTACTTGTAAATGCCTCACAGCTTCATGAATGCAAAGTAAATGGTAAAGGTCAGAGTCTGAATTTTGAAGCTGCCTGGGGAAGGGGTCATTAGCTTGCCCACCATAATGCTCACAAGAACACTTATCCTGCCATGTGGCTGTGATGGGTGCTGGGGAAATGTGAGCTAGAGCAGGAGTATTGCTTTGGGAGTGTCACATTCCAGGCCATGTGGGACACTACAGTTTCCAATACAACATGTACCAGCAGTTGGCTTGTGTGCTCTGCGTAGCAATGCCATGTCAGTTCTGAATGCAGCTGTTGAAATCAGTTATGCAAGTTTTGGGGTTTTTTTGTGAGGGGGGATAGAAAAAATCCTCCATCCTTTTGCTGGTTTGTTCTCCAGGACCGTATTATTGATGCTGGCCCCAAAGGAAACTATTCTCGGTTTATGAATCACAGCTGCCAACCAAATTGTGAAACTCTGAAGTGGACAGTGAATGGAGACACTCGTGTCGGGCTCTTTGCTGTGTGTGACATTCCTGCAGGTACATCAGCTCGGGTTGGCTTTGGTTTCATTCTCTAAATTAAACCTTTTGTGCATTTATTGGTGGGACAGTCATGGTTTAACTGATCCAGGGCAAATATTTTTGTAGAGAACTCAGTACACAGAGGAGATGCTTTGTGGTCTGCCTTTTTTCTTTAGTGTTTCTTAATTGTGAGTCCCATGGCTGCTTTTTGTTGCTTGCTTCTAGGGCAAGTATCCTTAGTCTTTGTTTTGGAGCTCTCAAATGCATCTTTCCAAGAACATAATAAGCTTAAGGTGTGGATGTAGGAGGCTGTTTAAAAGTATCTGTTATCTGGTTTGTGTACACCATGCTCACACACATACCTATCTACCTGTAGCTATATCTGTCTGGATAAATGGATGGACATAATATGTGTGAAGGCCAGACACAAGCACAGTTTTGTGAAGTCGAATGAATTTATTTTAAAATGTAATTGCATAAGACATCATGATATATGGACATCTAGTTAATCATTGTCAGTGCTGATAAGTAGTAAAGAGAGGGAAAATCCTATGACAATACATCAACAAGCAAGTCCCAAACCAGCAGACAGATAGCAACAGCTGTATTTGCTTGCAATAATTTTGATAGAATTTGTTACCTTGTCCTTTTCACACTCAGGGACGGAGCTGACTTTTAATTACAACCTTGACTGTCTGGGCAATGAAAAAACAGTCTGCAAATGTGGTGCCCCAAACTGCAGCGGATTTCTTGGGGACAGACCAAAGGCAAGTAATACATTAAGTAATACATCAAGAGATTTTGACAGTCTTGTCAGGGGTAGGGTTGTAGAAGCTTCAAACTGATTGAGAATTTGCCTAACTGTGGTCAGTGAGATTATTCTGATATTCTAGTTTTTATTTCCCCATTTAAACCTTACATTATGATTATTTTGCTAAGATTCATTAAAAAAAAAAAAAAAAAAAGAGTTGAAATGAAGAATAAAAGATATGAGTTTTGAATGTGGAAAAAAAATTACCAAAGTGTATCAAGAAATGATCTGTATAATTCCTGTCCAGGTTAGTTTGAAACTTGTAATCCAGCAGAAGTTGATGGAGCCCCTGAAGGGCTGGCCTAGGAGTGTGAGGGAAGGCACAAGTACCACCTGTGGATGTTGAAAAGCTGCACTTTCCTGTGATCCTTCACTCTGCTCTGTACCAGCCACTTCAAAGGGTGGACTGGGAATCTTCAGAACCTACACAGCTGGTTTTTGTTAAGAGATGGACTTAAACAAGGTTTTACATAAGCCTGTGAACATTTAAACAGACGATCATGAATAAATTAAATGTTATGGTTCAGTTTTTTGGAGCTGTCTGCATTGGTAGATAGAATGGGTTAATTTAAAAGAAAATAGGTAGTGATTACTGGGGTGAGAGGGAGGGAATGATGGTAGGGATGTTGAAAAGTCATTCAAAATTTTATATGATTTGGTGAAGAAGAGTAAAATGCAAGCAGCAGAATTGAAGTCAGATTGAAATAGGGATAAGATTTGGTACATTCTTTCTGTCATTAACTACAGTGCCTGAAGTTCCACTGTCTGTTCATCAAAGAAAAATGGGGGCAGGTTTTAGTAATTCCAGCATGAGTATTCACAACTGGAAGAGAAAAATGGATATTTAAGTGATTGGTGGTACAAGTGCATAATGAGGGTAAATTAGACTGGAAATTGGAAGACCTTTTATCAGTGACAAGAAAATGGAGGGTTTCCTTCAGTAGTAAGGTCCTGTAGGGAGAAAATCTGGTTTCAGGATGACTTTTCACAAGGGTCAGTGTAGGTTTTATGCCAACACAGATCAGTACAGTGAAGTACTGGGCAGGTCTGCCCCAAGTAAAGTTTTTGGCTGTGTGCATGGTCTGCCAGGTGTGCCAACAGCTTGGTTAGGTTGTGTAATGCTTTTCCTTTGCAAAACTGGCATTTACAGATTTATATCTTTCTCTTTTAGAATTCTTCCACTAATGCCTCAGAAGAAAAAGGCAAAAAGACCAAAAAGAGAACACGGAGACGCAGAACGAAAAATGAAGGGAAGAAAGAATCTGAAGATGATTGTTTCCGTTGTGGTGATGGAGGCCAGCTAGTATTGTGTGACAGGAAATCTTGTACTAAAGCTTATCATCTCTCCTGCCTTGGTTTGGTGAAACGTCCTTTTGGTGAGTCAGCCCACGTCTTACACTTGTACAAATAACTTGTGCAGGTACCTCAGTTACTGCACTGAAACCTTGTCAGGGGTGTCATTCTGAAAACATTGGGTTTGTATGCCAGGAATTTCATTTGTGCATCATGTGGGAGCAGCTCCTCTTGGATTTGAAGACAAAATGGTGTCTTCCTCTTGCCTCTCTGGCAAAATGAGGCATTTGTTTTACAAATGTAGGTAATAGAGCACATCACCTGGTAGGAGCACCGTGGCCCTTAGATATAATCAGCTTTCCTGGAAAGTTGATTATATCTAAGAAATGCATGAAGCCCTTTGAGCTCAAGCCAGAAGAACCAGCAGCAGCTTCTGAAAGAATGCAGGTAGGGAAATTAAGAGCAGCAGACATCAGGTTGCAGTTCCAGATTTCACAGGAGCTACCTGGTTCCAGTCAACCATGTCAGGTGGGATATGAGGAAGGGAAACTGGCAAAGCCTGTTATCCCAGAAACAAGTAAAACAAGGACTGGTAAAGTATGTTGGGGCAAAAGAGCAGCTGTAAGTGAAGCACACCAGTCATTCCTGAGCAAGACTGGCAACAGACAGGGGACTGCTGTAAGAGTAGGCAGCAGCTGACCGGATGTTTGGATGCTCTACTAGCCTGTGAGTTCTGTAAAATGCTATTGAATGAAGCCTGAGTCATTCCTTCTAGCTGGAGCTGACTGCTGTCTTTAAATGAGAGTGTGTCAAGTCTGCTCCTCACAGCTGCCAGCTGAGCTTTAGAAGTATGATGTAGCATTTTGAGTGTTGAGATCAGCCCCGGTAGTTGCTGTCATTTGCTTTGTCAGGAAAGATGTGCCTCGTTCAGCTGCTGCAAAACAAAACTTGTTTAAGAGATGATGCCGTGTTTCACTCCCCACTAATGGGCTCTTTGGTTTTGATTGCAGGGAAGTGGGAGTGTCCTTGGCACCACTGTGATGTTTGTGGCAAACCTTCTGTTTCTTTCTGCCACTTCTGCCCAAACTCTTTCTGCAAGGAGCACCAAGACAGGACAGTACTAAATTCCATGTTGAATGGACAGTTATGCTGCTCTGAACACGTTCTCGGGGTGGATTCTGTTGAAACTCAGAAGACTGAGAAACCCCGCAAAAAACTGAACAAGTTCAAGCCCAGGAGAAAGAGGAACAGATGGATGAGAGCTGAATGCAAATAGTCATGGACTGCAGTGTCTACTGCTAACACTATCTTGTAGATAAGTTGTGAATATGACCAGGGAAGGACACAATTTTACGTATATTCTGTAAAGGTTACAAGGGGGGCGGGGGGATTTTTTTGTTTTGTTTTTATAAATCCACTGAGCCAACCACAGCAGTCTTCTGCTGCTTCTGCACTGATAACGAACTGCATAGTTCAGCAAACTTCAGGACAAACCAAACTTATTACTCAGCATTACAGTTACACTTGAATTGTTACGAATGTAAAATGTTCCCTCCAAAATACTTGCAGGTTGGAGGTAGGTTAAAATCAAACCAGGTAGGCGTAAACATAGTTTTTTGAGATAGTATTTGTCAACCAACAGATGTTTAAAATAGTATATCCTTGAAAGAAGTTGTTAGTTCTCAAGTCCTTTTGAGTAAGAAATGGCTTGGTCTGTGGTCCCAATGAGATTTGCTTGCCTTGTGTGTTCTTGAGCAAGTGCTTGAATGCCAGTCATGACCCAGGTGCGTCCCTCGCTACAACCACACACACTGCAATTGCTTTGTGCTCTTCAGAAATGATTCGTAAGCAATCATGATCATAAATATCCTCCCACCAAGAAATGTGGTGCGTGGTGGGAAAGGCACACCCTGTACCAGAGAGGAGGAATCTTACTTTGTAAGGGATTTTTTTCTATACTGTTTTTTCCTGCATTTTATCCCAGCAAAATAGAAGTTACTTGATCTTGCAGAGATGTACAGGTCTGGACTTAAAGGGACATTGTCTTGCAATCTAGGCCCAGTACTCTAGGATTTTTGTGTCTTAATAAAAATAAATCTTTCAAAAGCTATTATTTGGAAAAAATTACTTGATTTTTTTTTTCCCCTCAATGGCAGGTAAAATGCAGAGGCAAACTTTTCTTTGGAATGCTTGGAGTCCAAGTATTTCAACTTAGTGAAAATACAAGAAATGCCCAACAAGGAGGCAAAACCATCCCTGTGAATGAAACAGAAAGTTTTTACTAAAGTGCAAAAACTAAGTTCAAAACAATTAAGTAAAAGTGAAATAGATTTTTGAAGAAATGTGTAAGAATTTTGGTGTGAAATTTAACCTTACTCTGTTCCTTTGGATAAAGTTTGTATAAAAGTAGCTACTTGACAGACTGAAATTTTTTGTCACATTTTTAGGAGCTCTGCTCTTGACGATCCTGTGTTGTGTCAGCAAAGCTGGTATGAATTCCTCCCTCCCATTAGTATTAGGTCCTCACTGACTCACAGTGAGATGAATTTACAAGACTTAGTATTGATGGAAATAATAGGAGAACTAGGAAAAAACGGTAAAGAAAAAGCTCTTTGCCAGTTTTCTCTGCAGTGCACATCCTTGGCCTGTGATCAGGCAGCCTTGCAAGCACGTTTGAGTTGTGCCACTGTGACCCACCCCTGTAAGCACCACGTGCACCTCCATGTCCATTGAGCCATTTGTGAATGTTGTAGCTTAGTTTGCCCTTCCTAGTGCAGGAACTCTGTGTAGCCCTTTTGAAAATGAGGCCTTGCTGTATCATGGAAGTTTATGGGGTTTTTTTCCAAGGTATTTCTTCAGGATTTGATTTAGTTCTTGGCATTGCCAAACCCCCCATTTATTCCCAGCACATAAAAACTTTGGTTTTATTAGAAGGTATTGAAAGAGTTTATAAATTGCCCTTTCATTGCCCTATGCTGAACACTTTGATTTCTGTTTTGCTTTTGAGTCAGTTTTTATAAACACTGTTGGAAGATTAATTTTTTTTTTTCAAATAATTTTGAAGAAGTAGCACTGTTGAAAATCAGGGGAAGTGTTACATGTTTGCATTTTTTAAAATGGTATGCCAAGCCTTGCACTCAAGTTAAAATTCAAGATTCTTTAACTGATTTTGAGGGGAACTTTCTCTGCCATGGGGCTGAAGAACAGTCCTGTGCATAAAATCAAAACCAAAAAAATATATTATGGATGTTTCTTTAATATTGGGTTTCAAGGGAAGGAAAATGAGGTCAGGTAGTAAAGTAGAAATATTTTCCTCATACTTTAAAACAAAATGAAGGAATTTGATGTCATTGGGACCATTCTTTGAATACTATACCATGTAAGGAAGGCTTTGTAAGAATACCTTTAAATAAGTTATTATAAAATTTTTTCTTTACATTCCATTGCTTTCATAATTTGTTAATTTTATTTTTTTTTAGTTGTTTTGTTGCTTTTTCCTCTTCATGTGTAGGTGTAACAGCTCTGTCACTCTGGAGCAGTGATGCCCCAGGCCCTGAGAGGCAAATCCCCCCTTCCAGAAGCCACTGTCTGTGACAGGCATTGCCGCAGTAACAGCACCCCTGAGGTTGGGGCACAGAGCCCACAGCCTCTCAGGGGCTCCCAGGCACATTCAGCACAGCAGGATCAGGACAGCCACCCCTTGAGTCTGTCTGTGGGGACACAGAAACTCTTTGTTCTCACAAACAGGTCTGAGCCAGCGGCTGGTTTTCCTTCTGCTTCCTTCTACCTCTCCCTGCTCTTTACTGCTCGACCCTCTGGGCCCACAGGGGCATCACTGAGACTACAGGAGTTTGCTTGTGAGTTCCTAGAATTCATTCCTGCTGCTGGGCAGGCCTGGAGACTAATCTTGTGGAGAAATGTGGATCATGTTCTCCCTTGATACCTACTGGCCATGTAACCCCATGAGCTCAGCTCAGGCACTCAGGTGATGATCTGGGAATCTGGGAGAATTTTGGTTTCTGTACCAGGACAGGTGGGGCTCAGGTGCATTGCAGTGGAGGCTTCTGTACCTTGCTCTTCTGTACCTGGGAAAACAGGCTAAAGTTTTGTTTAGAAAAGAAGACAAAAGTTGTGACATTGTTTTCCTTCCCCCACTGTTCAAATACAAGGTAAAACAATCCTAAAGACTTGAGCCTTCTCATTGATGCAACTCAATACTTTTTAGCATTCAGCAACTTGAAGGATTTTAAACAACATTAACTGTGGCATATTATGTGGCCTTAAATGATGTTCTTTGTGTCTTGCCCATTGAAGTAGCAAAGTGTCTTTCCTTTTCTAGCAAAAAGCTGACACATGACAGCCAATTTCAGAATGTGTTGTTCTTTTATCACATGAGCAAGCATGGAAACAATTTTCAGTTGAGTATGTTAGAAGAATTTTCATACAACCTAGGAGAAATAATCAGAGTAAATGTCTGTTTTGTTCAATAGCTTTGTGTTCATGGTCAGGTTTTAGGACGTTTTTTATTTGAATTACTTGGAAAAGCAAAATATCTTGAAAGACGTATTAATGGGATTTTTCCACATTGTTGAGTCTCATTATTCCATGTCTGACTGCTTGAGAAACTTCAATGTCTTATTAAATGTTGAATTTTATTCCTAGTTATTTAAGAAGTTGCTAAGTCTCTTTTGTAAAACAGTTCTATATATTTACTTTGTCACCATTTTTTTTTTCCTTTAAAGAAACAACTGGAATTGATTCATACTAAACAAGCATGGTTTGGCAGTGAGGGAACAGGGCTTTGTTCTCTCATAGGGAAAACTTAACACTCAGCCCTTCCTAAGAGATGCCCTGGAAATACTGTTTTGTGCTTCTACCAAGGTGATAATGATTATGCTGTGGCTTGTTTTCACACTGTTGCTTATCACAGAAATGCTGACATTTCTTGCAGACCAGTTTTCCAGTGCTGCTCTCTGTTCCTCATAATTTTACATGTTTTTGTGATGCTGAGCTGGAGCTGCCCAGCCAGCACAGTTCCCTTGGGGTCGTTTTGCTGTCAGAAATGCTGGTCCTGTGTTTGGTCAGATCTGAATTTGACTGTTTGGCTTTTTCAGACAGGTTTTTTTTGGGGTCTGGTTTGGCTTCACGTGTGGAGTCTCCCACGTGTGACACCAGCTACATTTTCTTAGAAAGCATTTCAGAGATCTGCTTGGATACTGATAGCTGTGCTGAGGTTACCCGGTGCTGTGCATCAGGATTGTGTTCCTCTGCTGCTGAGGAGAAGCACAGCCTTGGGCCAGAGAGAAGCTTCATGTCTCCCTTAAATCAGCAGTGGGAGAGATTGCATGGAGCTCTGCCTGTGCTG
Source organism: Certhia americana (assembly GCA_018697195.1). Taxonomy (NCBI): domain Eukaryota; kingdom Metazoa; phylum Chordata; class Aves; order Passeriformes; family Certhiidae; genus Certhia; species Certhia americana. Next base: position 58,352,784 of record CM031860.1, on the reverse strand, counting down.
GGTGCTGGGCAGGGGGATGTTTGCTCCCCATCCCTGTTGCTGCTGATCCAGATTAGAATCACAGGTTTGGGGTAGAAGGGACCTTAGAGAGCATCAACTTCCAACCCTCTGCCACAGACAGGGACACCTTCCTTTGGCTTGCACCAGGCTGCTCCAAGCCCATCCAACCTGGCCTTGAGCTCTGCCAGGGATGGGGCAGCCACAGCTTCTCCTGGGTGCCCACAATGTACCAGTTCCACCCCCTTGCTCACCTGAGAGAGCTGAGACAGATCAGAGAACTGATACATTTTATAAGTTATTTTAAACACTTTTAACACCTTCCCTGGGGAGAGGAGAATGAGCAGCTGAGGGCAGGAACCACTTAACCCCCACAGCTGGGATCCTTCAGCATCTCTGCTGCTTCAAGATTGAGTGAGGAGTAACGCCTGCTATCACCTCTGTGCAGTATCATTTAAAATCTTTTGATAGAAATACTGTTTTTACTGGCCCTTGAGGGCTGGTGAAGCACAGCACTGACACAAAGGGTCACAGCTGGCTGGGCTGGGTTTAGCACAGCACCTGTGTGGGAATGTCACTGTAGGAGGGAAAGGGAAAACAAGGTGGGAAGGTTAAGAGGCCACAGGTACTGGTTTCATAGAGCAGTTCACACTGGCTCCAGTACAGGTGATGAGCATTTCTGAGTGCCTGGGATGCTGGCTAAGCATTGCCCAAAGAAAAACATAATAGGGGACATAGAGCAAACAACAAGAGTCAACCAACCACACAGAGAAATCACCTCTGGAAAATAAAATCACATTAGTTTAACAAGATGGTTAAACTGGGCTGGGTGCGCAGAAGGCTTGGAGCAGCCTGGTCCAAGCCCCTCTCCTCCAGCATGCAGAAAAGTGCAAGGCATCTTCTGTGCCTGCACCACGCTGCTCCTTTGTAGCTTCACTCTGAAGCACCACCTGACAGCAGGAAACAAAAGGGACATACTTGTCCAGGAATCAGCATTACTTTAGTGGCACACTTTTGCCTGCAGCTGAAAGGAAGGGGAAACCTTTAGGATCCCTTCCCTTGACTGGTGCTTATGCTAAAATTTTGAGAATGGGGAACAAAATTAAAAATTGCGTATTATTAAAAGGAGGCACATGCATGTTCGTTTGTGCTTGCGTGGAAGTGAGTGTTGTACCAAAGGGACCTCGGTAACTGCAGCAGTCAGTCCTCACCCTGTTGAGCTGACTATTAAAATGGGGAAACAGATATGATTGTTCACTCTTTGGAGGGTTTTTTCCCCCTGAAGAAAAGAGAAAAGTATTTGATTGTGAACAAAGCCAGGAATTAGAAAGGGAAGACTTTTCCCATCTGCCCAGTGCAGCAGAGCAGGGAGCTGGGTTGGTTTGCACAAGTAACCACAACTCAAAAACTGAGTTTTATTTCCCAGCACTGATTTCGGCGATACAGAAATAGGTAGCTCGTTGTTAAACACCTTGCCCAGAACCACATCTGATTTCTCCAGGGCAAAGAGAGGCAGTGGCTGCTGGCCATGGGCTGTGCTACCAGCCAGCATAGACTGGCTCTGTGTGTTCTGTGCCCCCGTACGTGGGGTGTCCACCCAAGCCCCGGGGCAGCAGCAGCGACTTCAAGGATTTCTTGCTGTGCTCCTGCCTCCTTCTCAGAATCATTAGAAAGACAAGAATGATTCCACCTGCAAAGAAAAGAATGGTAGTTATTCACAGATGGGAAAGTAAAGTGTCAGGTGGTGTTTGCTCCAAGGTTTCTCAACTCAGGTATTCTCTTCTGGTAAAGAAAGAGAAAAAAAAAGAGGAGGGAAAAAAGGTTCCACTAGCATTAACGCTCAGCTTCAGCAGTTCATCTTAATTCTGGAAGCTGCAAGGAGTAATGACAAGTTTTAATGAAATAATTCAGTAACTTGCTTTCCTACTCATTTACTCTCTGCTCTCTGGAACTGTTTTCCACTTGGCATCTTATTCACTGCAGACCCCACCAAAAGGATCTTGTCAAGAAATTAATTTGCTCTGTGCAGCACTCACACAGAAGCATAAGAACTAACCTGGATTAACTCTGAGTCTAGACTGAGATCAGGGCTGTCAGGAAAAATTACTTTTGGATTGGGCACAGACATGGAAGTAATTGGCAAATCTCAAGTACTGTGACATTCTGTTCGTTTGTTTCTGGCAGAAGCATCATCAGAGAAAATGGATCTGAACAGAAGAGCACAAATCTGTCGCTGCGAGGCAATATGGCCAGACAAATACGCCCAAATTTCAGTTGTGTGAGCAGACAGTCTCACAGTAAACACTTGATCTGTGAGACCAGCCGTGAAACACTCGTGGGTTACTGTGTGGGCTGTTTCCTTTGCCCCCCTTTGCAGCAAGGCTTGGGGGAGGCGGGAATGCTGTTCCCTGATCTCTGGACTTGTTTATCAGAAATGCTGGTTAATGGGCTATTGTCCCTCTCCGGGCAGTCCTTTCATATACTTCAGTGTAATCTACTTTTTCAAATTAATACTCGCTTCAGATGGCATCTGTTTTGGCAGATTTTTGGACAACAGCCTGGCATGAGGGGATGGGGTCAGTGGAGGAGCTTTCTTATTGCTCCAAGCCCCAACGTGTGAGAACAACCCTCATCTGCTCCCCCCAGGCATTCCAGCCCCATGGAGACAGCAGTCAGAGGGTGCTGCTAGAGCTTCTGCAGACCCTGCTTGGTCCTTGGTCACTCCTGTGCATCCCTGGAGGCCCCTCCTCAGCTGCCAAGTGATGAGTGTGATGAGAACACTGCTTTCTTGGGGAAGCAGCTTTGCTGTGTGTCGTGTTCACTGTGGGCAGTAACACCTGCATTTAATCTCTCCTCTCTCTCCTTTTAACAGTAGCCAGCCAAGTGGAGAATGGGTCTTCAGGAAGTACAGAAAATACACTTGAAACACAGAAACTGTGACTATGAGGCTTGTTGGATATTCTTTATCCTCTGACGGCTTATTCATCTCTATGACTTGGCTCTCTTGACACAAGATTTTCATCTCTGGAAGTGCAAGTGGCACTTAGGGATTTCTCTTCATCTCTGGGCACAGGAGAGAGATTCCTCCTCCCAGCTTCCTCACCTGCCCTTTTTGCAATACATAGCACTAACAGTTGCTCATTTTCATCATCACTCTCTGATTAAATCTCCCCCCAACTTTGATTAAAAACAAGAGAACTCTATTTTTCCCTTTCCTAAGACTAAAAATGCATATTCATTGTTTTGGAATGATTATTCATGGTGCAGCTTCCCAGTTGAGAAGCTCATCCACTCATCAGCTTGCCCTAGTGAGCTAATTTACAGCAGGTAGCATCTGGAGAGATGCTCCCCCCCACTCAGCAGGTCCTGACTGTTGGATACAGGGTACATTTGGCATCAATACAACCAACACTGTATGAGCCAGCAGCTCCCCATCCTGCTGGGTGCTGTGGAATGACTTAAGGCAGGAATGTTTTCAGGAAACAAAGTCCTACACCAAAAGGAAATTGTCCTTTTTCCTACTTTTGTGCAGCCAAGGAGTCCCTGTTTGAGGGTCCATACACACCTCTGCTTCCCAGGGACAAACCACAAGCATTCAGCACTGTGCCACCTTCCTTCAGAGCAAGGGAAAGGACTGTCACTGGCTTTGAAAGCAGCTAAGAGTACTTTCATTAGAAATCCAGCTTTACAGAATGACAAAATACACCACTCAGAGAATGCTTGGTTTAACACAACACTGCAGAGGGGTGCCTGGTTTTACCTGAGGACAGAGAGGACCCAGACTCACCTGCTGAGAAGGTGGCCAGGACAATGACTGTGGCAGGGGTCAGCTGGCAGGAGTCCCCTGCCTTGTACAGGAAGAGTTCCATGCAGTAGGAGGGCTCCACGCTGCCCCTGGGGCAGAAGGCATCGGGAGGGCACTTGACTGGGTTCACATCTGGGCTCTGCCCGAGAGAAGAAGTAACTCAGCACCAACAAACTGCAAGAGGTAACCAGGGCAAAGGGAGGTAACATTTTAGAGTTAGGGGGAAAAAAAAAAAAGTAAAGGAATGAACCTGCCATCATTAAATTCAGCCTAGTCTGCCCCTGCAGTGTTAGGGTATGGGGTGAGCAGGTGGGTAGGGGTAAGGTAGAGCAGGAGGTGTCACACAGCAATACAATTTCATACATGAAACCCCCTCATTAATGCACACACCATCCCCTCGTGGCCCAGTCAGAGCAGGCAGCTCCAAGCACAAAGCCACACTCCTGGAGTCATAATTTTACTCCCTGCATCAGAGCCCTGTCTAAGTTTAAGAGGAAAACTTAGACCATATTTAGGAACAAATGGAATACAAAGGAAGGTCAGACTACATTTTTTTAAAAAAAAAGTGTTACTTGAAGTGTATTTAGCTTGTCATGGGACAGCTCTGGGTGACACAGGCTGCCCCCAGCTGATGGGGACTCACAGGGCAGTAGTGGTTTTCTGGGCACTGGTCACAGCTCTCCTTGCCCCACTGTAGTTGGTACTCTCCTGTCCTGCAGGCCTTGCATCTGTTCTCACTGGGACCTTTGAATGTACCTAAGTAACAAATAAGCACAATATTAATAATAATATTATTCCCCAGGACCTTTGCAATTGCATATGGATGAATCAGTTTTCAAAGCCACAGGGAGAAAGAGCATTAAGTACTCACATGCATAACAAAAGCTGAGCCTGGACTTTGGTCCTGGTTCAGTAGCAAAGGGTAAGAACAGAATAAACAGGGACAGAGGGACTAAAGAATATTTGGGGTCAGACCTTGGCAAACAGAGTAGTGTGAGTAGGAGTAGGTGGGAGAGGGTTTTAGTAGTGAGCTCTGGCTTTAATGTAGAGGGAAGATGGGAGCCAGAGGTCAGCAGAGTTTCATCCTCTCCAATTCTGGATTCAAACACCTTTTGCAGCTGTTTGAAACTTGCTGAGCAGACTTCAAAGCACAGCTCAGTTTCCCAAGCTTTGTGGGAGAGACAGGTCACGGAAGTTCCAAGTCTCAAAGTGGTAAAATGCTTTCCTGCGTGTTTGAAATTCTACTTGGCTATAAGACAGCTCTGGTGCTGTGTCCAGACTGGAGGCTGGCCACTGCCATGGGGGTGGTAGGAGTGCTCTGCCCAGCCCTGCTGGCTCAGCTGCTGCAGCCTGGTGTTGTTCCAGACACCACAGGATGGAGCAGGGCCGTGTCCCTCACATCCCCTCCCCGTGTCCCTCTGCCCCAGGCTGCCCCTTCAGAGCATCCCTCTCTGAGAGCAGGGCTGTGCTTTCCTCAGCAAAACCACCATCACCAATAAAGATGCTCTTTGATGGAACTGTTACCCAGCTGTGGATTTGGGCTCCCTGGCATGCCCATTAACCAGACTGGTGGGAAGGTCTGGCACAGGCACAGCCTCCACCAGCACCCAGTCAAACCACGCCAGCACTGTCCCTCTCTGCCAGGGCACAGCAGTGCTCTGAGGGGACCTGCAGCCCCTGGCTGGATGAGCTGAGACTGGAAGGAGCCACTGGAGCAGGAGCTGTGTGCTCCCAGCCTCCCCTCCCGGCTGCACTCACCTGGCGGGCAGGACTCGCATCCCTCCGATGCCTCCCGAGGAGCCTCCTGTCCCCCGGGGCAGGACACACAGGCTGAGCAGCTGGTGGTGCTGGGAAGGGAGAGGAGGCAGTAGGATGACCAGCCCAGTCCACCAAAGGCAGCTCTTACACACTGGAGCCTCCAGGACCAACCACAGCAACCAGGAACCTTCACTGTTCTGTGGGTGTCTTTCTCCAGTGCAGTTTCTCACACAGAATGGTCTGGGTTGGAAAGGACCTTAAATATCATCTCGTTCCACCCCCCATGCCATGGTCAGGGACACTTGACTAGATTGCTTGAAGCCCCATCCTACAGCTGAAATGCCAGGTGACTTGTCTTTGGGCTCTACACTGGTGGTTCCAGCTCTGGCTAAAAGAAGCCCCCTCCCTGTCCAGCTGAGATCCTGCACCCCAGGAGGCTCCTTACTTGCAAAATGATCCCGGCTGGCAAGGCAGACAAAAAGCTGCATTTTGCTTGGAGCTAAAATAGCCTGAAAAAGAGAAGAGTAAGGCTTCAGGATCCTGCCTCCACATCTCTGCCCCCCCCCAATTGTGCATTTGCTCATGGCCATTTTACAAGCAACCAAACAACTCCCCACAACATGCTTCAGGTGGCATTTCAGGGGTTAATTTAGGATATTTGGGGTTATGTTTGTCAAAAGCTCTGAAAGAGCAATGGAAGTTCCCAGCTGCCTCCTGCCATGTGGAGGGATGTGTGGAGGGCTCCAGCAGATTCCCCTGGTGTCACATCTCACATCACTCAAAACCACGCCAAGGACACAGAGAAACCTGTCACCCTTCCCAGCACCACAGGCTGAACTGGAATGAAGCTGGAATGGGTGATCCCAGTGCCAGCTCCCAAGTAATTCAGCTGGAGCAGGTCTGGCCAGGGGAAACCTCTCTGGTCACCCCAGCCCTTCCAGGCCTTCCTCCACCCCAGGAAGTCTGGGGTGCATCTTCCCTGCAAAAGGAAGGACACAAGACCCACCAGCCAAGATGGCTCTGCTGGTTCAGAGCTTCCCTTCCTGCACCACAAGGACCAGGATGGACAGGAGGACATGTACAGACCCTTCCCAAAGCACAGAAAGGAGTGAAGTGCTCCAAAGTGCCCAGGGTCCAGCAGGACCCAACTTGTGAGTCCCACCACACCAACAGGAAAGCTGAGAGAGCAGCACTTGGGAATTCAGGTGGGTTTGGAGGTGCCTGATGATGCTCAACATGACCACTGCCCACATGGGGCAGAGTTAAGGTTCAGAGAGGAGCTGGACATGGTGTGGGTGAGATCTGCCTCAAACCTAGATTTGCAGCAACAGAGCAGGATGAAACCAAAGCTACCTCCCTTCTCCCTGCAAGGAAAAAAGGAACTTTTTTACATTTATACTGCAGGATTTAGGGGCCACCCCCACAGACTCCCCTGTGTCTAACACAGCATTCAAATCTGCTGAGTAAAGGGAGTGACAGACCTCATCACTGTCAGATTTTGTTCCTCCCAAATTCAGCAAGTGACAGCCAAGGTTTAGGTACAGCCCAGCAGCTTGGTGGGTGGATTTTCAAAGGAACAGTTGTGCATGTTCAAGCAGGACCCCATTTTGGGTGCAGAGGAGCTGCTGCACTGCATGTGTTAATTAGGGTTTTGCATAAGTAAGTGCAGTTCTGTTCTGCACATGCTGTTACCCCGTCTGCAAACACATTGTACCAGGCTTGAGTGGCATTAGCCAGGTGCAAAGCAGCTTCTTTTCAAAACCCCAGTTCTAATGTGTGGAAAATAAGGAGAGTATTACACTTAATATTCAGACTGCAGAAGATGGCCTAAATGAAAACAAAGATGGTTTAGACTCATTTTTCCTATCAGAAATAGAAAATAATTTATTTTCCTGACAACGCTTCCCCCTTGTGCTAAAACTGAATTTCATAAAACTTTTTCCTGACCTTCATGCAGAGTTAGCATTAACTTGTTGCAAAAACAAGCATGGCTGAGATCTGCTGTTTTCTTTTTAATAACAACAGGATAAGGAAGAGATCTGCTGGGCTATTTTTAGCCTGTTTACCCTTCAGTGCTTTTAAGTTACCTGGTAATTGCATCTGGCCCTGGGACAAAGCATCATGTGATGAAAATGCATTTGGGTTGAACACAGACCAAAGCCTACCTCGCTCACAGGCTCTGCAGGCTGCAGCCCCAGACTCATTAGCAAACTGTCCTGGTGGGCAGGGAAGACACATGGTGCTCCTTGGGAAGCTGGCAGGGAAGGGAGCAGATTGGAACACAATTTTAGGTCACCCGAGCCTCTATCCACTTGGGGAAGAGAGAGCAGAACATGACACTGACTAGTCTAGAAATAGAGCAATTATGAAAAACGAGTTCAGCCAGGAAAACATCAGTTTGAACTCACCTGAATGATAAAGGTCCACAACCCCCCTAAAGTTTTCTGTGTTATTAATATTAGACATGCCCTGTGCCTGTGGGCAATATGGAAAGGGACCCTCTGAATTGAAGGTCTTGAAAAATATGTTGTGGTAAGGCTTAAAATCCTTGGCTTAATGCCAGACTCTTAAATCCACTCTTGAAAATGGAATAGGGAAGGTGTTTGCTGTTCAGCATCCATCAGTGATTTCAAAAGGAGCTGCTCCATTGTCGGGAATCAGGAGCTGAAAAAAGGACCTAAAGCACAGGCAGTGAGGTGTGAGAGCCCTGACCTTAAATAGCAGGGACTGTGGGAAAAGGGAGGCAATATGTCAGACCTCCAGGAGGAGGGGGAGGAAATGAGGCAAAGGCAGGGAAAGAGGAAGCTTTTACATTCATCACTAACAGAGCCAAATCCCCCTCAACAAGTACGTGGGCATAGGAATTTGATAACACACTTGAAGATGCTTTAGAGGAAAACAAGGACATGCTCTTTAATTCCTTTAGAATCTGCAGGGCTGCATGAGATTTGCAGAAAAACAAAAAAAAAACCAAAAAAAACCCAAAAAACCAAACCAAACCAAAAAGCCCTCAAAACCAACTGGAAGTACAGCAAATGTTTTGCTGAAAACAAATCAATGCAGGGCCTGCACCAGCCAGAGCCACTCAAAGCTGTGGGGAGGCCAAATTCTCCAAATACCACAGAGATGTGAAATGGTCCCATCGAAGCCCTGAGGCCCAGGCAGCCACCAGGAGGTGGTCATGCACACACTGCACCTCCAGGTCCCCTCCAGATCCCCCCACGTTTGGTCCCTGCTCTGGCACACCCCAACCCAGCACTGCTGCCTGACCCTCTCTGGTCCCTCATCCCAAGAGCAGCAGCTCTGTGTGCCCTGGAGACTGCTCCTGAGTGCTCCTTAAAGCATTTTGGGTGTGCATTTTTAAGGCAGGTCCTCACAGCACAAACTGCAAGGGGGGAGCACAGAGAAAGATCCTGCTGGCACCTCAAACTCAGGGGCTGCTGCAAACAAACTGCACAGTCAGGTCACCCTTCCTACAGCCAGATTTTGTGGCCGTTCCCCAGGACTGATCCAAATGGAGCTGCTCTGCAATGGACACAGTCCTGGGAGGCTCTTGCTACCCCTCCCGTCCTTGCCACCACACAAAGGACACAGCTCACTGCTTGCAGACATGGATACAGCGAGAGAAAGTCGGATAGAAATGGAGAGAGCAGCACATGCACATGTCCCTGCAGCCAGAGGACACTTGTACAGCATCCCTGGATGAGGCAGCCTGGTGGAATTGCAAGATTGGGCTCCTGGCTGGGATGTCTTGTCAGCTTTTCCACACTCTATCAGCTGAGGGTATTGTTTTAGATGCCAGAGACTCAAATGTAATGAGATGCCTTCGGGGCAAGAAACCAGGGACTGAGAAAGTAATTGGGCAAAGCAGGGAGATGGAGCTCGTTGGTCAGACATTTCCCAAAGAAACACTGAGGAGACGAACCCACACCTCACTCCAAAGTGTTTCCCCACCATAAAATTCCCCACATTCCCTCAGAGCAGACAAAAGGCATGAGGGTAAAAAAGGAGCAGCCCTCAGCACAAGCATATCCAACAAGGTTTCCTGACGAGGAGAATTTAGCCTCTGAGAAACATCCCTGGCAGCACTTTTCCTACAGCCCAAAGGAAGAAAGAGATTTTTCCAGCTGGGAAGTGTTTTGGGGTATATCATCCTGTCCCCACAGCCAGGGGCTCAGTCACTCACCTGGTGTAATACCCCTGTGGGCAGGGCAGGCAGGATGGTTGCCCACTTTGGGGCTGGTAGTGGCCTGGTGGGCAGGGGCTGCAGGCACTGGGGTCTATGCACGAGCCCCCTCCACAGCATGAGCAGCTCAAGGTGCCTAAATTGGGACATAAAGTCAGGATCAGGATTGGAAGACTTGACTGAAACCTTTGAGTCTGCCAGGACAGGTCACTGCCACAAAGGCAGAATCTTCGGGACACAGTTCCTCTGGCAAGGCACTCATAGAGGGTAGAAACTGCAATGTTTATGCTAATTATGCTTCTGCCCACTCTTAGCAAGCTGCAGAACAGCCAAAAGATATCTAAGGAGTTAAGGCTGTCAGTGTGGATTTCCAGTAATTAAGCTGACTTCTTTTTTCCTTCTTTAATGTGAGGGGCCAAGAACATTTTCTTTGCTTTCCCTCCAACTCAAAAAAAAAAAAAAAAAAAAAGAAAAAAAAAAAAGGGGAATAAACCAATATACTTCTTTAGATTACTGACAATTTAAGCTTGTAGGAAGCAGAACTGATGAGTAAAGCCCCAGAGTCAAGGATCTGCATTAAGCAGCAGCAGCTTTTGTTTGAGTACAGGTACCCTGGCATTCCCAGCAGGCAAGTTCTACTCCTCTCTGCTCCACAGAACCAATCCCAGCCACGCAGAGGAATTGGGTGGCATTTACTGCAGCTGCAACACCAACACAGGCAAGGGGAGAAGTCCCTGTCAAAGCAGATCCTGCATAAAAGGGAGGTGGGAGATAACTTCTGTCCTCGGCAGATTCACTCCAAAGCATCAGAGCTGATTTTGAAAAGTGCCCTGCAGTGCAGGGAATAAGCAAAAAGTACATGGCTGGTATTATGGAGAATTATTTTCTTTTGAGATTTTTTTTTTTTTTTTTTAAAGTGGAATGGGGTGGTAGTATTTAAAATCAAAACCCAACCAGTTACAACTGGTTCCAAATAGCTTCTAGGAAAGGTTATATTTTGCACTGCTGACCATGATAGGTGTTGATCAAGTATTTTCTCATGGCCATGGAAAAAGGCTGTCTCTACAGCAGAGATTCTCTTCCAAACATTCAAGACAGATGGAACCTGACCTTGTATTTGGCCCTGGATCCCAAAATGATGTTCTGCCAATAAATCAAACTGTACTTGTGTTACACTCTGTGCCACAATCCGACTACTTTGTCACCCCACTGGGGATGCCTCAGGAAGACCAAAACACAGCACAAGGCCAGGAGAGACCAAGTCTTTGATTTCAGAAGGGCGAAATGAATTAAGTCTCTCTCCTGCTGCCTGTCCAAGATTTCAACACAAGAACAAGTGCTGGCTGCACCTCCCCTGACAAATCCCTTTTCCCTCTGTCACAGAAGCTGGGAGCAGGGACCCTTACCTTGAGTGGGGACTGTCCCTGAGGGGCAGGGGACACAGGCAGTCACATTCACTCTGCTGCAGTTGGAGGGCTGGGGGGTGGTGGGCAGTGGAGCTGACGATGGGAACCCAGGGGATGTAGTCACTCCTGGAAGGGACACTGGGGCACTGCTGGAGGTGGCTGTCAGTGCTGAAGATGCTTGAGAGGTGGCCCTGCTGCCAGAAGTGGGGACAGTCCCCGTGGTGGTGGGCAGAGTCTGGGCCTGGGTTTTTGTGCTTGGATCAGCAGATGGAGCTGCTGTGGATGCAGCAGGGTTTGCAGTGGTCAGTGTCAGTCCAGCTGAGAGTGTTGCAGGAGAAGCTGGGGGAGCAGAGGCTGCAGCAGTGGTTGCACTGGGAGGTGCCAGGGTGGATGTAACTGGGAGCTCAGTGCTGGTTGCACTGGGAGGTGCCAGGGTGGATGTAACTGGGAGCTCAGTACTGGTTGTACTGGGAGCTGCTGGGGTGGATGTAACTGGGAGCTCAGTGCTGGTTG
>CM031860.1:58260597-58341109 GCA_018697195.1 Certhia americana | reverse complement strand
ACTGGGAGCTGCTGGGGTGGATGTAACTGGGAGCTCAGTGCTGGTTGCACTGGGAGCTGCTGGGGTGGATGAAACAAGGACCTCGGTGCTGGTTGTCTGGCCTAAAGCAATACCTAAGAGAAGAAAAAACATAATCAGTGGCTGAATTATTGGTCTCCCTTTAATGACAGGTTCTCATTTAGTTCTTTATCAACTGCTTAAATCATGCATCCTTGTTTGATGTCCAGAAACTCCCCTCTGCTGTGTTCCACTACAGAGCAAGGATCTGAGCATGTCTGGCACATGAGAGACTTGCCAAGGAAATAAATTAGTGGGTCCATGAGGCCACAAATAACTAGATGCCAATGCCCGGGAGGTCTGACTCACAGGTGGAGAATTGCCTGAAACAGTCAGTTTTGTTAGTTCCTTGAGACTGTTTACACTGAGATCTCATGACAATCTGATTTAAGATGCTTGTCAAGTAGCTGAATGTTTCATCCCATCTCCCTTAAACAGATCAGCCAAGAAAAGATGGGCTCAGGTTTTTTTAAGCTGTTCTGGTGGTACACCCGGTAACCGGAAGGGAACCTGCAGGCCAAGACTTGCTTTAATTCTGAAATCTGTCCTCAAAGTGAGGATTGCTGAAATCTGCAGAGAAAGGAGGTACTACTGCAGCTCAGGTTGTTTTGATGTGACACATGGTGGACTGGAACATCATCTGCTGAGGGAAGATATCCCTTGGCACAGACATGGGTGACGTCCTCTAGTTTCTAACAGAGGAGAGACACGTGAACCTGGGCATGGAAAGCAGCAGGTTACTGTTAATTTAGCAGTGTGGTACTAAACAAAGGAAGAAAAGCAAAACCAAAACAGGCAGATCCTGCCACAGCTGGGTTCAGGAACTCAGGGCAGGGATTTACTCAATACTTGCTGCAACTTCTGAAAACACCAACCTTATACAGCACCAGTAGGCAACTGGAGCTGATATTGTGGCGTGAAAATACTCTCCCAAGCAGCACACACCTCCTAAGCTACCCTGGCAATCCATGCCCAGTGGCATGGAAAACACAAGGACACCTAAGAAATTGGTTTATGGTGTTCAGGGAGGTCAAAGTGTGCAGCTGATACCCAACAGCAAGGTGTAGGTGAGGAAGAGTGACAAGATGGGTGACAGCACAAGCTGTCAGGTGTCAGACCCACATCCCTACAGGCTTTTCCCCAGCCCTGATTCATCCCCAGCCTTTAATTTCTCTCTCAATTTTGTCCCCACCACACAAGGCCAGGCACTGTGGGTACCAGTGCTCAGCACTACCATGGTATGAACATCAACACGCAGCCCAAGCTGATGGTAGCTCCAGTTAAAGTTCTGCACCAGCATCAGGACAGTGGATAAAAGAGTCTTTATAGAGTTGTGATCACATGGAGACAGTTTGCTGGGAGTGCTCCCTCCTGCTGCTGACTGCCTGCTTTGTGCCAAAACCCATCTCGGTGTAACTACCGAGTAAAGCAGATGAGCACCCAGACATCTGGGCCACTACCCAGGTTTTAAAGAATTTACAGAGTAGTCTGAGTTGGAAGGGACCCAGAGGATTCGTGGACTCCAGCTCTTAAGTGAGCGGCCCATATGTGGATCAAACTCACAACCTTGGCATTATTAGCACTGTGCAAATAGCATTCAGCACCAACTGAACGAAATCTCTTTTTTTTTTTGCTGTAGCCCTAAAACAGAGACACTAAATCTAACAGTGATCATTTTGTAACACGCTGGTTTGCCCCAGGCTCAAATCCAAGGGACAGAGGTGCCAGCATTGGTCCAAGGTCAGGAGAGCAGCTCCACAGTGCCCACACAGGACACTGCTGCTGTGGACACGCCTCCACCCTCAACCAAGACGCACTATTCCTCTCATCTGACTCCCCTGCCTGAGGGGCTGAAGGCAGTCTGCTTGCTTTTTCCTCACCTCTGGCAACAAACTGAGTCAGTCCTGAGATCCATTAAACTAATCCTAATGTAAACACTAGCAGTAAGTTAAGGGCGCTCTCAAATTCCCAGGGAAAACCTTTCAGGACCTCTGAGATCAAAGTCTGATCTCCCACCGCTCTGTCCTGTCCCCAACAGCTCAACACTGCCAGCCAGAGACACTGCAGAGTTTTCAACAGCTTGGACTGCCCACAGCTGGATGAATTTTGGTGGTGGTGGGGTTTTTTAGTTGAGTATGTTACATTGGTTGGTTTTAATGTCAAATGGTGGTGCTCTTAAGAGGAATTTTTTAAAACGGAAAGTAGTTTTCCAAAACATATGACCAAAAGTAGTAGAGTTGTTTGCAAAACTTCAGTAGCCATCAATAACCTTTGGCAGACAGTACTTCTTAATAATTTAAACAACTTCTGGAGAAAAAAATAAGTCAGCAGGCTGAAAAAATCAGTTTTGAGCACTAGTAAAATGCTTGTGTATTTTACCAGTTATGGTCAGTCACAGGTGTGAAAAACCAGTACTCAAACAACCTTGGCTACATCAGACAAACCATTTTCTCTCCTGCATTTACACTATGTTATGGAACAGCAATTTTCCTTTCTAGAGCCTTTTTTTTTTTTTTTTAAAGCAGCACTGTGAATCACCCGAAGTATCTCCAGGGGAACTTGAAGGATGTGCTATTTTGTGTGTGATGCCTTGGTACGAACAAGAGCCTTGAGGATGTCAGGGAAGCACAGAGAGCTGATCTTTCCCATCCTACCAACAGGCATCCTGCTCCTTTGGATTCAAGATAAAGCCTCTGCAAATCCTCAATATGCAGAGTAATACAGCTCTATTTCTCCTTTTTTTTTCTTTTCTTCTTGTAAAAGCAAGTTTTTGCATTTACTGCATGCATCCCACTTCCAACATTGCCTGTGTTTCAACACTTCCTTCCTTCCTTCCCCCAGCCCTGCCCAAGGCCTCACCCCAACGTCGGTGCAGCCCAGGGCTCCCACAGTCCCATGATGGCTTTACCCACCTCTGTGCTCAGCCAGTGAAGAGAAACCCTGTGTCGGGAGGACTTACCTGTCAAACACACCACGGTTAAGCTCCACAGCAGAGGACAGGGCCAGGCACTCATTTTTCCCTGAGTAACACAGCCTGTCAAGAGGCAAGATCAGCAGCTAATGCCCTCACCCAGCTGCTCATTCTCCTCCGCTTTTGTGCCCAATTTTGTCACCTGACTGATCATGTGGCTCAGTCAAGTCAACCTCTCCCCAACAAAGGGGGGTTTATATTCAGAGTCTGCCACAGCTCTTGAGATGATACAGCCTCCCCAGAGCAGGGCACACACCAGGCACCCAGAGGAGCAGATCTCCCCTCTCAGAACTGCAGAAATTCATGCGAGAGGAGCGTCCTAGAGGAAGTGATGGGCTCCCGGGGAGGAATGGGCAGAGCAGTATGGGAACCCAGCCTGGCTGCTGGCCAGCCCCCCGTGACCTCATCAAGTGAGAGGATTTCATTTCTTAGACACACGAGATTTCCTGAGAGAAGAGAAACAAGAAAAACAACCCCAGAAGAGTTCCCACTTTAACTGGGGCCAACATGCCATAACCGAACGCAGCCTCTGGTGAGCACAGAGCTTTCCCAACCAGCATTTCACTCTCTCTTCCCCCCCTTTTTCCCCCCCCCCCCCCCGTGTCCAGCTTGATACACCAAGTTGTCAGGATCAAGCTCATAAATGCTGCTGCTGCTGATTTTGAGGTGACAGCATTAAGTTCAATGAGGCCCCACCCCATTTTCCATGTGTTCCAGTGTCTGTACTGTCTGCTGGGCCCCCTGAGGACACTGATGTCTGTCCCCGTGTTTTCCTTACCTTGCAGCCCTGCTTTGAAAGGTCCCTCCTTTCCCTCTGCCCCCATTGTTCAGCAATCAGCATTGCCAAGCCCCTGCTGTGAGAGGATTTCCTTTAGCATTCAGCTGAATGCCACATCTCACATGTCACATCTTTGCCCAAATTGAGGGAACAGAGGGCTACTCATATAGGATTGTGGATGCTCCCCATGCAGCCCCCACAGCCGCACATTCAGTGAGATCAGGCACTGTCATGCACTGCTCATGTCCCTTGTGCTCCAGGATCCTCAGTAGGGCCCACCATGATGAGCCAAAACTAGCCTGCTCCAACACAAACCCTCAGGCTTTCCTCACAGTGGCCCAGTGACAGTCTGCCTAACTATCCTGCTCCATGGAGGCTGCACTGAGACAGGGCAGCCTCCTCTACTCTGGTATCACCAGTTTGGGTGGGTGCAGGTCAGACTGTGACCAGCTGGCTTCCAACATTGTCAGACAGAACCTTAATTTGAACTGATGACTGCCAAAGTCATCACAAGCAAAACATCAGGCTAAAGGACTCGGCCCTGACCGCCCCAGTGGCTCTGGACAAGGCAGGGGTGGGTGGAGGGGCTGCCCCATCCCTGCAGGCAGGAGAGGTCTCAGTGTGGCAGAGCTCTGCTTGGCTTTACAGGTTTTACAAGTTTCTGCACAGGATGTCTGATCTCAGTCTGTGTAAAAAACCTGGTTCCACCCAGACCTGTGCAGGGCCATCCACTCTCCAGTGGGCTGAGGCTCTGCAGTGAGGGACAACTTCTGCAGGAGCAGCATTGGCAGGATGGAGCAGCTCTGTGCACTGGTAAAACACTGCCAGCAATCACCTAGTGAGATTTATTTCTGCTGGAGAAAGGGAAATAGGGCATTAAAACCCTTCCTGTGCCCTCAGAGCCCCCTTTCTGGGTGAGCTACTTGGACCCAGGTGAGAGATGAGAGAGGCTGCTTTCCTCTAAACTGTTTTAGCAACTGGGCAAGCTGGAAATACACTTCTGCATGATGGGGAAAATCTAATGCCACTTCAGGGCAGAAAAGTACAAACAGACAAATTCATAAACTCCTGACCTGCTCAGGCCTGTCTCCATTGAGATTAAATGCTTTTGCTAGTTCACAGAGAATAAAAAGCAGTGTCATGGTTTATCAAAAGCCATGTCCTAGGCTGGCACAGGGCCTGTTCCTGTCAGTTCTGTTGCTCTTCCATAGTTGGCACACCTTGTGTCCCCAAACACATCAGACAGTGCCCTCCACTCTCAGAGCTTACAGGGCAGACACAGGAGCAATGAATGCTCCTCCCAAGGGCACAGCGTCCTGTTCAAACACTCCAGCAGTTTGTGCCAACTCCCTGGCCTTACCCAGCCTGGAAAGGACAGATCTTGTCCAAGGCTGCCCTGGTCCATCCAAGCTGAGCTAAGGATGTGCCATTAGAGGTTTCATCTGCTGAGGGCAGACTTGGATTTCTGAGCTTCCCAGGCTTTACAAACCCAAGGACCACCACAGGGTTCTTCATTCACTGCCTGCAAGTCACCTGGGTGTTAAGATATCCAAGTGAACTGTTTACAAGGAGAGCTACCTGCTTAATTAGAAACACCAAGCAGGAAGACTCTCAAACACCAGCTGCCTTCTCAGTGTCACATGTGACCTGCCACTGCCTCAGCTTTTGTCAGCTGGGATGTGACTCTAAGTGCTGTGGGGGTGAAAATCCCCAGGTGAGGTCCCACCTGCAGTGGGGATAGTGCAAAGAGGAATGTGTGAGCTGACAGCAGACTGTCACATCCATCAGCCTGAAAATGGGAGGTCACCAGGTGACTCTTTAAGGTCAGGAAGATATTAACTACAAGCAGAGGAGAGCAGAGTGGTTTGGCTTCAAAGATACTGCTAAATATCATCCCTGCCATGGATAGGGACACCTTCCACTAGACCAGGCTGCTTCAAGACTGATCCCACCTGACTCTGAACATTTCCAGGGATGGGGCAGCAGCAGCTTCTTTGGGCAACCACTTCCAGTACCTCACCCTCCTCACAGTTATTTTTTCCCTAATAACTAATCTAATCCTGTACCCTTTTAGTTCAAAGCCATTCTCCCTTGTCCTATCACCACTTGTCCTTGTGTCCCTCTCCAGCTCTCTTACAGCCCCTTGAGGTGGCAGAAGGTGCTGTAAAGTCTCCCCATTCTCTCCAGGCTAAACAACCCCAATTCCCTCAGCCTGTCCCCATAGCAGAGGTGCTCCAGACCTCTGAGGATTTTACTGGCTCTCCTCTGGACTCAGAACATTTTATCCTTGTATTTTTAGGCTCTTTCCATGGTAATGCATCACTCCAGTGTACTGTTGGTGTCCTAAGCTTAACAGACACCCATTGGAGTGGCAAATGACTGTCATGCTCCAAGGCAGGCAAGGTGCTGCAAAGCTGTCCTGTTCCCATGACTCTAGGAAAAACAGTGCTTGGTGTGCTGTATGCAGCTGTTTGATAGGACTGTGGTCCTTTGGCAGTGTTGCTAACCCTCACCCCGCTGCTGAGCTAGAAACTGGGGGCAGGCTGAGCTGCTGCTGTTGATGGGAAAGAGCAATATATTCAGGAAAACCGCAAGCTCGATTCTGACAGGGACTTTTTCTTGGGAAAGACTTCCCTTCAAGCAATATAGGCTGATTGCTACCCAAACTTGGCTGTGTGTAGAAGAGGTACCAGCTGCAGGTATCACTCTCTCCTCTGCAGACAAAAAAGCAGCAGCACTCCTGACCCCCGGGATGCACCACCCCACGGGCTGTTGGGAGGCAACAGCAAATCCAGACCCCTCTTAGATGCAAGGTTATTCTAAGGTATATCCAGCAACTGCCATAAACAGGACAGGTGTCCAGGCTTTAGGGATGAAGGTCTTAACAAGCAGTCAACAGCTTTGTGCCCAAGAGAGGGCCAAGACAATCCTACAGAGGTGAGGAAAAAAAAAAAAAACAAAGCACCACCACAGTTCCCAGAGGAACACAGAGGGGTTTGTGCTCTGGACAGCGAAACCCCTTCGTGAGCGAACGGCCACGCGATGGCACCACAGCGCTGGGCAGGGGACACCGCCACGGCAGCGGCACCAAAACCGCCTCACCCAAAAACAGCCTCTGCGAGCTGCTCTTCCCAAACTGCGCCAGCAGAAACCTCCGGCAGCGCTGGCTGCTCTGGAGGTGGAATAACGAAACCCACAAAAGGGAGATAGAAGAATTTAAGTCAAAAATAAGAATTATTACAGTCACTTTGAAACAAAACCCTCACACCTCTTCTTTTTAAAAAAATTTTTCTTCTGTGCCTGTGTTTAGAAGGTAAAATAAATAAAGAGTAGAGCTAGCCAAAGGAAAGGTGTTGTACTGCAGCAGGGATCTGATGGTTTAGCTAACCATAATCATATACAGAGGCTAAAAGTTTATTTTCTCACAAGCAGCACAGAACATTTAATTCTTTAGTTCTCCTCACCAGTTAAAAAGGGGGTCTTAAATGGACCATTATGACACCAAGAGGGTGTCAGATCTAAGGAAGGAGGTCAAAGCAAATTGGTGCTTTAGGCACAACAAGTGCAGGGGACGCTGCCTGTGCTGTTCATGCCTGCAGCATTTGGGGGAGGGAAGGAGGAAATACCTTCCACTGAGGCACAGCTTGGGTCCCCCCGGCCAACAGCTCTGGATCAATGCAGATGGTAACAAAATTTTAGCACAAGATCAGCCTGTCTTGCCAACCCTCCTGTCAGGAAACCGCCTATTAAAAGAACTAATTTTAATTACAAGATGAAAAGGAAAAAGGAGAGAGACCATGGACTTCAATGGCACCAAATGATGGGGCAGGCACTAGAGCCAAGCTTGTGTGCTAGTGAGGGGTTCAATCAACCATTCAGACAAACCAATTGCTTTCTGTTTTCATTAAATTTCTACCTGGAAGGAAGTGTATTATTAAACAAAATGCTACACAGGAACCACATTCTGAGGGCCAAATAAAAGAATCTCCCCAAGTCCCTCAGGAAAAGAATCCCAGAATGTTTAAAGATAATTCAATCCCAACCCCCCTGCCCATGGGCAGGGATACCTTCCACTAGACCAGGTTGCTCCAAGCCCCATCCAGCCTGGCCTTGAACAATTCCAGGGATGGTCCAATGCAAGTGTCTCGAAGCACAGCAGGTTCTAGAAACATTTACACCTCATTTACTTTAGAACAGTCAGCTTTTGCTTCTTGCCTAATTTTCTCTTTCCTGCTTTCAGGAGAACCTGTGCGTGCACACACACACACACACACACACACACACAAACCCCGCAGGGAGTGGAGTCCAAGATGTTCAAGCTCTGTCTAAAGGCACTCGGAATACAAGACAGCATCTGGCACAAGTTTGTCCAGGTCTGGAAAAGGTCAATGTTTGGTTCATCATCAGTTTTAAAGGTTAGTACTAGAGCAACATCCTAAACATTAAATCCCCTACAGCCTTTTACCAGCTAAGCCTCTCCAAAGTGTCCAGTGGCACAGAGATTGCTAAAAACAGCTGGGTCTGACTCTGCCCAGGCTAGCCACAGCAGGCAGATGAACTGGCACATCCCTGTTCATGTGGAGTGTATCAGGGTCTGGGCACCAGAAAATCTCAGAGAGCAAGTCCCTATGAAATAACAAATGGAGTGTGCATCTCAACTGCTCCCAAAGCTTTTGTTTCAAGCATTCTACCAGAGCAGCTGACCTTTAACAGAATTCCCTTCCTGGCTATTTGACACAGGAAAGAAAAACTTCTGACTATGTCTGGCATCACCCCAGCACCGGCACGTGGAACAGAGACACTTCACACAGCTGCACAAAGGGAATCTGGGATAAGGCCAGCCACACATCTCCACAAAACACTGTAAGACAAACCTTCATGCTTATCACAGACCCAGACCCTAGGAACAGTACAGGAGCATGAAAAGTTTCTAAAAACCCACAACAAATCCCACCCTAAAACCCACCAATCCCAAAACACACCCACCTTCTGCAGCCCTCAAACAGAGAGAAGCCACCATTGCTCCAATTCAGATAAAGGCAGTGTTGAAGAACAAAAGGGTTTATTCCACACTTCCATACCCCATCCACAGAACCTGGGCATGGCAGATCTTCCTCACACCCTCAGATCTTGGCTGTTGCTTGAGTGCTTCAGCACAGGCACACCCACACACTGCAGACACAGCACCCAGGGCTCACCAGCTTTCAGCGAACCCACACAGAGCAAGAGCAGGTATTTCAGTAAATCTACTCACAAATAGCCTAAACCAGCAGAGCCAGCACTTGTCAGCTTTGAAATGCCAACTCTGAAATGCACCTACAGAAACAATGCCACAAATATGAAAAGACACAACACATTATCAGGCAATTTGGCTGTTTGGCCTCAGGCTGGTGGTACACCAACTCAATTGTTAGTACAATGAACAACTTAGTTATTAAGAAGAGCATCAGTCCACTTCCTTAGAAAATCTAAATTTTTTATTATACATACTGTATTACACTGAAAATACGTACCCAAAGACAGAATATTTTGAATTTACATTTGTACAAAAAAACCCAAACAAAAACCAATAGAAAACATACGGGCTATGCTATAGATGTGACATTATTACAAAATGACAGTTTTTGTCAAAGGCACCAGATGCCCAGAGGGCTCTGGCTTAACATTTTTTAGTCTTTTTTTTTCCAGTCAGATCTTACTATGAAAATGTGATTCACTCTTAAACCGTGTGGATGTCAAAGTCTCAAGATTCTTTTATCTAGACAAGTGGTCTGCAGTTTGACACAACCTAGCGAGAGAAGTGACCAATTCCACATGGAGATGTCAAGCAACTACCAAAGGCTCCTCCCCACTGTATCCAGGGTCCTATGGTACTGAACTGAAAGATTAAATGGCAAAGCCAGCACTGAAAATCACAGAATACCAGCCCAATACTAGAGTGTTAACTGTACTAAGCCTAGACTGGCTTGTATGGAGATAACTATAATATATTAAGAGCAACAAAAGAATGAAGATAAAGATGGAATCTGTGATCAGAACTCTTGCTCAGCATCCTTCTTGGATTCCCTTTCTTCATTATTCATTTCACTCATTCCGGTCCTCACAGCACACACAAAAGAAAACGAAGCCCTCAGAAACCTAGCATTTCACTATAGGACAAGTTGTTGAAGAACCCTCGGTAAGATGAATGGTGTTTGTTCTTCCCTAAAAACTAAGTTTGGACAGGACAGGGAAAACACAAGCCACTTTCACTGCTTCTTTCTCCAGTATTTCATACTCAAAACAAAGAAGCTAATTCATTTCAAGCCTAGGCTTGCACAGACAGGGACTTCTCTACAAGCAAGGGCAAGAGAGACTGGGACATCCTCCTTGATGAGATGCAGTTCAAGCCCGAAGTTCTAAAATTTGGGCTTGGTATTTCCTAAAATTTCATGCTTGGATAAAGGGATAAGGAAAGGAAAAAGGCAAAGCTTTAAGAAAACTCTGAATTACTTCTCTGGTCAACTCAGTATATATGCAAGTCATTCTAGAATAAAGAAATGCTTTTGTTTAACCTTACAGCACACACTGAGCTTCACTGAATAGCTTCACATCCAAGTGACTGGGTATTCAAGACAAAAACTGCCAAGTTCCAAGGCCAGATTTTGTTCTGTGTGTAACAATTCCAATATATTGGAATTTCAATATTCAAGTTGCCCTTTCTGATTTGTCTGGCATTATTCCTACTTTCAGAACACAGATTTGATGACTACATTCGCTGAATCAAAGAACTCCATGTAGTTCTACTTCTGACTGTATCATTTTAACAACGTTGCAGGAACGTTCCCTTTCTTTAGGCATTGAAACACTTTCTAGGTTCACAGATCAAGGTGAAGTAATGCTCTGGTATTGAGGGTCATAGAGCGACTTTTTAAAATAATTTATTTTTGCAGTGTTAAACTGTCTCAACGAGTTAACAGAATTAAAAATATACTACAGTTCTATTTAAAATTTCCATTTATTGCCTATGACTGACTTTAGACAAACAGGCCTGGAGACCAACTGCATTATGCAGCAATTACAAACAGCAGCATGGTTAAGCTTCCTACATACTACTGCACTCAAATGACTCCACTGCATTCTAGAAAAGCTTCTTGAAGAGCAGAGGGACAGCCATCTCCACCCAAAGCACAGGTCTGAAATGCAGACTTCTGAGGACCCAGAAAGTTTAGTGAGGGACCACCATTTATCTCAAGCAAGCCAAAGGAGCCACCACACAGCAGCTCCTGATCTGACTGAACTGCACAGGTCTTGCATCAGCAGTTTACAATGACAGTACACGCCCCTCAAGCAAGCCAATTTTCTAAATGCTCATTCTTAGCAACTGTAGCTGATACTAGCTGATACTTGCAGCTCATCTAGCCAGCAAAAACAGTTAAGAAGTATCATACACGTTTACAGAAAACTGGTCATCACAAGGAAACTTTAAAATCTGAATGCAGACAACAAAAGGAATGTCACTTTTCTTTAAACCTTTCTTCTAAAAGATGAATACTTTCATATCCTATCATTAGCCCTCACTGCGTAACACTCTAAAACCAAATAAGTTATAACGATAAAACATTCTACTAAACTCCTAAAAACTAAAACTCACTACTCACCCTCACTTGTCAAGCTGTTCTCTAGCTGTTTAAAAGAAAAGTTGGAATCAAAATTACAATCTATGTTGTTTCTGAAATGGGTAATTCTGGGGAGGACAGCCCCCATGTGACAGTTATATGTGAGTAACTTTCACACTAAAACATGCACCACATTCTGTAACAGTAGCAGCTACCATGAAATACCCTGCCCATTACAGGAGCTAGAACATTCTGTTTATTTGCTTGAATAAACTTAAGAAATCTACACTTTTGGTCACATCTTCAAACACTGTAGAATACAGGGCTTTTTTAAATATTATTTATACTTGCCCTGTCCTGTTGGGTAGTTTGACTGAAAAACTAAGATTAAAATGCAATAAAAATTGCCCAATAAAAAAAGACTAATCAAACATCTAAATGTTTTTATAAATATACAAGTGTACTATGGGATTTGGTCTGCTTTTTTTTTTTTTTTTTCAGAAAAAAAAAGGAGAAGAAGAAAAAAAAAAAAAAGCCTCATTTGTCCTAAAAGTTCTACTTCAACATGAACCATTAAGTCAGCCCAAGGTACCTCCTCAACACATCACCACTCTGCTGCTCATCTTTGCATTTCTTCCTTCTAAGTAGCATTCCAAACAAGGCACAGCTCCACACACAAGTACTGGCAGAAGCCAGATGGTAAACCCAAGACTCCTTCCAATGATGAAGCCAAGTCTCCCAAGAAGGAATCCTGACTTATGTACATAAATCCTCTCAGTAAATGCCAGTTTTGTTTGTACTATTAAAGCCAGATTACACCAGTGGTATGAACGCAGTTATAAAGATAAAAATGTGCTTCTACTAGCAGGGGACAAGTACAAGGCACATATATATGTCAGTACAACTGAGGTCACATTAGCAATTATGTTGATAAAACTACACTGGTAAGAACCACAGCTACAAGTCATTCAAAACCTTTTGGGTCAGGGCTTGGCAATCAAACACTTTATGACTGCTGAACCAAACATACATTAACAGTGCATCAAGACAACAAAACTACTTGCACTCAGATGTGTCTCAACCATTTCTAGGGCCATTTTTAAGTTAAGCTCCAATTGATTTTGAGATGTTGTTTTTCTTCCTCCAGGTAAGTTATGCTGTGCAAAGGGCTTGTTACGCAAAAGCCATAGATAACCCAAGACTCCTAGGGCAAGAAACCATCACTTCCAGGCAGTGACAAGCCACAGTTACTTTTATAATTTTGTTGGGTTCTTTTCTACAGGAAGTTATGATACTCAGTTTCTGTCTATCTCAATGCCAAATATAGATTAACTCATGCTGGGCATGTACATTGACAATATAGAGAGTTAACAAAGCTGGTCAATCTCATCCTATGACCCAAGCATAAATAAGCTAAACAGACAGTGGGTACCTTTAGACACTGACATCTACCATCTGCAATAGTTACACTGCAGCTGAAATACAAAATTATCAATCACTGACCTGTGGTGCTTCAAACACCCATTCTTATGGCAGAATTCATGTTGCCAAAGAAAATGTTTTACAATAAAGATCTGTGCCCTCAGTTAACAGTAAACTGTGAGTGACTGTGCAGACTTCTCTTCTGGTACTTAGCAGTAAACTGCTCTCATCTGTAACCTTTCAGCTGTGATCTCTTTTTTCAGCATCCTGAACTGCAGGAAAACCAAAACACACCAACAATGTCCCCCCACCCAAGAACACCTTTCCCTCTCCCAAGATTAATTAAAAAAAAAAAAAAATAAAGCGAGTTTGACACCATCTTCTGCATTCACTGAGCTCAGTTTGGTTAAAGAGCACAGCTTCTACTCTGGAGGGTAATAAGAAATGTACACATGAATGCCATTTTGTACAGTTGACATACTCTATGAGCTGGCTGACTCTAAGCTTGATTTGGTCCAGTCTGCTGCTGCTGCATCTCTTAGGAAACATTAGTTATGGGTTTGTACTTCTTGAATCTGGTCCATTCACCAGTAGCATAGTTCATTTCAAAGACTGTATCAACCAACATAGTGGTGCTGCCCGTGCCATCTGCCTTTGGTAAATCTTCTGTATGTTCACTAAGTTTAATTTGGATGATGTCACCTTGCTCTTGGCAAGGATTCTCTGCAGAAACAAGAAGAGAAACACGTTATACATTTCAACAGTATATTAGATAAGATAGAGGGTTCTTATGCTTAAAAAAAACCCCCAAACCAAAACACAAACAACTCTCAAACCCAAAGCTGAGCAAACCACAGACAAAGATTTTCCCCCCTCCATACTTCTGAGACTGAGTTTTAAAAATAACAAAACCAGACCCCAAAAGATGAAGCTCAAGGCTAAAGTAATTGAAAGAACAATAAAAGGGAGTAAAGCCTGCCAGTAGCATTTCTCTCTGCCTCAAGAGTCAGAAGAGAAGCTTATATTTAAACGGAGTTGCAATACCAGAGTTACTTTACCTGGGAGACATTTTGCAGTTAAATGCCTCAAGAATTTTTAGCTATTAAGGAAGCTCAAAAAGCTTCACTGAAACTGCTTGTCCCAGACTCAGTTCCATGCCAGTAGAAGTTTCAAATGTTACACTTCAAGATACTGGAATGATGCTCAAGACTATCAGTTGGCAGTTATTTACCCAGCCTTCAGAAGCTGCTGATGCTATTGCTGAAGGAATTAATATTAATATATATCTTTCTATATATGTATATGTGAATCTATATCATACAAAATTCCAAAATAATACTATATTGCATTAGAAAAAGCTGTCCATGTAGATATTAAAGTACAGCCTCCTACTGCAATTTGAAGCAGCACTGAGTACTGAAATCACTGTAATTAACTCAAGGTGCACCAAATTTAAAGCTCAGGGATGAGCACAGTAACTCTGCTCTGGTCATCCTCACTAGTGTATTGCCTTACTCCAAATGCATGAGCCACATTTAGGCTGCAGGACTCTGGTGATAAGAGCCCACAAATACCAAATTAGAAACCAGAGCTAGTGCAGAAGGAGTTCACTTAAGGACTCTTAAGTTCCTTCTCATCTTACATCCAATAATCTTCTAGGTAAAACAGCTTTGTCTATCAAATCCAATACATAACAGGATCCAGCTATGAGATAGCTTATCTCCCTGTGATTCACAGCACCAGTTATTACCTAAAGTCTCTCAGATAACAGCTGTCAGTTTCTAAAGCAAGGAATTTGCACAGAGGTTCTGTACTACCCAACTGGTACATCAACTGGTCACAAAAGAATTTACATTCATTGGTCCTCTAGGCAGAGCAGTAGTACCCAATCACTTTGTTCACTGCTCACCATCTACCTTGCTTCTCTTCAACCCTAAACCACGACTCTACAGAGAGTTCAGTTATATTGTGGGCAGCAGCTGCTCTGACTGACCAGTTGACTTAGTGGAAATGGACCCTAAGGATCCATTTCCAGGTAGTTAGAACTATAATTCATAAGATTATTTAGAGTCCAGTGAAAAGCAAAGAGTTCAGCACATACAGGCAAAGCTAAAGCAATGCACTCTCATATGCACATTTGGAAATGCTGGGCTGTATTTCAGATTTATGTATTCAGAAGCAAGTTAAACTAGTATCAATACATGCCTCTGGATCCTGCCATGAATCCAAGTATAAGAGCCTTTTCTGGCCTTGTAACTTTGTTTGCAGTCTTGAACATTTCCTGTGCAGCATACATTTGCTCCCTCTGTAACAGACACAACAAACATCAATTCAGTTGAGAAAAACTCTGCCAACAGGGACCACATTAATACCCACAAATGAGCATAAAAGAATAAGGTGAAAGTTTGTAGGGCCTACAGAAAGTTAATAAAAAAGGCATCTCCTCTGATGAAGCCTTAACCTCAAGGCTTCTTCTCTGCAATACTTACACCTAATACAAAGTGACAATTGAACTCTGGACATTGAAAAAACACCCCTCCTTCAAATAGTTACAGCAACATGTGACAGGCTTTATGTTATCAATTTTGTGTCCTTTATGACACTCGGGAAAAAGGAAAATAATCCAATGCTTTCTCTACAATCCAACAAACCCAAGCTTGCAATAATTTCAGAGGATTTTTTTTTTTTTCCATTTATAAATGCAGTAAAGCTACTGAAGTCACCCAGCTTGTGGAAGTTCAGAACTTGCAAGCCAGGCTTACAGATGTGCTTAGCAAAGCTTTCAGATCAGTTGCATCTTGAATTGAACTCCAAGCATTCACATAATATATACCAAAGTACCAGGAATAAGAAGCTTCAAGATATATCCCCACTCTCAGGCTTTAAAAAATATGGAATGGGGGAATGAGGTGGATCAGAAATAAAATCTTTTACCTTAAAATGATCTATTAATGTATTTTCTCCTACTACTGCAATGTCAGGACAATTTTAAGCAATTTATATTATGTGCAATTGGCTGGGCAATTTCTGCTGGAAATCCTGCTCCCAAAATTCCTTATAATGAGCAACACATTATTTTACATAACAAACACCATTAAGTAATGACATCTTACTGCAATATTAACACTGCACAACTAAAACTGTTGTGAAAAACATTAGAACAGCAATGCTAAGCCACAAAGCATTTTTTTCATCTTTCGTTATAAAAAAGCAGCCTCAACCACTCCATGATCCAAAGGCTACAAAATGCCAACATATAAATGAGATCCAATCCACATCAAAACCATCAGTCAAAAGGAACCTGGTTTTACTCACTGTGAGAGAGAGGCTTTTCTTCGGGGGTGGCTGCTGCTGAGTTTGGGGGGTCACTTGTGGTGCCTGTGCCGCAGGGGAGATGGCAGGAGGTGTGGTGGGTGTTAGGGGTGAGGTAGGTGTAGCTGCAGGGGGGTTAGAGTTACTGTTGTACATAGGTGTTCTTTGTTTGAACTGTGCAGGGAGAGTTGTAGTAGCATTTGGAGCTGCAGGCTCTTCAGTCTGCCTGTTGGTCTGCAAGGCCTCTCGTGCAGAGCCAGCTGCAAAAACCAGTCAGGAGAATTAAAAACATTATTAGCCACAAATAGGGATTAGCATCACCAGTGGCCTTTAAAGAAAACTAAAATCTCTGATGATTCCATTTTAGCACCATGATTCAATATGCCATCTAATATCCATATGAAAAAGAGCTAATGTTCATTCCACTTGATTATCTTTAGAAATAATCAGACAACAGAATAACTAGCTGTTCAATATGGATACACTATATTTTGCATCAAATCTGATGTTTAATCGATATCCTATTTATTAAATTGAAACTGCTATACTTTTCAGTTTATATAGCTGTAACAACTGTACCCTGATCCTACCAGGATTGTTGCTGTACTATTATGTAGAGTAAGTCCAAAAATACTTCATCAGTTTTTACCTAATCTAGCAGCAGCTTTCAAAGGAAGTGCCATTAAGATACTGAAAAATACAAATATACTTTAACAGATGTCAGAATTAAATGCAGTCTTCACAAATCACTCATTGTTTAAACACTAACTGCTGGAAGTTAAAATCCCACAACTTTGACAAGGCTTAACTCTGATCTGTCTCCAAGCTGATCCATTCACCTGCAATAAGAAAATTATACTACTCCAAACCTGGCTGCAGTTGGAAGCAACCCATGAAATCACAGCAGCTTGACCATGCAAGTTACCATCTGTCCAGCCAATGGCAGTTACCCAGAGGACACTATCTACTTCTTTTGCAGCCTGTGACACAGGCACAGCTGCTTAAGCACCCTTCACAAACCTCATGAGGTTTAAGCTGACCTGTTTACACTGTGTTCACAGCAGACTAAAGGCAGATATGGATCAGAGCTGCACTGATGCCCTTTAGATCAGATTTTAGGAAATGAGAAGTCCTTGGTTCTCCACCTTGACACAGACAGGACTATTGCAATACAGGTATTTTTCAGCAGATGCAGAAAAAGTGAGATGACAAACATTTGCAACTATGAATTATTTCTTATTCTTGTACAAGTTTCATTACTGGCTTTGTCTTTGTCAGAATAACTGACTTTTATAAATTAATGTCTTAATTATGCAACCTCAGGTTATATGAGGCCAAATCTGAGGATCTTCTGTGTGCATGTTATATCAAGGAAACAGTTTTATGTTCCTGGTCCATAAGAAAAGCTAAATACTCTGTACTCTTAAAGGAAAGAGTAGAGAATAGAGAACTTTAAACTGGACCTTTCCTGCTGTAGAACACAATGTCAACACTCAGGAAAATAGTCAGAGCTGCTGACACACTGATGTGTTCATGGCTGCAGTCCTTGTGGAGATGGCAATTTTCAGCCAGAGAAAGATGTGCATAGACTTTCAGAGAGATTCTGAACTGTTTTAAGGCCAAAAGAAATGACTGGGCTTTGCATATGCAGTTTTCTATATGCCCAAAATTCCACAGCTCACAAGCAAAAGTAAATATAATGTATTTAATTGAAATGCTGGTTCTCTGTTAACAGATTGATCTGGTAATGAATTCTGGTCATGCACATCTGTTAGCACAAACTGTAACATTCCTTTAAAGATTTCACACACAGCAGGGAAGGAAAAAAAAATCAAGTTGGTTAAAATAAAAGTGTAGGAGAAAAGGACTTGTACAAACCGTTCTTTACTATTGGCAATTTTCTAGAATTGAAAATAACAGCACTTTTCAAAATATGCAGGAGGTCAGCTATTATGTTTGTTATACAAAGGTAGAAGAAAAATGGATAGCTTAATCCCAAACTGTGTGAAAAGTAATATGCAATTGCCTCTAGAAATAAAACTGACATCTGAAAGCAACTGTTTTGTATGTGCTAGCATGTCTGTGCATAGAATATACACTTCAGACTTATACTGATTACTCTTTGGGGATTACAAAAGCTGGATTTTCTATTACTACTATTTCCACTATTATTATTTTTTATTGTAAGAAAAAAAAAAAATCAGGAAATTATTTCACTTACTTGACTTACCTAGCAGTCACTCTAAAAATTTAGAGCCATCAATTATTTTCTTTACATAGGTTAAATGATGTCTGGTTCCCCCAAACTTGAAGGCTGGAGTCTTGCAATGAATTTTATATTGCTAAGGTGGAGTTTTACTCAAGTTGAGGGACAGTAGGTGAGTAAATAAAAGAGCAGCCAGACAGTAAAACTGTACAGAGTTGGAGTTATCAGGTCCCAAGAACAAAGAAGTGTCTGTTACCTGGCTGTGTTTCAGAGCTTGGGATATAGGAGGAAGATGGCACCACACTGGGAGTAGCAGGTAAATAACTTGTAGAAGGTAGTGCAGGCTCATTGTTCAACGAACCAAGTTTCTACAGAACAGAAAAGAAAGTATTAGTCACACTGCAAGTATTCACAGGCTGTTTCTGCATTTTAAATACAACTTCAACATTAATTTTACTAAGATATTCCTTTTGGGAACTTAACTGCAGACTCCTTTGTTAGAAGTCCTATATAACAAACTGTTCAACACTAAATTTCTAATTCAAACATTAGAAATTTCTGCAGATGGCACTCGGTGAATATAAGAGCCTGAATGAGAGATGTGGGACTCCAGGCAGCTCTTCAAAAATTCTGTTTAGCAATCTTGGGTCATGGGTGCAGAGCCACACTTCTAAGCTGCCAGCTACAGCCTAATGGCATGTGGCCTGAAGCCACTTCTGGTTACAATGCATTATGTATTTTTCTTTGCTGGGCATTTTAATACATATCAACCAATCAGCATCATACATTATCTGTAGCCTATCATAACTACTAATATTACCATATTATATTAGTAGCTAACCAATTACGTGAGTTAGTTGTATTTTAAACTAGTTTTTCTGCAGTGGAAAAATTCTTTTTACTTGGTTTTCTGTTTGCCTATGCTTTTCCTGAGATTTATCTTTACTTGGTAAAAACATGCTTTTGTTTGTAGTCAACTTATCCTTTGCTCTTAGCCATAAAATGGCTTCACAGCTCATCTCAACCTTTTTCTAGTGACAATTATCTCAGCAATCTTTACTTTCAGACTTCTTTTGTTCTTCTATATCAAAACTTGCTTTCATTTCTAGAGAACCTTCTGCTAAGCATTCATATTTGTAAAATTTTCCTGTTAAACTTTCATCTTCTCCAACATATGAAGAATTACACTCTAGGATTAAGTGATCTGCCAGAGGAAACACGCTCTTCACCATTAGCAAGCAGAACCATGTTCATCCATGGGCATGAAGCCTACTAGGGTATCACCCAGGAGAACACAAAGGCATCTGGGAGATAGGCAGGCAGAAGGCAGCAGTAACAGCACTGGCAAAAATGCCACTCCCACTGAAACAGGCAGTCAACCCCAACATGATTGATGCCATCTAGGATGATAAGGCTACAGAATAAGCCTCATTTTGTACTTAATGATACTTGACACTGCATATGCAGCATAAAAACATCAGCATGGTTGATATTTCACTGCCTGATCCAGCCTTGTGAACATAAAGGGGTGAGAGGAAAGAAGTTTTGGGGGGAGTAAGTCTAACAGACAAATCATTTAAGCCAGCCCTCCTATATAAAATATGGACATTCTGTAAAACATGGAACTTGCTAAACCAAAGATGCTCTTAGCACTCTGCAGAAACAGAGGCAATGACCTTCACTCCTGACACTGGCCTACCAAGATCTGCCTGTTATGTTGGCCTTGGCTTGTCACACATGCCCAACAGACAGTCTCTCACTCAAAAGCAAGGGCTTTTGACATCAACATTATCGTAGAACCTACATCCTGACTGAGAAAAAGCTGCATGATGGTTTCTACTATGCTGCATCTGAAATAAAAGGAAAAAAAGCCCACCAATTACTTGTTCTCCCTCTCTCTGACTGAACGACTTCTAGCAACAAGTTTGCTTTTTCTGAGGTGAAAATACAATGGAATTTTGAAAAAAGTATGTAAAAATTTTTACACAAAGAGACGTGTTTAAACAAGTGAGTAAAATATCATTGCAGTGTTTAAGTGGTTTAGAATAGCACATGTCAAGACTTTTTTTTTCTTTGACTGGTTGGTTCTTGTTCAATTGATTTCACTAGGTTTTACCTGTGTAGATACAAGGCCAGCAGCATAATCTGGGGTAGCGTTTTCTACTACTGTTTCTTCTTTGGCTTGCTTTTCCACAACTTCTGTATCTAGTGCATAAAAACAGAAGTGAGTCCAAAATTTTCTTCAGAAATATTGAACATACCTTTTAAAAAAAGATATAAAAACACATTTCTCAAAATATGCTAAAACATGCTTGCAGAGGTATATGCTGAAATTGATACCATAACCTCCAAACACAGCTTTACAATGAACTCAACCACAATGTACAGGATACAGTAACTGAGTAATCTGATACTAGAAAACATGAAAGCCCATGCAACATTTTAATTGCAATTATGGTTGTGTTCTGAGGTGGTATTCTTTTTTTGTGACAAATAAAAAATAAAGTTGGTTTGGGAACAAATATGCTGCATAGTCTATCTTCTTGATATGATTAAGTAGGGCACTAGCCTGTCACTTGCCTTAAAAGAAGTGTATCAGATATTATTCACTTGCTAAGGTCTCTCAGTAAAATTTTTGAGTGCTATACATTTTTTCAACATTACTTTAACCAAATTTACATGGTCATACAGCCAGAAGAAGTGAGCAGTTGAAAGTAACTCGGAAAAATTCCAGTACCAAAGCCATTCACACCTAGGGGCTGCCCAAAGCACAACTGATTAGCTCAATCCTTTCACATGATTGAGTTATGTTACCTAGGCCAAGGCAATATGAGTAGGAGTACTGAAAGAAGTGAAAATCCTCCCTTAAAACCTGTGTGGGTTGTTTGGTATCACATCCCCTCAGTTTTTAAAGTTTAGCTCAGGCTAAGCTTTAGCAAATTAAAAACAAAATGGTACTACAAATCTTGATCCTATTTGCAGGTGTACTGACAGCCTTTATAAGCAGAATGCTGTACCAACCTAATGTCTTTCTTCTTCTCTTTGCTTCACGGCCAGCACCTACCATATCCAGCTCAGAGATATCTAGAAGCTAAAAAGAAAAGACCACAGAGAACTTAATAATCATTGTTAAATGTAATTACCTCTAAATATCATCCTCAGGGGTTTTTTTTTCCTTTAATATATTGATTCAAAGCAGCAGCAGAAATTCACTTTAGGTGAGAGAATTGAACAGAAAAACAAGGAGTGCACCTACCTTTACTCCTCTTTCTTTGCGCAAAGGTGTCCTTGAAGGAGGAATAGGAGTTCTGTTTCCAGAAGGACTAAAAACACTGGGTGCTGAAGTACTCCTGAACGGAGCTTGTTTTGGTATTCCTTTAAGTGGTGCTTAGGGAAGAGTAAAGAAAGCAACAACTGAAATATGTGATTAACTGGTTATGAAAAATGCTTCAAGTTCCCCTTCTTAATGCACACACTACCTGCCCTTTAAATTAAAATGTTTACAATGTGGAATTGGCTATGACACTACTTGTCCCTCAAAGGTCAGATTAGGTTTTACTCTTCAAAACAGGAGCAAGAGCAAATCTCTGACCAATGATTGCAACTCCATTCTACATGAAGTAATCAAAAAGGTGCACTGCTAACAAAATCTACTTTTCCTATACACATAGATGCTTTCCTTGTAAAAAATAAACTTTGAACATGTAAAACGGTATAGGACATAAATCTTTTGAATCCAATTATTGCCAAAAGTTGCTCTTTGATTTTCACAACCTAATTACTTGGTAAAACTGTATTAACCAAAAATCTTAGCCAAGCTTCTGCAGGGCTAAGGGCTCGTGATCTACTGCAAAGGTAAGTTAGTGCCTCACACAGGGGTGTGAAATTCTAGAGCTGTAGTTTGCACAAGGAGGAGGACCCAGTCTGGGTCTATAGTGCAAACAGAACACCTGCTGTCTCAATTCTCAGTAACATCAGCTACACCTGTGAGCATCTGTTTCCTCCCAGCTCTATGATGCTGCCATAAACACAGCAATCTTTTAACTATTAAAAGATATGAGATACATATACACATCTATCAGGTCTTTGTGCTTCCTGACAATCTCATCATGCCCTGCAAGTTAAAGATAAATGGAGAATTTCACTTTGAGCTTCCAGGCTGTGTATCCCTCTAAATGTTGTACTGACAATGTCTTCACCACAGGACAATGCTCTGACCCATGTAAGCACCTTTCAGCAGAGCAAACCTCAGCAGGCTCCCAACTCCTGTTTTCAGAGGCCAACTGGCTCTGAAGGCCAGGTCTAAGAACTGGCTTTAGTAATTCAACAACTACACAGAATGTCAAGAACTAACAAGACTTTCTATAATGGATCAATTTTTAGTTCAAATTACAACTAGACCTTTTGCATTTTCTGCATGAACAAGGCCAAACTTCAGCCCTCAAAGTCACATCTTAAATAGCATTGACACTAAGCACTTCATAGCTTCCAGCCACACCACCAAGCAATCACTCCAAGGGTCACACCTCAGCATCACATCCTGGTGGTAAGGGAAGTTACACCTGTGCAGTAACTTAAGAGTATGCAACTGATTTTAAACCCTCTTGTCACACCTTATTTGAAAAATTCCAGTAGTTCATGAACTTCAGCAAACAGTTGAAATGCATTAATACAAAGCTGAAGCATCATTCTACAGGCTCACCATGCAGAATTCAGCCTTGGCTGCAAAGAACACACAGTCCCCTCTTCTTTCTCCAGACAGAATTACACAAATACAAGATAGTTTCAGTCTAATTCACTGCATTTCAAAAAGAACAGCAGACTACTGTGATCCATTCTGCTCCCTTTTGGAGCAACATGGCTTAGTCAGGAGTTATTCCTGGACTGATGCAAATTAAATTCCTATCAAAGTCTATAGGCATGATCTAGCTGCATACAGTTTACAAGCATGGCAGATATACTTGCCATTTAAAAAAAACCCACACACTGTTGTTCTTTCTGACAAGACATGTCAGAAATATTTAAGTATCAGCAGAGAGGAAGGCAGAAAGGGAGAAATCCTTTGCTTCCAAAATTTAAGCTTTTGTAAAAAGCAGATGGTAATTTTGTTCTTCATCAAGGCCACTTCATCAGGTTTTCTTTCTGAGAACTGATAAAAGTGACCCATACTTGTTGTATCTATCTTCTTGACCAGTCCCCTGCCTTTGGCATGGAAAGGCACTCCTGCAGTCTTCTTGAGCTGTTGTGCAGTTTCTGTTGCTAAAAGAAAAAATGGCTTTAGTTATTACAGAACCTGTGCTGAAAATATACAACATATTGCTTCTTACATAAAATGTTATTAACTAATACATTAAGAGATAGGAATAGCAACAAAGAAAGAATTATATTTTAATTAAAACCCAGGACATTTATGTGAAGTAAGCACAGTATTTGGAGAAAATGTAAAATCAATATGACTGTGTAATGAACAAGGTTCCCTAAGCTAAAAGAAATTACCAAATAGAAATTTAAATAATTTTTAAAAGTTATGACACATTATGAAAAGTACAAACTTTGTATTTAACCAGACCAACTCAAGTTACATGCAGGAAAGCAGCAAGCTGCTGCAACAGAACAGCAGCTGCAGTAGACTATTTTAAGATCACTCAGCTACTAATACATACATGTACACATATGCTGCCTTTTTTCCCTTGTTAAGAGAAAATGATACCATGATTTTACACCCTGTACAGCCATACTGAATGAAAGAAAGCATTAATTAGCAGCTCTTGCTCCCTGCTCCAAAAGCACAAGACAAAATAAAATCATTCTCATTTTATTTTTGTTTCAGGAGCTTTAACCAAAGCTGTCCCTAGAACTGTTACATATACCCAGGAGAGGACCTATCTGTGCTTTATGAAGCTACAGCCCTTTGTATGCCTTGAAATCTGAAGAGCATTTCAAACAAGATTAGCATTTTAGTGCAATCCTGGCTGGAATGACTTGCACCTGCTCTTCTACACGTCAGTCCATCCTCATCCAGGAAAGCTCTTGTAACAGCAAATTTTCACATGTATCACCATTCTGGAGAATAAGACTGAATATACTAAATACAAATCTTCCTTTCACCATTTAATTTGTACACAATCTTAAGACTACTTACACTTCTGCAAGAGTTCAGCTCTGAGAGTGGCACTTTTAGGTTTCCTTTTCAGCTGGAAATGTTTCACTGGGGGAGTAAGTGGCCCAGCTAGTGTTGTCAAGGCATTTTTGTTTAAGTATTGGCATTCCAACGGCAACATAGCTGAAGTTTCACATTCACTTACTGCATAAAGAGTTAACACAGTACACAGGGGTATTAGCACCTCTTTGACAGCTAATGTCAAAACATCTTACAACTGCACTGTACAGGTGGGTTTAAATTTTAGATTACTTGTATAAACACCAAGAGTAATTTAGTTCCAATTATTACACAATATATATCAATTATTAGTATGTTTGTTTTTCCCATTAGCTTCATAAAAGCTTCCATTTTAATCATACCTAGTCAAATTATAGGTATCTTAAATATGATACTATTGTCCAAAAAAAAAAATATTGAATTCTCAGATTCCTTAAAAATTACACATGAAAATCAAACTACTGAATGAAAATCCAAATCACAAGTGTGGACAGACAAATGATAATTTGTTTACAGAAAGGAAACAAAGTGTTTCCACCTCCAAGTCATTTAATTATTGTCCTCCTGCAATCTCCAGCCCGGAGATCATGTCTGTCCATGGATGCCTGAGGGCTTTTTCTAGACAATGTGCTAAAATAAACCCACTGAAGTAGGAGTAGTTTTGCATCACCGTTTACTGTTGGAGGCAGCAACTGTGCAAGTGCCTGACCCTGTATTTTCAGCTGTTGGGCAATCTTTAGCTACTTGGCCATCAGCAGCACAACTCTTCCCAAGATCAGTCTCCCTCCACCTATCACCTGCTGTCCAGACACTTCCAGCAGAGGCAGCCCCTGCCCAGGACAGTGGTGCTCCTTCCACACGAGACAGAGACTTGCTGTCCTCTTGGGTACCAAAAATGGGAGACAGAGCAACATAGAAAAAGCCTCTACTGAGTAAGCTGCAGCACAGCCTGGCTGTGATACTAATGAATCACACAAACTTTTGTGCTGCCCTTCATGCTCTGGGCAATAACTGACATTAAATTCTGATGATATGAGAAAAGATAATTTAAGAAGCTACCATTCCTCAAATACCACAGTTCCCAGCCCAGTAACATTCCAGGTCATGAACTGTGGGAGTTCAAAGACAAGACAGTGTTTGTTCTCATACCCCTACTGTTAAGATAGCAAGGCTGCCTGTGACATGACAGGTTATCTGTAAAAAAAGGCACTACATTCCTGCAATTTTCACCAACAGAAAAGGCTTACCTTTCTCTCTAAGCTCTCCTAAAATATCTTGAACATTGGGATTCTGTTCTTCAAGATCAAGGTTAAGGGAGCCAGTATCTGGAAAGGATTTTAAAATATCAGCTACCATTAAGACCCAGGGGTCTGAATCCAAGGTAGCGAGCTGGATAATTTCAGTCAGTGCCCCTTTCATCTAACAAAAAAAGAAAAAGAAAATCAACCAATTGGAAACAGTTTTAAACAGGTTATAGTTGGATTTATAAAAGACACAAACATGCACAATGTTTTACTACTGGGGGAGGGAAGAGGGGAACTGTTTTCACACAGTTATACATTAACTCTAGAACCAAGCAAAGAATGAACAAAGGTAATTTTTTTATACTGCTTTCAGCCAATCTAACCCAAGTTTGTTTTGAGCTTTTGGCAGCTCAAAGCTTTGTTTAGCACTGGGCATTTTTACTAAAAGCAGCAGCCAAATTTTTACATTATTGTCTTCTGTTTTACACTTATACTCCTCGTGAACCCACACCTTGTATTCACTGATAGGAATATGCAAACAGAATAGAAGTTATTTAGAATAGGCATCTAAATGAAGATGTGCCCTTTGCCAGCCTACAGCATAATTACACAGCCAGATTATATCTGCATAATTGTCTTCAAAATATTGCTTAAGCTTAGGCCAAAACAACCTAATCAATACTGTATTGTTTGACAAAAGTTATGTATTATGGAAGTAAACACAGCTCTCTAACACGCCACAAGTAACAAGATTTTCTGTCTACACAAAGTTTCTGTCGTCAGAAAAAAGTTGGGTTTTTATTTTGAAAAATGTAAAATAATATATGAAGTAAATTTTAAGTTTCATTGTAACAGTATTTTTTTAATTACTGACCAACAAATCTATTGGCACTATGACATAAAAATCAAGATGACTACAGTCATGGGTTTACTTCATTCATGAGTAAGTATAAACCCCCAAAGAGTGAACACTTTGGTTTTTTAATAAGTAGATTTTCATGTAAGCGTGACAGCATTAGCTTCAGAGAACTAAGATGTTTGAGATATTCTGTGTGTTTAACAAGCCATAAAACACAACAGTACAATTACATAAAGTAGTTTACCATACTCTATCTGCATTGTATTAACACTGAAGAATGTACAAGCAAGTATAAAGAAATACACGAATTTTAGTATTTCACAACCCACTGTGGTACATATAGCTTAGTTACAGTCATCATGTTTCTGAACACAGGAAGACAAGAGACTCATCTTCACCTTTATGCTGTATTTCTTTCCCTTTCTTTAAAGTACTCTTACATGAAAAAGTTTAATAAAATAAGCTTTTTGCTCCCCATTCCTCTCCCATCCAATTTTAAAGCTCAGAGGCAAACAAACACTGACATTTCTCATTTCATCCACACAATGTTAGTGCCCTCTCACTTTGGAAGGGTTTACAAGTCCACTACAGAGCCAGTTTGTTCTATACCCTCTGAACATTTTGGGGCTTACACATTATGTGTTTGTGAAACAAATTGCACAAGCCCATCTGACCCAGAATGAGTATCTCTGTAGCTTCAAGCTCAACCAGCTCCTTGGAGTGACTGACTGCAGTCACACAATCACCAGGACCACAGAGGGGAGCAGGAAGAAGACACTGCATGGGCCAGTTCCCACCTTCAGCAGTGCCATTGATTTACTTTGGATTAACCTGAGCACACAAGCAGGACCACACACTGTTTAATGTGCAGTCAAATGTAACCAATGCTTGCCCACTGAAAAGAATCAATTTCTGAGCTTCTAGTCTTTGCTGTTCTCCATTGCTCATTTTTTCCCTCAGTAAACATAACCCCACCAGAACCTCCACACACTTGTCCATCTCTTTATTCTAACCCTAAACTCCCTAACAAAAGTCACTTTTACAGTGGATGAGAATGACTGTGAACACTCTCAAAGCAAAGTATTTTGTTCTCTTATCTATTCTAAAGGATTCAAGGTAGTGATTTACACAAAACACCTGGAAACCTAAAACATCCCAGAGAACTGATGAATTCATAGCTTTTAAAAGCATTTCTGTGGACACCCCTAATGCAGGTAAGTGTACAGAATGTCATTTCCTTCATCAAAGCAAAGTCAGGCAATAGCTAGAGGAAAAATGTCTCTTGCAGCCTCATAATTTACCCTTCATATCTACTTCATAACACTATTTGTATTTGTACCTATTTGTACCAAAAATTCACAGAGCTACATGCCTATACTACCAAAGTTCCTGTAGAGCTCTGATCTGGGCACGCTGCATCCCCTCTGCTCTCAAGGCTAAAGTTCAGGCAGTCTATTTGTGCCAAAACCCATTGCTTAACAAGCTTTTGGTTCCTTCAAGAAAGGAGGCCAGAAACAATCTGTTTACCTAGCTCCGGGCAAATAACATTATCACAAAGCCTCATGACAGAAGTAACATAGTGGAAGAACAGTCACTATCACACACAGGGAAGCAAAGCACACTAACAAGTACTGTGAGCTAACCAGAGACCTTGCCTGAATATGGCTTTGCATTTAACAGGCCTGAATTCAAGTTTTGACTCAGGTTTGTCTTCAAATGGCAATTTAAATACATGTTCCCACTTCACTGTTCAGCTGGCAGCTGAAAAGAAACCTTTTATTTATGGTTTGAGAATGCATGAAATGCAACTCAACAGTGAAACCTATATGCAGGTTTCCTGTAACTTGACAGGGCACAGCCATAATCCCAATTTCTTAATTGTCTACGATTGCTGCACTGGGTCAGTAAGACTCCCATCAGCTCCAACCAGCATCTTATTAAGCATGAATGTCAAGATCTGATGTAACACGTTCCAGTGTCTTTCTCATTTAAAACTTAAGGATCTTAAGTATTTTTCTCAGCCTGCTAGCACATGAGCAAAAGCATAGGCCATGACTAGAAACATCTAGCAAGGCATCAGGCAGGATGGGAAGTGTCTGGGAACAAACGCAGATTAATAATGGAGGTGCAGGAAGGACAAACAGGACTGTGGGAAGGTACAAAAAAGGAAGGGATACTAGAAACACACAACATGGCAGCTCCAAGATGATTATTTGCAAAGCATTCACATTT
The DNA here is from genome assembly GCA_018697195.1 of Certhia americana. NCBI lineage: Eukaryota > Metazoa > Chordata > Aves > Passeriformes > Certhiidae > Certhia > Certhia americana. Next base: position 58,312,270 of record CM031860.1, on the reverse strand, counting down.
CTTTGCTTTATATTCTGCCTAAATTAATGTGTATGACAACACCTTTAGGCAACTGCATCAGTTGGCTAATAAACCAAATGAAGCTTTAATCTTTCTGAGGTTATAGAAAAGATGGTCTTTAATAGATAGCTGCATTATAGAGCATTTTCATTACACTAAAAGCATTGGATTGAAAACACAATATTAATATTTACACAATACAAACCCAGGATGGGTCAACACCACTATTGTATGTGGTTTGCATTTTAATCATGAAAAAGAGCTGAAGTGGCCAAGAGAAATATTTACATCACAGAATAATCACAAACTTTAAGTGCATGCCAGAAAGGTGCACAGCAGGCTGTGTGTTCTCAATACAAAGGGAAATGCAAGTGTCATGTCCCCTCTTACTCCTTGCCACCCATACTCCACAATTCCCACTTCCCTGCAGAGATGGCTCCTGGTGCCAGTAGAAAGAAATAGTTTTGATTTCTACTGTAATAAATGGGCAGGTCTCTGCTGGGAGAGGGATCCTCCTCTCAAGATAATTCAGAGAGCACAGAAGCACAGTCCTAGTTCCAGACTCACTTGTAACATCACAGTCTAACCCTGAATAAATAAATTAAACATTGGCATGAAAAGAAAGCTTCCACTTGCCATTGTGAACAAGGTTAACAAGAATATAATATGCAAAATAAACAGAAATAACAGTTCTGCCAAAATCACAACTGAAACTCTGGTCAGCCCTATACTGAGCTTCAGGCATCATTTCAAATAAGTGCAATTATCTAGAAAAAAGTAGCAGATGAAAAACCGTAAGATTCAAGAGTTTGCAAGTTCTGCCCAGAGAATAACAGTGGGAAAGGGATTTTTGATAACTGCCTACAAAACATAACTTAAAATGAAAATGAGAGCAAATTATTCTTATTAGGTGGCAGGAACAAACACGCAGTAATGAGGTTCATAGCATGATAAAAAATTAACTTTATTACCTGTCCCACAAGAGTATTATGAGGATTAAGTCACTTATGTCTATATAGTATTTGGAATGGTGAATGAAAACATTATGAAAATTGAAAGATATTACATATGAGGCTAAAACCACTTAAGTGAAGGACTGAGCTTTCAAGAGAGCTCACTGAAGATTCACTTGTCTAGACTGAAGCTTTCAGAGATTTAGAAAGGACCAGGAGCAATTAAATCCCTTTTAAACCAAATACCCCCAGTTTCCTTGATTCCCACATGGCTTTTTACTCAAATGTCTGCTCCCAAATGGCTTCCGTGTTATTCTAAGCTTTCATGAAAATGTTACTATAACAGAAAACAGAAAAAAAATATTTTGAAGAAAAAATAACTCAGTTGACTCTGTTATCTAGAGAGGGGGCTATCTTTTAACATGTAACATATCCCATTGCTGCTTTTGAGATTCCCAAAGCTTTACAAAGCTGATGCAATACATTTTCCAATACAATTAAGCTTCCAAATGCCAGCTCGGAGCTTCTCACAGTGATCGATACAGACTAGCACATGGCATGGGAAAGACACAGGACTTTCCAGAGAGAGTAACCAAGTACCCTCACAGTTCAAAGGAATCATTTTCAGACCTGGGGGTGACATCCAAGTAACAAATTCACTTCCAGGCAGCTACAGCTATCTTGTCCTGGCAGGAAGGCACTGCTTCCAGCACTCCCCAGCACACAAGCAAAGGCTGCTGCAGAGATGTGCACAGCACAGCCATTCATCTACTTTCTGGATATTGTGTGCAAGGTACTGCATGCCAATTAAAACATCAAAAGTCTTGGTAGTGAGTTAGGTGACAAATCTGCACAAATAAAACTAACCACAAACGATGAGCATCTGATAAGACAACAGCCCTTTCTGTCAGCAGTTTGGTTACATCAGCTATTTTTACCATCCATAGAAGGAAGCCTGTAATGATAATAGTTGGCCTACCAGCAATGTTAAGGGTTTCTGTCTCAGGAGTTTTTCTATTTTTAACCTTTTTTTAAAGGCCCTTCTCCCAGTTTAAGGAAAAAAAAAAAAAAAAATCACATGTTCCTGGAATAGTTAAAGATGCGAAAGGTAGATCTTGATCAACCATCATCAGTTCAATCTTAATGAAAGATTAAATTTATGATTGAATTCATGAACTCCACCAAACTGAAAAATCCCACAGTATTTTGTTAAAGCAGTAACAAGAACTTTATGTTTGGAACACAACTGATCACTTTAGGCACACAGTAAAAGGCACAGAGACTGACTTGTTTTTCTCTACATACACTTTATCTCCACGGCTAACACAAGCACTAATCCAGGAAAGCTGCTGGCTGCCAACTTTCTCGGGTTTAGTTTAAAATGTTCTCCCAGTGAACACTCTTGAAGCATTTCAACAAATTATTTCAGTTTGTTTGAATGCTGCTCCCTCAAAGAGTTGCCATGAATGCTATTTATAAAGGCCCCTAAGCTTTTTGAAAATCTTTTCAACCTACAAACACCACTAATTTTTCTAAACACTGCAATACGAATTTCTTCCAGGCTGTTTGGGTTTTCTCACTAAGTTCACAAGAATTTTACAAACTCCCATGTTCACACGAGTTCCCACCCCCCATTCTGGCCTTGATTATTTCGTTTGTCTGGAACACGACCCCTCTTATCACACACAAGGATGACAGCTTGTTCACTGGATAGGCACTTTTAAAACATGAATATCATGTTTTAAAAATTAGCATAAACATGCTGAACAAGAATTTATTTTTTTTTAAAGTGACACCAGTGTAACATAGTGAAGAATCATGTGGCAAGACAAACACTGACATACATTAAATTGTTGCTTAAAGGTGATGCTTGCCCATTTTCAGCCTAGAAGTGCACAAAAGCTGAGCATACAACAATCCAAGTTACATACCACACCCTGCCTGGTATGTATGTATATTAAGCTTAAGAAGCAGCTGTGTCTTAGCCAAGAGAGATTGGTGAAAGCACAGCTGAGGATACTCTACACGGAAGGTGAAAACTAACTACACACCACTTCCATGATTGTTACCAGGAAATAATACTTTACATGATAGAACTAGGAGAGGAATTTCTCCAATCTGGCTGGAGAAACTTAAAATTTCCAGACATTCTCCAGCCCCAAACATCTGTAGCTGCCTACTGGTAAGAATAAACCAGGTGCAGACGAGGTATGGTCCAGGGCCAAGTGAAAAAGCCTCAGACCCGAGGCACAGTTTACTAGCTGGGGTAGGACAACAGAGGAAAGCATCAGCTGTTCCCAGAAACGCAAAGAGAGGCAAACAAAAAGCATGGCAATTTTCCCCAATCAAGACCTGACTGCAAGAGGATGGAGAAAAGCACTGCTCGGTGCAGACCCCAGATTTTCCACTCCCAAAGTTTCAGCACTTGCTGCTGTCCTTCCTAAAGCCGAGATGCTCGATTTGTGACACCTACACAGCTGCCAGCACTAAGGAAGGAGTGGAGGAAGTCGAACACACACACACACGATTGCTCCTGAACTATCCTGCCTCTGTCCTAGCCGTCGCACAACCGCGGCCTCAGAAAAGCCTCTTCCCTAAAAGGCACCCAAACACAGCCCTACAAAGAGTCCCTGCGGGCCACACAACGTGTTTCATGTCCAAACTGCTTTCAAAAGGCTAGTGCCAACCAGGGAATCCCCGAAGAGCAAGAAGAGGAGGAGCAGCAGCAAAGCTCCCACTCCACTCACTCCCTTATCACGGGGAATCTCGGCGCTTTTCCGAGTCGGGAGATCGTCTCCACTTATTTCTGCCCGTCCAAGGAAGGGAGAGGCGGCAATGGCTGTGGGGACGAGCCCTGCCACACGCCCCTACCCTGAGGGGCTGCGGCTGCTCGGCTTCGCCCCGCGGGCAGCCCGGGGTCCCCCCTCCCCGCAGCCTCCGAATGGAAAAAAAAAAGGGCGGGCAGGGGAGGTGGTGCTGGCACTGCCCCCCTCTTCTCCCCTCACGCCATCTCCGACCTCTCCCCCTCACACACACACGCGAGTCCCACTTCGCTACGACTCCCGCCCGGGTCTCACCTCATCCACCGCCCGGCGGGGCAGGTGCAGCATCCCCAGGAGTAGCTTGAGCTTGACGGCCGAGGAAAGGCCGTGGAAACAGAGGCGGATGTTGTCGATGACCGAGGCCGTGAGCAGTGAGGCGATGCTCGGCGGCGCCCACAGCTCGTCCGTGGAGCCCAGTTTGTTGTGCAGCCACAGGCCGGTATCGCTCTCCCGCATCGACGCCATCTTGGGAGCGGGGCGAAAAAAGAGGGGATTCTCGACGGGCATTTTATGAAGGCACCTAAAGGGAGGAAGGGAGGGGGTGAGGACCCCTGCGGGTCGCCGTCTTGTTCGTAAGCCAAAATGGCGGCGACCAATGAGGTTGCGTTTGGCAAGGCGGAGGCTCTGCCGTAACCTAAAATGGCGGCGCCCAGGAGGCGAAATGCAATAAGGCACTTCTCATCTCTCGGCCAAATGCAAAATGGCGCCCGCCACAGCTTTTCGTCCGTATTGCAAGATGGCGCCGCTTCACTGTAGAGAAGCTCCTCTGTCAGCCCCAACTCATTGTTCCTCACGAGTCCGCCCTGACTCCTCCGGGGCAGAAATGAGAGGAGAACGGCGAGCGGGCCGCCGAGTCGCGGCAGGGCTGGGAGGCAGGGTTTCCTGCCCGAGGAGGGTTGGCCCGCACTCCTCGCGGCGCAGCACTTCCTGCAGTACCACGTCTCCTTCCCTGCAAGCCCCATAGGGCGGGCTCGCCATCTCCTCCGCGCCTCTCCTACCCCGGCCGCGGTCGGCCTGTGTTCCCACCCAGCACCGCTCCCCCGGCGCTAATGCCCCCTTCAAATGCTTCTCTCCCTCGACAGCTGCCAGCCCTGCCCGCCCAGAGCAGGTCGGGCGAGACGGTGAGCCGGGACTCAGAGGCGCTGAGTATCTCCTCCCTGGTTTTGCCCGGAGATTGGCGTGCTGGGTGCTTCAGCCATGGAGGAGGCCGCCGCCACCTCGGTGCCCTTAGCACAGCGGACAGGCTCTCAGAAACCGCAGCGCATACATTCGTGTTCCCTAGCGATTCGGCTCGTTGTTATTTAAATATGAAAAATTAAACAATTGCCTAAATCCCGGAAGAATCAGGGTGCTTTCGAGTGTGGCATAAATGGTTCATTTTAGCGCGTCTCTGGTTGCAATCCAAGTACAGGCGTTGGAGTGGAGCAGATTCTGCTGATCTCTTTCTCCTAAGTTTTTGAATAAAAACGTTTTCTTTACACCATTCCACCTTTAAAAGACGTTGTTTATAACCTGATTTCTCTGGGAGAACAGAGCAATTGTTGCCGAGGTGCTTTATATTTCCTCTCTATAGAATCACAGAATTCTTCAGGCTGGAAAAGATTTCGAATATCATCGAGTCTAAACATCAGCTCAGCACTTTCTAGGCTACCGCTAAACCATGTCACCAAATGCCACATCTCCACGTCTTTTGAACACTTGCAGGAATGGTGATTCCGCTTCCCTGGACAGCCTATTCCAATGCTTAACTACTCTTTCAGTGAAGATGTTTTTCTAGATATCAAATCCAAATATGGCATCGTGGAGTCTTTTCTTTTGTTCTTGTTAGTGATATCCAAAATGCTGAGTGTCTGCAGTTCTTGGGTGCTGTAACTTCTGTCAGTGTGGAAGTATTTTGAAGCAAAGAGTTTCTGTGTTGAATAAATTATGTATTAATACACTGTGAATTTTTTTCCATACCAAATCATGGATTTTATTGGTACCATCAAACAGTGTATACTCAAATCTGATTTAAGATAGACCTTTTGTATACAGTGAACTGATATTTTAGAATAGCAAAATCAAAGTTGAGGCAGTTTGTGTAGCACATAAATATCCAGAATTTCTGTTGATCTCTATCTCAGTATGTGAGTTCAGCATGTAGTTGGGGGGGAATTACTTATCCACGAGTTATTTATTATTTATCTGTTAGTTTGTACAGAAAAAAAGTTGTAACTTAAGACACTGAGGTAAGTTATTAAATCGGAATCAGAATAGAAAATTAATTAAAGCAAAGTGTTTAAAAAGAGCTGTAAAGGAATTGTATTACTTTAGTCATATAACCAACATGTAATTATCACTACTAACCTTTGCCCTCCATTAATTATATCCAGCTGTTAAAGGTAGGCACCAGTATTGGTAAGTCTTTGGTATATGTTTATCTATCGGGTAAAATCCATGACATAGTGTAAAAAAATCTAGTTAAGCAAGGAGAACTAGCAATGTTCTCATCTTCTAATTGTGCAGAAACCCAACTTATTTTAAAGTTTTGTTGTGGGAGGTAAATCAGAACATGTTTGCACAGCTGGTTGTCCTCAAGCAGTAGCTGTGACAGTTAACTGGGTTCTGTGAGATGGCAAAAACTCGCCCAGTTCAGGTGGCTGGGCTGGCTGTCCTTTGACAGGGTAGCTCTGTTTCAGTAAAATTATTGTGGGATTTGGTGCTGGCTTTCTCAGGAGAGCTGAGCTGCAGGCTGATGGAAGCTAAGGAAGGGTTATTACACACACTCTGTTTCTGTGCTTTCCTGGAGGCATCTATTTTTGGACACTGTCAGTATTAAAGCACTGAGCTGCATGGCCATCTCGTCTGAGCTGCTGTGATTACTTCTGTGCTTTTATCTGAAGTGTGACTTGAGAAGGGAACCTATTCTGTGATATGTATGTGGAATGGAGGGATTTGCACAGTCATTTTGGCTCCAGTCCTGTCACCTGCAAAGTTGTTCCTTGGCTCTTAACTGAAGAGGCATCAGACAATCTGGAGATTAAGACAAAGTGCCAGCCAGCTGTAAGAGCTTTTGTCCTGCCAGCTGCTCGCACCTTTAATTTCTGTTGGAATAAAGTGCTTTTTAATTTTTTTTTAACCTAAACTTTGTTTAGCTTGGGTAGTGTTTTTCAGAGTGATATGACAAATATAAACCGACTCATTCCTCAGGGATTTCTGGAGCTGGAAAGGGTGTACTTGATTTCTCTGGAATGCTTTATATCCCTTAAGATGTTGCATTGCACAGATAACTGTCTGCAGATGTTTTCTCCTCTAAGTTGCAGTCCCTCTTTCAAAGGTGATGATGTTGAATATGAAGTTGTTGAGAAAGACTTGGAGCGTGCTAGAAAATTGACCAGGAGGAGACACTGGATTCACTCAGCGAGTCATGACAATATTTAAATAAGAGCCAGACATAGGCAAGGATTCATTCCTTTGAATTTGCTTTGTATTTGTTTTAAGAGAGGTGCAAGTTTGTCTTACACCAAAACCAGTGCTCCGTGAATTTCCCAACCTGCAGTTTTAGCTTGTTACCTGTTGAAATAGTATCTGTCTATCTACCTACCTACCTACCTCCCTCCCCAGAGCAGAGTGCTGTGCTGCCTCTCAGATTCAGGGTAGTTGTTTGTCCCCAGCAGGATGTCCCAGGGGTAGAGCCTGGAGTTACCGTGGTTCAAGGGAAAGCAGCACAGCATCTGGTACACTTATAGGCAGAGGTTTCAGTTTGGTGTTGGCCTTGATCTCTCAGTGAACAAGAAGCTGCTTTACTGATTAGAAGGAAGCACGGAGGCATGTGCAATAGACACAGCGTTGGCAGGAGCAGCAGCAGTAGGATCCCACTGGCACCTCATCCTGAAATGGCAAGTAAGGCAGTGTCTGAGCCAACAAGGCTTTAGGCTGTGATTCCTGCCATGCTGACAGGGGCCAGCCCAGGAGGGCAGACAAAGCAGTAGATTGTGTATTATCATATAATTGATCCTTCTGCTGCTCCCCCAACATTGCCATCAGCGCTGAATAACAGCTTTTCTGCAAACTTTTATGTTTGTGAGTTCTGAATGCCACATCTTTTCAATATGCTTTCAAAGCACAGTTTCCTAGGTTTTCAAAGCAGAAAAAGAAGATAAATTTCATCATTTGTTATCAGGCTGGTGTGTAAGTTTCCTGTGGGGTTAAGGGTTTAGAGCAGTCAGGGGCACTAATGGAGTAACTGGTAGTAGTACAAGTCTAATATTCTTTATGGTAACTGACAGCAGAGGTTTTTCAGTGAGTCTAAGGTACACAGTTAATTGTTATTAAGCAGTAGTTGATTTTATAAAATGGTATTTAATGTCAGTCTGAAGACCTGTAAATACATCATACATTTTTATAGTAATTCAGTTTGTAAAATGCTGTTTGTTATGGGTTAATGCAATTGTGTGGGTGCATCATTTTGTGTGTGAATTTTATTTGACCCATTTTAAGACTGCTGTAGCAATGTGATCTGAAAGGACACACTGGCCGAGAATTTACTCAAATAAAACCAGATTATCTGACTTCCTCAAGTCTAAGGCAAAGCTTCCTTTTGGAAAGAGAAGCTGACACTCCTGTGTCAGCTGTTACACAGCCAGCTCCCTTCCCTGACTGGCAAAACCTCTGGTAGAAATAAAGACAAATAAAAATTAAAGCTATGAAAAACATCCTGGTACATCTTGTCCTGTGAATTGACATGGCATGATGGGCAGTAGTTGTTTCAATGTTGCTCCATCCAGCTGCCCATGTCCAGATTATGTTTACATTGCTGTCACACCATCTTGCAACTTCAGCCATACGATTTTGTGATTATTTTCCCTCTCAAATAAACCTAAATTATGTAGTGACTTAAGACCTATGAAGCAAAAGGCCCATGAAAAGGGAGAGGTTGAACTTAAGACAGTAATTTCCCTTCTATCTTGCTCTAGAACATTTAAGTTGATGCAGTCTCTCTCTGGGCTCTGATGTGTGGCTGATGGGGTATAACACTGAAGATCAGCAGTGATGAAACGATTTCATTGAGATCTGTAGAGTAGCACACCTATCTGAGAGATCCCATTTTTGATGAAGCACCCGTCTGTTTGGAAACAGATCTACTTGGTTGCCTTTGCCACCTCTTCCATTGTCTTTTACTCTTGATTTTAGTAAGATTTTTAATGTGTTAATGTAACAAAAGGAAGAATTAAAATTGTTCTATAAAACATGAAACTATGAATTCAGAGCTCAATTAACTTCTCAATTACATCTAATAAATAAGAACAGCATCACTATGAGCAGTCCAAATACCGTTAATCAGAACTAACAATGTGCTTAATGAAAGACCATTAGAGGTTTTGAAAAAGCCCTAGGACCTAAAACACAAAGTGTTGCACACAAATAAATTTGTTATTTTGAAGTCATATATTTGCCCATGCACTGTGCTTCAAACTGTCTCTGCTTATGATGATATGGCCAAATGGTAGAAAGGCCTTGCACTGGATCATCTGTTACTTGCCATCTCGTGACATACAGCATATTAAACATCCTATTGTTATTTTGCTGGAGGCATAGTGCTTTCAGCAGCTGTCACAATGAAATTATGCTGTGAAATGAAGGGTATTAAAGGTTGTAACATCAGGGCATGTCAAGACAATGTTGTGATCTTCCACAAGGAAGTCACCAAGTTTTCATGGAAGAATGCTTCCCTCTTCATTACACCTTGGGACTTTGTTTGCCAGCACCTCTAAGTTTATTTCATTTTTAATCTCCCTTTTTATTATGTTTCAGAAACTATTCTTTATCTTATTGCATTTTTTGTCACTCTTCATGCATGTAGAATTCAGGAATGTAGGACTGGATGAGATGTCCTACATGACCACTTGCTGTCATGTGCCATATTATTACATCAGTCTTGTTATAAGCTATTAAACTCCATGTTGCAACTGGCTTGACTGTTTTATCCTGTTGCTGAAGAGTATTCCAGAAACTCACTGTTCTGGCAAGGATTGCTGCCTTCTAATTTCCCAGCTAGACTACGCACATTGTTATGAACAGCTTATTCTCTTTTTTCTTTACAAAGCAGATGAATTTTTCAGCCTCTGTAACAATTTTTTGCTCCTCATTTCTCTGTTTTAGTGACTGTGGGGTAATACTTTCCTTGCCACACCTCTCGATGGAGTCTAGGGTGCAGTTTGCATTATTTGCAGTGAATGTACTGTTGGCCAAAATGGGCTTGTGCTCAGCCAAACATTAGTGTGATTCCTTGGTCCTTCTCCTGGGCTGATGCTCAGCCAGTTTCCCACCTGTCCTCATGCCTGGGGTTTTCTGTCAAGCCTGAGGTGTCTCTTGGCCTAGTCCTCAAATTTTTCAAGATCTCTCTGGATTAAGTTCTGCCAGTCCTCATGCCAGTCCTCATGTCAGCACTCCATAGTTTGGCATCCATAAATTTGCTCGGAGTGCATTCTGTGTCATCATCTGACACACACTGTGTTCTTCACTACCTGCATGTCAGCCATTCCTTCAGCCTGGCCATCCAGCCAGTTTTCAAAACATCTGACAGACTGGCTGCCCAGCCCTTGCTTTCTCAAAAAAGACCATTTTTTATGTCACTGTAAAAATTAAAGTAGAAGATAACTGGGGTTTTTTTGTTTGGGTTTGTTTGTTTGGTTGGTTGGTTGGTTGGTTTTATGTGTGTTTTTTGTCATCCATCCCACACTGAACATTTGAAGAGAGTTTAAAAGCCCAGAGGGCACAGAAAGGACACACTAAAATATCTGGATAGGATAAGAGTTACAGTATCTAAGTCTTAACCAGATAGCATAGTGTTACATGTGTCCTTTTCCACTCTCTGAGAAAATCCGTGTGTGTGATACAGCTGGATGTTCCAGGTGTGATTTGGGAGATGTAGTTATCTGGGCCTGAACCTCTATGAGTCAGTGGAGAACTTGGATTTCACAGCTCATCTCTGCCTGCTCTGAATCCTGGTCAGCAGTGGCAGCAACACAAGATAGAAGTACTCAAGTTTAGAAGTCGCTAAATCTCACAGACGAAAGTTCCTGCTTTTAGTGGCAGCTCCTGATGAAGTGAGCTTTCCAGAGTTACTGCTGATGTATTTCTTACTCTTATAATTAAAAGAGAGATTCCTTAAGGCAGTATTTGCTTGAGTTCCAAGCATAATGTCAAAGAATTCGCTTTCTGTCTGTCTGTCTCTCTCTCTCTCTCTCTCACACACACACACAAAATTTGATGCAAATCATTAATCAAAAAATTTATTAAAAAAAAATCACCCAGTTCTCCAGCTTGTCTGAGTAAAACATAAATATCAGTTACTGCCTGACAGTTAAGATCTCTGGTGTTAGTTCAGATTCTCCTATGAGAAGTGGAGGTTTTTTTGAAAAACACAGATTACAGTAGGGGAAAAAAATGTAGACACCTCCAAATACCATGACAAGATAAGCATATCTGACAAATCTGGCTGAAGTCAAAACATCTCTCATAGTTTAAGGAATACTATGAACTTGAGCTATAGCCCCTTAAAGATAAAATAAACTGAAAGCCTTTCAAGGTTTTTTATGCCAGTGAATTCTCTGCACCTATTTTTAGTTTTGAAATAACCCTTAAAGTGTTTTATTTTTGCTCTTTTCATTACTATGAGAAAAATCCAAATATGCAGGGGAAGATTGCTAGCTGACTTCACATATTTAAAGCTATGTATAGAACAATGTAAATTATTGTAAATCTTCTAATCTTTTCTCACTTGTAAGTTATCTTAAGCTTTATTGACTTCATTGTACAAGTGTTTCTTGCAAATGCTTTACTTTTAAAGTAATACTTCTGTAATCTGTAAGAAAGGTTACCCTTATAAAAAAACATAATTATATTTTATCAGATATAATTGGAAAAATAAACAATCTTTCAGGCTTACAGTCCTTGTATTTGGTCTGATTTCATCTAATAAAACATATTACCTCTCCTTCCAAATGCTCTTTTCCAGCATAGATTTTCTCAGCATGCTTGGATTTCCTCCAGAACTCTAATAATAAATTACAAAATTGCAGCTTTTGCAGGCAGACTTGGAATATTTGTATGTGATTGTTCATGAATTATTGAGACATTTCTACTCTCGGAACAAACTGATACTGCATATCCATTACAGAATCAATAAATTAACTCAGATTAGTATGATGTGCTGAAAATTTTCTTTCTTTTTTTAAAAAAAGTTATGATTTCAGCAAGACTTTTGTTGTATTATAGCAACTGAGGTGATAATCCTGATAAACGCTTTTACAGGACGCTTCAGATGGCTTAAATTTGTTTTACATGTACTGTTGGTATCTGTTGGTGTGGTCCTGCTTGATTGTATTGACTCAATCCCTGTTTAAAACGATTCTCACCTTTTTATGAAATTTGTACACGTGTTACCCTGTTTAACGAAGAGGCAACAAAGGACTAGGATAGATGAAATTCTATGCTTAGGGCTAGATAGGTAAACTAGATGAGGCAGGTCTTTAATTAATTTCTCCAGCATCTCATTGGTGGTTTTTACTGGACATTTTTCCCCTTGAAGAATCATAGAATGATAGAATGGTTTGGATTGGAAGGGACATTCCAGATAATCTTGTTCCAACCCACTGCTATGGGCAGCCTTCCACTAGACCAGGGTGCTCAGAGCCCCATCCAGCCTGGCCTTGAACACTGCCAGGGACAGGGCATCCCCAAATTCCCTGGAAAACCTGCCCCAGTGCCTCATCACCCTCTGGAATTTAACTCTTCTGAGAGAGAGAGATAAGCTGGGTAAACTAAGGAGGAAAAAGCTGGAGATAAAAATAATGTTGCACTCTTCCTGATTTACAGTTGTGTTAGTGAGGAGGATGTTTAAATACAGCTTAGTCCCTTAATCAATTTTTTAGTGCTGGGTGATGTGAAGTAGCTTGCAGGAAAATGTTCTGGAATGGATTGAATTGGCACTTACACAGAGGAGTTTTTGATCTACAGCTCTTAACATCCTTTTCAAAGGTGATATCATGGACTTAGCTTTTCAGACTGATTGTGGAGGGGAGTGAGAAGAGCAAAAAAGGAAAGAGAAAATGAGAACAATTAAAACAGTAATTTAAAAAATCAGTAAATGCTTTGGAAAAATGAATTATATAAATTTTTCATATTATTTCTTAAATATCTTCAAATCCTACTTAAGAGACCATCATTAGGAGGTCAGGCATAGTAGGGAGACACTAAGCAGGGAGCAATCTGATCTTCAGATACAACAGACTCACTGGCACTGAGCTGTGTCATAGGGTGACAAAAATAATATAAAAGCTTTTAAGGGTGCTAAGCCAAACATTCTGCAGTTTAAAAATGCCAGGCTTTGTGTTGATTTCAGAGCTTTGATTTGCCTTCTGTTGTATTTGATTGCAAGGCAGTCATTAGTGACAGGAGCTCATTAGTGGCCAGAGAGGACAGTAGCCACTTAAGGAGCCACTCTTCAATATTTTGTTCTCTTTTTGGTGCTTGATGTGGGACTCCATGCCTTACTGCTTACTGTTCAAATTCTACTGTGAAGGCAGAGCTACCATTTTCGTTATGCATTTTTCAGTGATATACAACAGGGTAGGAACTGAGAGCTTCACAAACAGAATTCAGTGTATTTTGATAACATCCTCATAAATTAAGGAGAAAATAGCATTACAGCTAATTACATTGCAGCTACATTTTTAGCCATAAAAGCACAAGATTAGAATTTAGGCTTTCAGCAAAACTCTGTACCCAGTTCATGGCCAGTCATGAAAAATGGGTTTATAAGTGGATAATTTAGTAGTCTGTGAGAAGGACAAAAATAGAATCCAGTCCTTCTGAGCCGCATACAAATGCCTTAGCCTGGAACCACTTTTTTTCCTGCAATCATTGTGTTCACTGTCTGCAACAAACGAGCCAGGATTCTCTGGACAAGATCTGATTCATCACACAATCCTGACTCATCTCCATACCATGGTCCATTCTGTTCACTGAGTTGCTATATACAGCTCTATGCCAACAAGATAGATATAATTCCCTAAACATGATGGAAAAGTGATAGAGGGAGAAAAAAATTAAAAAAAAAAAAAAGGAAAAGGAAAAACAAAAGACCATTCCTGCAAATATTTCTAGCAGATCCAATGGTCCTCTACCTCTCTACCCTTACATGGCTTCAGTGGTGTCTGTGCACATGTAGGTTAAATGTATAAAAACTGCTTTATTTGAAAGATGGGTTAAAAACGGCTTATGAGGTGTGTGGAAGACAAGTGCTGAGATGGAGAGGAGGAATTCTGGTTGCCAAGAGGTTTAGGGGAATTTGCTGGTAGGAAAAGGAGGCCTCATTTAACTCTGGCAGGATGCATCTTGCTGTGTCCCATCACTGGCCCAGATGGTTAATGTGATTCTGACCTGTGAAAAATAACAGGATGCCCCTCACCCGGAGAGATTAAGCACTGTAATTCATTGCATGACTTCCCTCCTCAAAAAGAGCGAGATAAAATCTGTTCCTCTCATCCTTTTCCTGATGGGTGATGGATCGAAACCCCTTGAAGAAGTGATAACTCATAGGGGAGGGATTGTTTTGTCTTAAAATTCCTGCCAACAGCCTTCTTGTGGGTGTCCTTCAGCTTCTTGATCTCTACATGACAGTATCTGGAAGCTGTTGAGTGCCTTTGCTGGGACTGTTAGTGAGTGATGGGTGTATAAACAAGATAATTCCTGGTGGTTTTCTCTTGTCTGTAGTGCTCTGGATACTCTTCCAAATGGCAGGAGAGCCTAAAACTCCTCAAGATGACCCTGGAACTCCTCAAGGTGCAGCAGAACAGTGCGGTGTGTGCAGCAGACAGGGTAGGGTGTCACCATTAGTGTATTACAGGTCTGCAGGTCTCTCCTGAGACAGGGATATCTTGCATGAGCACCCAAGTGTGAAGTGTAACAACGGCCTGAGGTGGCAGCAGGGCCAGGTTCGGGTCTGCTGCACAGATCTGCTCTGCTTGAGTGGCTGGGGCTGCTCCAGGTGGGCAGTACAGGCCTACCAACACAGCTTTGGGAGTGGTTAGAGAATTCCTGTTCCTTCTGCAGTACAGGCAGACAGGATCCCCCTTTACATTACCCTATGTCAGGAGAAGAGAGGGAGAACTCAGTGCCAGCATTGAGAAAGAAGAAGTCAAGTATGTGGTGGATTTTTGAGTATGAGGATGCAGCATGCTCAGTGAATCTATACATGCAGTAAATGTAAAGAGCCTCTGGCTCATGGGAGCAGAAAGTAATAGAACATGACTTGAACTCACAAGCTCCCATAAGTTTTTACAGAATATTTTTAAACTGAGGCTTTCACAGACTGATCACTTGGCCCAAATTTGTACAATGACTCATAGGAGCAGTGAGAAGCACATCCCTGATGCAGAGTTTCCCTGTTAAAGTTTGAGGCTCTACATCAAACTAGGAGGTGCACAAACTTTTAACAGAGCAGCCTTGCATTCCTGTTATTAAGATGGACATTCTTCAATTTTTAATCTTTTATTCTCATAAACAGCTGAATCAGTCTTTTAATAAACAAGCAAACAAAATACTCTTCAGGTCCTCAGCTGTCAGCCAGCACAGAAAATCTCATTCAAACATTTAAGGCTGAATTTGTAAAGTACTGATGACAAACCTAGTAATGAAAGTGTCAGAAGTCATGATATGCAGTCACTTACTTTTACAAGCTAGTAATTCATGAGATCTTGTACCTTCTATTTCTTGCAGCTATGCTCCTCAAATCAGTTTAGTGATGCAAAGGGTTAGTTTTAGGTGAGAGAACTCAGCTTATAGAAACAGTTTAGAACATGAAGTGATACATCTTGCAGCATCTGGACTTTCAGGCTGTTTTATTATAGAAGATAAGCATAGATGTCATAATTTCCACTTGAGAGATCTGCCCAGATCATACCTGTTCTCATTTCTGTAACCAAAAGGTGGCAGCATATTTTCTCCTTTCCCTTTCCATCCATACCAGCTCTAAGCTCCTGAATAACCTTACTTGCTCAGTTTGTCGGAATGCCAGGAAGTCCAGAACAGTCATGCTGACTCAGGAACACTGATGAGATCTTATGTAAAATCAACTCTTTATCACCTTTAAATAGAAACCGGAATAGAGCAAGGTCTGGTGATTTTATTCCATTGTTTCAATGACAGCCTAATTGACTCTTGGAAACACGAAGAAGGGTTAAATTTCAGCTCAGTGGCCATAACTTCAGAAGGGAATCTACCTAGAGAGCTTAACACTTTTGTTAACATTAATGATTGTTAAAAAGCCCGAGGCAGATGTTGGTATCTGCCAGATACTATTGCTGTGTCAGACTTTAACTCAGTTTTGTTTCTTCTTAGGTACTTCCTGCTTTGAAAAATAGACAGAAGGCCAGTGGGCATGCAAAGGAGCAGTAAAGGTGAGGCAAATACTTCATGTAGTGCAAATACCAAGGTGAAAAGTACATGAATGTACCTGTTGAGTTTTGCTGCATGAAGGCATTAGTTCAGAGGCTTCTGGAAAGATGCCCAGAGACACCCATTTCCCATTTGGCTGGTAAAGAGATCTGGAGGTGGAGGAAAGCATTCTGAAACACAAGCTGCTCTCAGATCTACAGGGGTGCTGTGTACTTGGCACAATGCCCCAAGTCCTCAGGAAACACAACTGCTACAGAGCACTGCAGTGTGTGTCCTTAGCAGATCAAACATCCACGTGCATGTCAAACTCATTCCTGCTCTCTGCACTGGTTTCCCATGCTCAAACTCCATGTCTCAGTCATTATTTCCTGCTGCTCTGTGGCCTGGCCTGACAACTCTAAGTGGCTGGGTGGAGTTAACAGTGCTGTTCCTGAAACTCTGGGGAGCTTTCTACCACAAGGGTAAACAAAGCCCTTCAGCTTGAGAGGATTTAGAACTTCTGTTAGTCTCAGCTGGAGAACAGGTGTGCAGGAAGGATAAAAAAGTATCTGGTAATTACAGAAAACTTTAGGGTCACTTTCAATCTCCAACTCTGTAGATGCCTATTAAAATACTCCCATAAGTACAAGCCTCAGCAACCATTCAGCCTGAGCCCAGAAGCTTTTCTGAAGTTATATGATACACTTACTTCATCAGATTGCTGCAGCTGGCAAATATGGGTTGTGGTAAGCAGCAATCCCACATGGCATTGTTCCTCTTGTCTTTGCTGTCCACAACTGGAGATCAGAGCTGGATGGAGGTTTGAGGAGAATGATGTGGAAGCTGGTGCTGACAAGCAAGCAGATGCAGGGAGGGTTGCTTAGGTGGCTGAGAACAAGGGATCCTTTGTCTCAGTCATAACTGGCAGTGTAGATGCATTTTGGGGAGTAGCTCACAGACTGAGGACACAACCCTTGTGGAAGTTAAGGGTCATTTTAAATTATTACTCATTCCTTCAAATGGAAGATAGTTTTTGGTCTGATGTCTCTGACACAGAAACATCATTCTTTTAACCAAAAGAACTCTTCAAATGTCACATTCTCCCTCCTAAGAGTAGAAGAATAATAATAATGCTTACATGAAAATTTTATGTGATGTTAACCCAGCACATGAATGCGAAGTACTAAAAATATACTTAGCAATGAGGCCATGTAAAAGCATATATGGAGGAGGATTTTCAGGCAGTAGTCTGGGTCTGTCATAAGTAGAGATGCCTTTGAGGGAGGCTGGTGGATTTTGTTGTGGTGGTTGGTATCCAGGTGCTCCTCAGCAGCACAGCACTGGGTGGGTGGTTTGATGTGCAGGAGTTGTTGTTGGCTGCTCTGTAAGTGGCTACTCCTGGCTGGGCAGTGCCTGGAGCTTGCCTTTTATTTAATCTATCCTCAGTTCAGCCACCTTCCCACAATGTCAGCATTGACTCTGGAAAGAGATGATAACCAAAAAAAAGTGGCACAGATTGTCCCTGCCCATAGCAGGGAGGTTGTAATGAAATCATCTCTAAGGTCCCTTCCAACCCAACCCATTCTGTGACTCTGTGGTGAGCCCCAGACACTGCAAGTCTGATATTCAGATGAAGGATACCTCCCACATGCCACACTTTGTTTTATGTCTGTCATCAGAGAGACAGCAAAAGGATAGTATAATTAATATTCTTGTATGTACTTAGAAATGCACAGGTGGGAAAATCCTCTGTGAATTGTCTTGTATTTTATGTGCTGTCAGCCAGGTGATGTGTTAATACAATTCACCCGTGCTAATATGAGCAGATTTCAAAGCTGCTTGTCCATTGCTCCCTTCATTTCCCTCCTCTTCTTGAACAGCTGGTCTCTAGAAACAGAGGAATTATTTCTGTTTGGAGGTTTCAAAACCAGCTTGAAAGATAAAGAACAGAGGGTACTTCAGTATGTTCTCTCTCTCCCTCATTGTTAGCACAGCTGGAAAATTGTCCATATGACTGTAAATTTCAGTCGTTTTTAAGCCTGGACATTGAGCACAGGTTCTATTTTGAATGGGAATCTATTTTCCTCTGTCCTGTATTTTGAAAACATCTGTAGTTCACAGCTCTTATAAAAACTGACAAGTCTGCATGTCAAATGGAAATGCCAACATCGTATGGTGTCACATGAACAGTGTCCAAACATTTTCTTATGGCTTTTATTTTTGCTGGTGCAATAAAGGTATTTTTTAACATTTGTCTGTCTCAGAAGATAGGGTCTTAAAATTATATTTTCTTTATTCTGGAAAGTTACAATTTCTGCTACCTTTATACCCTTCTTTTCTCCAATGACATTTGCAATTTAACACTGGTTAGAAGAGCCATAATTCATGGGTTGAGAAACATCCCCTACCACAATATCCAGCCTCTTTGTCACCTAGATAGAAAATACTAGCAAAAAAAGTGCAACTTTCATCAAATTTAAATAGTTGATCTCAAGATAAAAGGTGACTCATGGCATAATCAATCTTCAAAGGCCATTCTTACGGAAAAGTTGACAGTTTAATCCTCTGGTAATTTCAGTGTTTGGAAAGTGGCAGTTTTCAATTCCATTTTGGAAGAAATTAATTGCCAATTAGGGCATTCTATAGCATGAAGATGAGATGTCTAAGTACAGTATGTGCTTCTGCTCTCCAATATACTTTTACATTTATATCTAGACCTGGTCTATAAAAATCCACTTGTTTTGGTAGTTGCTATTAGTTAATGAGAAGCAGCAGGCTTTTTGAATAATCTAATGACTCCTGACTGTGCTTAATTACAGCCTTTAAAAAACATACATCTGACAGTTCCTCCAATAAATAAAATAGTTGACTAAGTAGAAAAATTCCAACTAATAAAATAATTGATAGTAAAACAGCAAATATTTTCTTCTCTCTTAGAATTTTAGAATTTCAGATTATACACATGCTTTAATTTTTTTATTTTTTTCTTCTTTTTAGCAGACCTGGAGCAGAAAAGGAGCTTGGCAGGTCTAAGTGAGGGGAATGAGGAAAATAATGAGGAGAAGCACCCTCCTGAGGTTCATGATAAAGAGGGCTATACTGCTGGTCTGGAAGTGAATAATTTTTCTCTCCTCAGAAAGGAAACCTGTCTGGAGCCAGGCAATCCTGCCTCCCAAGGAAGCAAGGTCCCACAGCTGGTTGGCTGATGGGAGGTGCTTTGCCTCTCTGGAAGGCAGCAGCTCTTGCTGAGCTCAGAACTCAGTTTAAGCCGGGATCTGGCAGTTACAGTCTCTCACAAATGCCTCTGTAAGGGGACTGTGGCTCCTGGCCCTGCTACAGCCCAACAGCACTTTGGCTGCCAAGGGCCATCCTGGGTGTCCCACACCACCAATCCGTCTTCTAAACCAAGAATAAAGCCCCTCTGGTAGCATCAGTGCAATGGGGCAATGAATCAAATTGTGCACATCAAGGGAAAAATGTTAAATACTTCTAGCTTTAAAACTGCCAAACATATGTTCTTTGGTTTTGACTCAAAACCATTCAAGTTTAAATACAAAAGCAGCTGAGCAAAGTGGGAGCATTTCAGGCTCAAAAAACTCACTGGAACCAACAGGGAATTGTAAGCTTGTTTTGTTCTCACACCAGTACATAAATTCTGTTTCAAGTGCTTTCTCTGAATTAATTTCTGTTCCAGGACAGTGTATGAAAAAGATAGCAATTGGAGAGGTTAAATGAGGATCACACTGGAAGTAGTAATTCACCTTTTACAACCCAGGATGCTGCAGCCACGTTTGTCTGCCTGTGTAGTGCATGCTTTTTAAAACACTCTAGAAAGCCTTGGTACCTCTTTGTCAAAAGGATACTTCATCTAACATTACTAGAAAACCTTTCTTTGCCTCAACTATATTGTAAAGATGATACAAATCCATGAGAATTTTTTCTTTTTTAGTCTTGAGAAACTATTACTTCAAATTGCTTATTAAAAAAATCTCCTGATATGACAGCCCCATTCCCTAGAGGAGAACCCATTGCCCCACAGTGATTCAGAGTCAGTAACTCTGGAGAGGTGGCTGTCCATGTTAGCAACATCAGCCTATCACAAGTGCACTGTTAGCACAGACATTGCAGGAATTTATGCTTTGAAAATTGTGTCTTTTAACTCTCACATAATCTCCTTTTTCTTCCTCCTGATGCAATTTCCAGAATGTAGTGGGAAATGAAGTTAAAAATACCTGTTTTCTGAGGAGAGGATGCGGCTCACAGGGATAAAAATGCAGGATACTGGCCACAAGAAGATTGCTTGGCAAGAGAAAAATATTTATGCAACCAAGAGCTCTCCCTTGCTCTTTCCATTTTTGGGATGTGGACATGAGAAGTAGCTTGTGCATTATCTCAAATTCAAACACAGCACCTAAAATAATGTGGGAGTGTACTGTGGACTGCTCACATTGCTGGGGACAGGATGCTCTTCCCAGTTGGAGATTTCTCACCCAGAACAAATGAGGAGAAATAGCCAGGTGGTTACTGCCTTGTCTTTCCCATATCCCTAAAATTAAGTGGAAAGTTATAGAAAAAGCAAAATGGGATTCAGTGTGAAAAAGATGGTGAACCTCTAGAGAGGGCCTTTCCAGCCTCCTGTTCACCTTAGAGCCAGCTGTTACTTTTTGAGAGATGGATTGCGCAACTTTTTCTCTCAGCCCTCTCTTGCCTATAACATTCTTCTTTTAAAAAATGCATGTTTGTGTTTTGCTGCACCCAAATAGCTGATACACACTGACTCAGCACACTGAATTACTGACTGATCTCAGGGAACCTGTGCCACTCACTAGCTCCACAGCATTTTGAGAGGGTCCCAGGTGTGCTTGGAGCTCTCAGGGTGATTATGTGAGTTTTAAGAACAGGAGACTCCCTTTATTCTTACATTCACCTCGGTCTTTGTTTGCAGTCTGTTTGGCTGTAGCTGTGTTGGGAGCAGCGGGGCAGCCGAGCTGATGATGCTGATTCTGGCAGATGAGAAAAGGGAGGGGTCATTCAGTGACACTCCATGGTGCTCTTTACAGTGCACTCTGTGGTCCACTCTGCCACAGTATCAGCTATAAGGGGATAAGAAGACCATGTGCTTCTTCCAGCCATCTTTCTACAGAACAGTAGAATTCTGGCAGAGGGATAAGGCTGGGGAGATGTGCAGAAGCAACTATTTCTTTGGAAGGTTGATAAAATGCACTCAGAGAGCTGAGTGCCAAACAAGGGTGAGCATTCAAACACTGCAGCTTTGGATTGGAGAATATCGGGGGCTGAGAGACAAAAGATGTCAGGTGGGGACAAAGAACTAAAAGCTAGAGAGAATGAGTAATTACAGCAGAAGTTATCTAAGAGACAAGCAGTATATGAAAGGAACAGAGGCCAAGTAAGAAAAGGAAGTGCTTAGCTGAGACACTTCTTTCCTTTTCTCTCAGCTGTCCTTTTCACATCTCTAAGCACTTGGTTAAAACATCTTCAGAGAGTTCTCTTCCTCCTCACCTTGAAAATTTGGCTGCACTGTAAATAAGCCATTCCTGATTTTAAGCATAAGCACTGTTTCAAACTATTAAAATTGTATAACCTCCTGTCCAACTCCCACGCAGGCAGTGCTGAATTTTGGAAGAGGTGTTTGGCTGCTTTGGCAGGCAGATTCACCTATCAGACAGACCTGCTTACAGCATCCTGACAGCTCTGGCTCCCACCACAACAGTGAAAATCACCTTTGTCTTGATTCGCCGAAGCCTACATTTCTAAAACCAGTAATCCACAGAAATCATGGTAATGGGACTTGACAAAGGGAGCAAGACTTTGTAGTTTATGGAATCATAGAATCAAAGGGTTGAAAGGTACCTTTAAAGGCTATTTAGCTCAACTCCCCTGCAATGAGCAGGGACATTTTCCACTAGATCAGTCTGCTCAGAGCTCTGTCCAACCTGACCTTGAATGTTTCCAGGGATGAGGTGTCTACCACCTCCCTGGATAACTTCTTCCAGTGTTTCACTGTCCACATAGAAAATTTTCTTCCTTATATCTAAATGAAATCTACTCTTTTTTTTCCGTTTTAAACCATTACCCCCCCATCCTATCACAACAGGCCCTGCTAAAAAGTTTGTCCCCCTCTTTCTTGTAAGCCCCTTTTACACACTAAAATGCCATCTGTTTTAGAGTTTTTAAATACATTTCTCACCATAGTATATTTGTTTGTTTTCCTTCTATATCCTCAACCCCTTAGGATACACTTTTTTTTTTCCCCATGGAAGGGACTTTTGTTGTTTTTCAAGTGGGCAGATGTGAAGATGAGAAATTCAAGAGAAAAAAAAGCATTGCAGTGGAAAATTTCAGCATTTCAACCTCCCAGGATGTTGCCAAATATTGAAAAGCTTTTATTGAGAGGAAGATTTTGCAGCATTTTCTAATTCTGGTCAGACTCTGCATTCACCATATTTCTTCTGAAGCTACTCATGCAGACGAATGTCCTGAACAAGATTGATTTGTTCTCAGCTCTCTTAAAGTACATTCTGCATAATTTCAGAGCTGCAGGATTGTGTTCCATAAGATGAGTTTGATACTGCTGGGGCATGAGATAAATATTTAAGTGACACTCTTTCTGCATACACTTCATACACATCATGTGGGTTACAACCACGTGCAGCGAAACCAAATAATAACAAAACTGAGAGCATGAGAGGGGAAGAAAGCTGAGACATTTCCCTGGGTGATAGGAAAGAAAGGACACATTGCTTAGAAACTGAGACTGGATGTTAGAGCACAGGAAGGCATTCAAGCTGCTGTGTGGGACATGCCCTACAGGAAATTTGGACAGCATTGGGAGTACTAAGACAGGTCGACAGTAATTGCTACTACAAACTGTAGCTTAGTAAATAAGAAGACTGACATAGGATTCTTCATAATCTGAACATAATCTGTTGTTTTGAGGGTTGTAGACCTACACTTTTTTTCCTGCCAACAGTTAGAAACTAAACTCTCCAAGGCCCTGGTGGTCACTGTGTATCCCTCTAGAATGACAGCCAGATGAGTTTGAGAATTTGGGGATTGTGTCTGTAATCTGTTATTGAGTGTGTGTTAGAATTTGATCCCTGCCTAGATCAAGTTCTGGACCTCCTAAGGATGGGAATCCATCCCAGCTCTGATCACTGATTCTTGACTCAGTTGCTCGGACTCCATCTAGCTGACCTTTTATCAGTGATGGTTATGCTGTTTTCCTGTATTTCAGCCAACATTATGGCCAACATTCTATAGTGATACTTATGAAATTTTAAATGCTTATTTGTCTTTGGCCTCAGTCTAAAAACATCCCAGGATCACAAATGAGGAATTAATTTACTAAGTATTTTAAAGGCAGACATGAGTAAGCTCTTAGCTGAAAACTGTGCAGTCACAGTTAGTGTAACATCAGGTTATACTATTTGTAGCACTGTCCTTATAGAAAGGAGGAAAAAAATAAATAAGGGGGAAACTACATCCATCAGCTTGCAAATATCTTGTAAACATGAAATCAAGTTAGAGATGTAATTTTCAAACACAAATGTGTAGATGTACATCCATCTTTAAGCTATTAAATCATAGGGATTATAATGTCAGAATTATTGATTCTCAGTGAGATCCAAGTATTTGTGTCATAAAAACCATCCTGGATTAATTTTTTTTGTTGCAAAGGGACTGATTCATAAAGCAGAGAATGGATCTGGAGCCCTCTGAATGTGGGTCTTCTGATTTCTGTAGTTTGAGAGCCCTGATGCAGACTTTGGATAGTAAACATCTTTTTGAAGGGAAAAAAAGTCATCAATAAACTTCCAATTTTAACAATCTCACTTTCTTCAGTTTCCTCAATTGCTCTTTCTCCAAGCAGCCTTTGCAAGGAAACAGGCTAACAGTGTGCTGTTTTTCAGCTGAGAGATCTCCCCAGTGTTAGAAGAGGTCCCTGGACTCTGGAGTCTGGTTCCAGACTGGGAAGCTTGGGAAGTAAGAGATTTGTCCCCCTCTAGCTCAAAGCCCATTCACGTGCCTGCATATTTAATTGCTGCAGAGTACTCAAGATATCCCTGTGGAATTTGCAAACAAGTTAAAGTTGCAACTCTTATGTACCCTGAAATAGCTCAAGCACAGCTTTGTTCCCCAGAGATTTGTGTGCAGGAGGGTGCATAGGGAGAGTGCAAGCCAAGGATGTCTTGGTTAATGGTAACCCTTCCTGAATATTGCCATGGGATTTTTAGGTGCTTCTCAGCTCCCAGAGAGATGCAGGAAGATATGACCCAAATTTATCATCTCATCCAAAAAGCAGAAAGTATTTCTGACAGTGCTGGCCTCCCTAAGATCTATGTGGAAAAGTCAGACTTGGATGTGAGCCCAGCCTTAGCATTGTGCTGAAACTCAAGATTTTTGGGTCCTAGAATGACTTCAGGCAACCCATACTCTGACAGATAGGGACTGTGGGATTCAGAGTTGGTGACAAGGAAATTGTTCCTAAAATAACTGGTGGGGAAAATGGAAAGAGGAACAATTGCAATTATTTGCTGCTGCCAAGATAGGCGAGACCTGTTCAGGGAACAAAGGCAGGCTTTGCTTCTTAAACCGGTCACTCTGACACATCCCAAGAGCTTTACTTTGGAGGGAAAAGAATAAGAGGCTTGCTCTATGAATAGCTCATATATCAGAGAGTGGGAGAATGAGACCAGCTTTAGGTAGTTTAACTTTATTTTACTTCACATGTGCCTGGAGCCCTCTGTCAACGCTCCAGCCTTGTGGTGCTGCACCAACAAGAGCAAACACAGCCCCTGCCCTTGAGATATCACAGCCCAGGATTACAGGGGTGACAGGAGTGACAGCCAGAGGTGTGAGGCAGGGACATACTGGTATGACAAACACGTTTGCAAGGCATCCACAGTCCCAGCCAGATTCATCCCCAGGCTCTGCTTTGTGGGATTCATGGCAGAGGTAAAGCATAAAAGTGTAGTTGATAGTAGACAAGATGGTACCTTGTGGGGAGATTTTTACCATGATTTAGAAGGAAGGCTATGAGAAAACATAAAAGTGTCTCCAGGAGAAATGACAGAATCGGTTATCCTTAATGAGGGAAGAAAGTTTTCTGTAGTGACAGGATATTAGATTTAAGAGCCAAGGAGAGACCAAGCAGTGAAGAGGCTTAGAGGTAAAGGCTCGAGCTTTTCTTCCAATCCCACAGAAATATTTATAGTATCAAGACATGTGCTATCAAGATGAAAAAATGAAATCTCAGTAACAGTGCTTTGATGTTTCTTAGCTGGTGGGGATCTTGAAAAAAACTCCATTGTGTTCGACTTCATTATAGAAGAGAAGCTATAAATTCTCTCTGCTTTCCTCATGAATGATCCCCAAGGGATCAGATGGGGAGTCATGTTGTTCCAGCTTTCATACAAATGTCATTTTTCACACTCAGCCCATGGTGCCTCATGAGCACTACTGCAACTTTGGACCCACCAGTGAAATCACCACTGAGGGTGTTGTGCAGGTGCTGTATAGTTCCAGTCCTGGTCTGTACTTCCAATTTTCAGGTGCCCTTGAGCTATCATCTCTGTGACCTGTGCTTTGTACATGAGGGATATAAGAGAAGAAAAGGTTTTGTTGGGGTTATAATGTTCTGTTGGGGTTGCACCTAATATCTTTAACATAAGAGCTGTTCCCAATCTGCAGTTCCATGAACAGACTATGCAATGTATTTTTATTGTGTTAAACTTAGTTTTAAAAAACAAATAATTCTGAATCAGAAAGCCAGAAATTATCAAAATTTGAAAATTGTCAAAATAATGTTTTTCAAAACATTTTCCAAATAAAAAATTTCAAAACTTTCAAAAATTCAAAATTTTTCAGTGTGTCCTGGCAGCCAGGAGAGCCAGCCATATCCTGGAGTCATCAGGCTCAGCATCTCCAGCCAGGCAAGGGAGGGAATTGTCCCTCTCTGCTCTGCTCTGGGGTGGCCTCACCTCAGGTGCTGGGGGCTGCTTTGGGCACCACAATATAAGACATTATACTATTAGAGAGTGCCCAAAGGAGGCCACGAGGATGGTGAGGGTCTGGAGGGGCCATAGAGGGAGTGGGTGAGGGCACTTGGTCTGTTCATCCTGGAGGAGACTGCATGGAGATCTCATTGAAATAACAAATTCCTCGAGAGGGGAAGGGGAGGGGCAGACACTGACAGTGACAGGATCCAAGGGAATGGCATGAAGCTGAGTCAGGCGAGGTTTAGGTTGAACATTAGGACAAGGTTTTTCACCTAGAGGGTGCTGGAACAAGCTCCCTATGTAAATGGTCACCAGCCTGACAGAGTTCAAGAAGTGTTTGAACAATGCTCTCAGGTCCATGGTGTGACTCTTGGGGATGGTCCTGTGCAGGGCCAGGAGTTCGACTTCGATGATCATTGTGGGTCCCTTTCAACTCAGGTCATTCTATGAGTCTATGAAAAATATCCTGAAATGGAATGTCTACCTCCTATACGCAAGACCTCCTCCTTGGTGAACTGATATTTTCCACTTGAGAAAATTTTAGCTTCAGTGAAGGGAAAAACTGATGCTTAACAGAGTGCAGAGTAGAGAGAAGTGAATAAAGAGGAAATGTGTTTAAAACACTGAAATGGAAGTTGTTACTTGAAGGATAAATAGATCTAAGACAAGACTAAAGAAGAGACATTGCAATACTTGGTGTGGGATGTTTAGAGCAAGAAATTTAGCATGTGAATGGCAGAAATAGATTTTTTAAAGTTTATTTAGTGGAATTGGAAGCCAATTGTGTGGGTCTAGAAGAATGCATCAATGATAACACCCAAGGAACCAGGACTGGCTGCTTGGTGTTACTGTTGTGATAGAGAAAGGACAGAATTTAGGAGAACAGATTTACTAGGAATGATCAGGCTAAGAAAAGGCATATATAGAGAGAGGGGAGCAGGTGGTGTGTGTGTGTGTCTATATGAATATCTATATTATTTATCAGGAAGACAGGCCAAGGTGTAAGATTAGAGGACAGAGAGTGATCATGAATAAAGTTTTGCATTTTTAATTTACATATAGGCAGATACTAAATCAGACCAAATGGTTATCTCTGCAATGCTAAATCTTCTTTCCCCAAAAGAACAGTCTCTAAAAATGATTTTCCCCTGCCTTCTGTTTTTGTGATGTATAAGGATGGCAGTACTATAATTAATCCCCTCTCGACTCTGCTCATGGATGCTGTAACTTCATACAGCAGCATAGTTACACATTGAACAAGCTGAAATTTTAGCTTCTTACTTACTTACCTGAATTAATGGGAGTGAACCATTCCTCTAGGGTGGTACAGGAGAGACAAGCTATAGAGCAGATTGAAAAGAAAAATGTTAGCCAGTAATTCAGTCATAATTCTGAGAAGGAGTTTCTACACATGGAAAAAAAAAAAAAGAAGTTTGTGTGCCTGACCTTCCTGGGCACAGAATGCCCCAAACTTTCACCATGAAATCATTGAAGATGGAGTCTCCTCTGAACCAGCCAAAGCAAACACAGTGCACAGTCCTTTTGAAGGTCTGTGCACACTCCTCAGTGCTGTGCCTGCCCTCAGCTGGGCTCATTCTCTCTGAAACAAGCATTGCTAGTGTCTAATTTGTGATGGGAAGTGTGGGGTTTGGGGGGTGATGTAATCCCTGAACTTAGTTTTGATTTGACAGTATCACTTTTAATACATTCCATTGTATTATTGCATACAGAACAAGTGCAGTCAGTGTTGTCCAGGAGTGCAGCTCACAGGGCACTGGAAGGGGGATTGAAGTGCAGGCTGGAAAAGAGGGTTTCTGAGTTTGGGCTCAAACTCCCACTCAGAGTTTTAGTGGCTGCAGCTACTTCTGGCAGCCCTGGGACGGGAATCACAGAAACACCTGGGAAAGCAGACACGAGTGCTTATGACCCCTGTAACTCAGAACCATTCAAATGGCAGGCAGTGCACTGAACAATTCCTGAGTGCAATCCCTGGTCCGTCCTCATTTCCCATAAAGCAGCTGTAGTTTGTCATGGTTATTTTCAGGCTCTAGGGAAGCAAGTTGCTTGAACCAGACACCACATCCAGCTGCTCAGACTTCAGGAAAACCATTCAGCACACTTCAAGAGAGATTAATCAAATGGCCTGGCTTTAAAAACCTTAGCCATCACAGGTAAGTCACTGCTGGATCTTGCATGTCAGAGCAGAAACATCCTTTCCCAGTCCTGGGAGACACAGCCTGTGCCTCTTTAAATCTGTGCTGCGTGCTGCAGTGCTCTGCATTGTTGCCATGGCAGAAATCTCCCCATAGTAATAACCTCTTTCAGAGAAGGTTAAAAAGAGACAGTGCACATGCTCAGAAATGCTGCACTTGTTCTCTTAGCAGTTTGCAGCGGCCATTTCAAAGAAACCACCACAAAGACAAGAGAAAGATCAGGTACTGATATTTTTTCCTTTGTTAAAGGGGGTGACTTTTCTCTTTCATAGAAGTCCATGCACAGATCTGTTTCTGTTCCCAGTTGTACTGCAGAGAGAGACCACCCTTGAAGCCTGTCATGATTATTCCTTGTCAATTCCCATACAATAACTAAGAGGCAGGAGTTGGGCATGATTTAAAATGATTGCTGCACTAGAGAAGCAGTTGTTTCGCAGTGGGGCTCACATACAAAGCTGAGCTGACTCTGGGGTGGGTGATGGGTAAGGTACCCAAAAAAAGTTTAACAGTGTGTCTGTTTTGTTTTGCTGAACCTGTGTAGTACTCATTGTCAACTATGAGAATAGTCTCTGCTCCTACTGGCCAGGAGGCTTCTTCATCAGGTAGTTCCAAAAGAGGCTGATGTTGTCCTAATTTACTATTACTTGGAGACACTCTGCTGCATCCTATTGCAAAGACTGGTATTTTTGATTGTACTTATTTTGATTGCAGATCACCATTAATTAATACAGAAAACCCAAGCCACTTGTAGTGATTTTAATCACTTTATTTTAGGGATTGTAGAGATGAGAAAAAGGATAACATCAGATCTAAATAGTGGGTGGGACAGGAAATCCAATATGAGGGTATAGAAACTACATTACCCTATCTTTTTGCTGCCATGGGCTCAAGTATATCTGTGACTACTTGTACTCGTTTGTACTTGCTTCTGGACCATTTCCTACTCTTGTGTTTAGGTCGAGGTGCACAGGAAGGGGATGTGTATAATGCTGCTCCTTCCCTGGGCTATTTGCTGGTTTGCACATGCTGCAAGTGTTCCTGCAGAATTTGCAGCTTCACTTTAGCTGTGTCTGAAAAGGTTGATTGCAGATATTGAAGAGCAGTCTTGTTCTGTTCTGTGTTTGTGGCAAAATGGGGAAAACCTTTTCCTCTCCTGCCTCCCTCTCCTGCCTTTCTAAATGTGAAATACAATCTGTTCTGAGGAGTGTTGTACCCTTGCATTCAGTACATGCAGATCTAATGCTCTTATGTAACATCTTTTGCTCAGTAAGCACCAACTTGAAAATCAGAAAGAGGCAGAATGTTATCCTGCTTTCCCACAGTTAGCTGAATGGATTTTTTATGTGGATTTTATTATATTGCCATAATTTTGCTTTATTTAAGTCTTTCTTTCTTCCATTTTGATGTACGGGAATGAAAGGTAAACTTGGCTGAGCTAAGGACTTAGCAGTGTGCCACAATCCTTGAGGCTTGCACTAAGATTTCTAACAAGCAGTTGCAACTTGAGCCAGTCCCTTTCGCTCTGAACAGTTTACCTGTTGGGTCAAGAAAATACTTAATTTGAAACTTATAAAAAACTTGCCTCTGTGTGAAGAACAACTGTTGCTGGACCAGGTTGTACCAACCTCAGGACATGGTGTGGCCTGGCTGTGGTGTTCAGGAACAAATGGATGGCTGCAAATAATGTCCTGAAGCCCAGATTAGGAGGGGAAACAGATGGTCAAAGAATTTTGATGCATTTACCATTAGAAATTCTACCTATGAATTTGTGAAGGTTTAACAAAAGTCTTTTCCTTCAAATACTTTCATAAAGGAGTTTTTATAATTAGCATGCTGTGTAATGCTAGTGGTTACCTTTAGTTATTATACTTGTGAAATGATGATGCAGTAAAGCAAGCCAGAGGCCAAAGACCTTGTTTCCAGGTCCTGTTTCAGCCAGCTCTGTAATTCTTGCAGTTTTGATCTCAAAGTCTAACAGTGAACCAGCTCTCCAGATTCATGTCTGTGACTATGTAGTTAGAAAAAAGTCACACAGGCAAAACTGCTTACATCCTGGCTTTCAAATGAAACCAAGGACAATCTTGGGATTTCTTATCTTGTGTAGGGATGTTCTCTCCCAGTTGAGTTTTATGTACACAGAGAACTTTTCTCCATGCTCTAGATCTTCTGGTATTTTGCTTTCTTTCAAAGGGAGACTGACAATGCTTTAGCTATCAGAAACATTAACTTCTTTGGAATAAAATCCTTGTGTATCTGTAGTGTTCTTCACTGACTTGTTTATGTCTCTTGACAAGCAGAGAAGCACCCATTCCCAAGATGCTGACACCCTGCCTTCTGAGAAGAGCTGTCCTTACAGTTGCTTTAGTTTTTGTGGTTGCACTCCTTGTCCTGGAGCCTGTTAGAGCTGACCAAGAAGCAGGAACAGCCATACCAGCTGAAAGTATGTACCACCCTGCAGTGCTCTCCTATAGCCCTACAGCAGTTCTCATGTTGCAGGGCTCTGAAGTTTGCCCAAACAATTCAAACCATTTTGGATATGTCTTGCCTACATTGTTTTACAACCACAACCTGATAACCTACCAGTGCTGTTTTGCTCCTGCATCCAAAACTCTTCATTTTCTTATCCTTGTCTCCTCTCTGTTGCTGTCTTGCTCATAGCTGAAATCTGCCACTGTTCTGCACCTTTCCTTTTGTCCATTGTGTTATCCCTTTCTATGCCAGCAATCACTGTGTTTGCTTTTCAGAGACATTACTGAGACTTGTTCTTTTTCAACTGACATTGACCATTCATTATATTTTGTTCCTTGAGAATGTTTGCTGTTTTAAAGTCATGAATTTTTATTAAAAAATTTCACAATGAAGATGCCAAGAAAGCATTTTGTCAACACCTAGTCTTGGGGCCTTCAACCACCTAATTCTCCTTTGCTGATCTGTGTTGAGTTTATTTTGCTTTACAAACATAATGATGGGTCCTTGCATCAAGTTGTTGATGTGAAAAACTGCTGTTCTCTCATTTTGCCCAGTGTAAATATAGTAACACTGAAGCTGAATGATGGTACAACAATGATGGAGCAGGTCTTCAATACTGTTTAATGTGAAGTGTTTATCTTTTTTTTTTTTTTTTCTTTGCCAGTTAAAGAATTTGGCAGGCTCCCTTTCTCCTTCAATTCAGTCAGAATTCCTGGTTGCTGGTTAGCACTCAGATTGTGAGCTGGTAGCTCCTTCTCCAGCATGTCAGAGCCATGTACAGTCCAACATCAAGTGTTTGCAAAATGGGCTTACAGACAAGACACAGACACGGCAGGATTTCCCAACATTAGTCTGTATTTCATCCTTTCATTCGTACCAGACCCCAAAGAGCAAACCTGGGCTCAGAATTTCTCACTTGTGCAGTATTTCTGGTGAAGCTGTCAGCCAGGCACAGGCACTGAGAGGCAAATGAGAGCAGATGTAGGGCCTGATGAGTTAAAGATGTTTTGTCCTGCCTGTATTTGCTGTGTCTCAGTACTGCTGTCTGTTAGGGCACAGCTCTGTGTAAAGTGGTGATCAAGGCAAAGCAAGCCTTGTGGCCTTCAGTCTGTGTCTTGATCTGGGAACACTCTCTTAAACACTCCAGTAAATCCAGATTGCAGCAGTTCTGCTTATCAGCAATGCCCACTAATGACAGGGAATTTCTCGGGCAAAGCTGTATCAATTTCAAATTTTAGAGGCTGAAGTGGTCTGTCTTTATGATATTGTAGTCAGTTTTATTCCATTAGTTTTCTATTTAGAGCTCACATTTGTTAGATTAGGAGACGAGATTTTCCTAGGGAACAGGTTCATATTTTCAGACATAATTTCTGAAAAATCTGAAGATAAGGTTGAAAATGTGCCCAGGGTTAGTGGAGCAAAATGAACGGCTCAAGTTAAAGGTTTAATGTTTCCATACAATGAACTGTGGAAGGAAAAGTAAAACAGCAATATAGCAGGAAGAAAAAGATTATTGTAAATTCAAAGTAATTCTTATATAATTGAGAGACTGGATGGACTATCATAGTGAACCAATTACCATTACCTGGGTTGCTCAGGAGCACCTACATCAGTACTCACTCTGTGGACTCTTTTCTGTAGCTCTTTCTGGTACTCAAAATAACTGTTTCATCCTCCTGTTCTGTTTAATTCTTTGTGCCATATAGTTACAATTCTCTGCTAAATTCTCCTAGGCCGCCCCTGTGTTGATTGCCATGCCTTTGAGTTCATGCAGAGAGCTTTGCAGGATTTAAAGAAGACAGCGTATAATCTAGACACAAGGGTAAGGAAACATGACATGTCTTCTTTTTATTTTTCTAATATAAAAGAAAATTTTGTGGATAAAAGTAGATAAAGTGGATGGATTTTGCACACTCGGTGAACTGTACTGTCCTGTGCTCTAAGGTGAGGCTAGCTAATTACATTTCACCTCTCTATGCAATAATCTGTGGAATTCTTCTGCTTTGGGGTATCAGGGACAATAGGAAGTATAGGAAACTGTGAACTGACTATCCTTCTCTTGCCAAATTATAGCCATTAGTGCTGCTCATCTCACTCCAAATGCTGAGCACACACCTTTGTTTTTATGTCAGGGGGAGTAAGGTGAGAGTATGATTTATATGTGTTACCCAAAAGGAAAGAACAAAACCCAAAAATGCTACTAAAATAAGATACTCCCCTGAACATGCTTTTATCCCTGGGAAGAAGCTAAGGGAGGAAGCATCATCCACGGAGAGCTTTTACATTTCTCTGATTTCATAATGTTGAAAAATGTCCCAAAGTAGAACAGCATAGGGAATGAAACTTGTCTGGCTTGCAGTCAGTGTGCAGAATCTGCCAGGGTTTGTACCTTCCTTCTGTGGGGGACATAGAATCTGTCTCTTGCTGCTGCAACCTGCAATCTGTGCCTACCTGTGTCCCAGCTGCTGTCAGATGGTGGTGTCCCAGGAGGGTGGCTTTGTCCCCACCTCCTGGGTACCCTTTAGCTGAAGTTCAATAGATACACTCCTGCACAGATTGTTCACCAGAAGGCACTGAAAATTTTCTGCTTTTCTGATCCATGGTCAAGGTTGTTCACAAGTCAAAGCCTGTGAACTATTGTCTTTGAGGAATGGTTTGAGCTACTTCAAGCAGGGTCCTTGATATTTAGGTGAAAACCCAAGTGCATGAACAAAGATGCCTTGAATTGCAACATACTACAAAAAATAAACAAACATTCCAGCAGAACCAGATTGGTATGTAGCACATTTACAGAAAAACAAAATCTGTTCAATAATTACAGGTCAAATAAATTTTGGGCTTCGTGAAGAAATCTTGCTAATGAATCTGCTGAGCACTTTATACAGCCCAGACAAGATGTTCATATTGTGCTGTAAAGTGGTTCTGGCACTTCTCTTCCTTCTACAAACCTTTGAACTTTTCATCAGAATTTCTACATCTTGATGCAAAATCTCTTAAAGTTTTCTCTGGGTGTCTGCTATGGTAGTGACCTTTATGAAACATTCAGCTTGCAGACCAAGGGAAAAACTTTATAAAACACAGATATCCAAAGTAGAAGTAGCAATAAGAACCCCAAAGACAGCAACTGTGTTTTAATACTTTTTAAAAAATAAAAAGACAGACAAACAGATAAAATGAGGACAGAAAAAAAGTCAGTTGAGATGAACGTCATATTATTTGCTTTCACACTTGTAGATTTGATAGCAAGCCTGAAAGTATGATATATTCCCATGAAAACAAACCTATAACTTCCTTATGGCTTTAAAATCTAAATAATTGAATTCTTATTGAAACTGAATCCTTCAGTTTCCCATGACTAGAACAGGCCTATTCCAGTCATTAAGCTAGGAATTCTGCCTACATCGTCAAAAGGCATGGAAATATTTAATAGTTGAGGACTTCTTATTATTGCCTTCTAGGGTGTTTTAATTCTTACTTTTATTATTCACCTGTGGCACAATTTAATGCAAACTGAGGGTTTTAGGACCACTGCTTTCAGCCACATATATCTTTCATATTTGACTATTTTAGTCTGTTTTGCTGCTTTGTGGGGCAAATATTCCTGTCCCTGAAAATACTATTACCTTTGTTAATATTCCCACTGGAGACATTAATTTCCTTGAAAAATTCTCCTTTGTTTGCATGCAAGATTGTTAGATGATGACTAAGCAGCTCCTTACTGTGTTGGAGGAGGAGGGATTCCCAAAAGCTTTGGGAGGAAATTCTCATTTAATTCCTCCTGCACATCTTACCCTTCTGTTCTGCACAGGGGAAGCCTGTATATAATTTTATTGCACAAGAATATTCTTCAAGAGCTTTCACACTTCATTTGGCCCTTGGTTGATCTCATGTCTCTTTGAGACATGGTATCTCAAAGCAGACTGACTCTAGCTAGCATAGGTCACAGACCCTTTATGATCTCCTTCCTTTTCCAATTCCAGCTGTGTTTGTAACCTACACTGCTGTGATGATCCCTCACTAATTGTCAGGCTGGCTGCATGAGAAGGGTCACAGATCACTTCTGACAGGCTGATTTCTACACATATCAGATCTGTTTACCCCTCTCTGTACTTTTTTTTTTTTTTTTTGTAGCTGCTGGCTCCTCAGAACAGGCTGCAGGCTGGAGCTGTTGTTTTGGCAGTGAGAACTAACTCTGGGCAATATTTTCTGGGGATATCTGTGCTTCAGCACTCAGCCAAAATGCTGCATGTGATCATGAACTGGGAAGAGGGGTCTTGTGCTGCTGGGAGGGAGCTGCTCCCACCACAACCACTGTTCTTTATTGCTTTATAAACTGTCAGTGGTTATTTAGAATGTTTAAAGCACAGTAAGCTAGATGTGTCCCTGAAAATAAAAAAGAAAGGCTTGAAAATGTTATTAAAGATATATAAGATGGTAAGCAGCCTTGGGGCTCAGCTCCAAAGATGTTGGCATGATGTCAACCTCCCTTATTCAAACCATTGCAAATGATGTCAGTGAGGTGGTGAGAAGGTGATGATTGAGTGTCTTTTCAATGATTAGCAAAGTCTGATCAGATCTTTTCAGTTTTGCAGGGCAGCTGAAACTATCAAAAGTGATACCTGATTTAATATAAAACCACAGGGATGTGGTTTTTCCTGAGATTTATCATCTGGGAATAAAAATCCTGAGCAGCAGATGGCTTTTCCTGCACTAGGAAGGCAAGTGCAGAGCTGGATGCTTCAGCCCAGCTCTGCTCTAAGTGCCTTTAGCTGATGTGGGTCAATGGATAACACAGCTTTTAAAACACAGCCTTTAATCATATGGCAGCTCCATCTCATACAAAAATCATAAGTCACACAGATTATGGATGAGTTTGATTGGCATTTAGAGCTGGTAGTCTTCATAAGGTCTTTTTTTTTTTTTTAATGTGTAGCTGGTTACACCAGTAGGGATTAATTTGGTGAGTGGACTTCCTACAGCTACTGCATCCCATGACAGTAAGGAGGGAGTTCTCTCTTGGATCAGGCTGATTTTCAGGATACATGAACTGAGGTTGATGTCAAACATCTCTGCTGAATCATGCATCTACGGAAACAACAAATGTTCCAGACAGCCAGGAAAATCCAAGTGTGTGTGTGTGTATGTGCTAGACAGGAAGGATTCCCAAATTTCCTTATGTAGCCCTGCTGTCCCTTCCTTGGTCCTTAACCCTTTCTCACACAGGTAGGCTGGGAGGTTGCAGGCCTTTCTGATTGTGCCCAGCTGCAGCTCTCAAAAGTTCCCAATCCACCCTCATTGCTTCAGAAACAGGGATCTGTGGGCAACAGAGATTTCCTGATATTGATGAACCTCTGTTCCACCCAGAGACCTCTGCTGTCACCAGTTTGGGACCTCTTTCCTTAAAGAAGCCAGGAATCTCATCACATGTTTGAATTGTAATGGCTCCATGCCAGCTCAGCACCTCTTGTCTGTTTTAAGCTCCAAAGCATATTATTAGTAACTACTGAATTTTTGAATTATCAGGAGAAATTTAAAGAGAAACAAGAGAAGTTAAAGAATTTAATTTCTTCATTGAGAGTAGGTCCAGACTGCTGAAGTCTAATTTTAAATTCTGAGACTGTTTTTAAGTAAAATAAAATTTCTGATTTGGGAGGACTTGGGAAGGGGGGTTAAACCTCTAAGAAACTTGTGAGCTTACGCTCCAGTTTGTGCTGTTGAAATAAGATTGTGAAAAAGAAAAATAACTTTTTCTGTGTCACAGGAAGTAGTGCTATGTTGGTATGCCAATTAATCCCACAAAAGCAAAACCATTTTGCAGAGCAGTAAACAATGTCTGATTTTTATCCCAAAATTCACTTCATACTACTAGTTCCAAATTGTAGAATAAAAATAAAATGGACTTTTCTTTGGGAGCTAATTAGTTTTACAATGCTGACACTTGTTTTTTGATTATGTTGTTCCTCCCTCTTTTAGACAGAAACTCTGCTTCTTCAGGTGGAAAAGAGAAATCTGTGTGACTGTGTAGCTGCCAACCTACTGAACTGAATCCTGGAGACCCCTGAGGAGAGTCACCTGTCCAGCAGTTTTTAAAATGCAGCTGTATAAAATACAGCTTTATGGAGTTGATGTGGCAAGCATGTATGCCCCAATGTACCAACAAAATTGGGGGCCTGTGTCTGATGTATTTGTCTGTTCTGTATCTTTTTTAAAAAGTACCCTCTTTTCCCATCTGCTGGATTGCCAGTAAGGGCTCAATTCAGTAAATCTGTTACTTGATATTAGAGAGGGGGGAGGGGGGAAATGTACCTGCTTTGATTTTTAAATCAGAATTTGCCAAGTGTAACCCACAAGATAATTTTGGAGAACAGTGCCCTAGAGACATGTGCAGCTGTTTTTTGTCTCTAATATGAACATATGTCTGTGGCAACTTACCCAGTTACATTGAGACATGACATTGTGGTCTCTGTAGGCTTTGCCTGTGTATTAAAGATGATGAAGTCCTTTCTGTTTGTTGTCTGTGCTGTGACCACCTTCAGGCATGCTGTAGTTCTGTCAGCTGTAATGGGGTGTGTGTCATGAGGAGTTACATGTCTGCTCTTCTTGGACCAAAACAGTTTATATCTCAGTGCTGAGCCTTCTGTTACCCTGCAGAAAAGTATTATTTTCTTTAATTAAAATGTTTGGGTTCTTCCCCTCCTTTCCATTCTTAACCCCATTCTTAGCCAAGTGAATTTCTGAGTAGCTTTATTTTAGCAGATCAAATGGGTAGAGTAAAAAGGAGAATCAGGGTAGGGCTTGGCAGCCTGGCCAGTTCCAGCTGTACCAAATGCTGCCACCAGAAACTGCTCAGCATCACATTGAAGGACAGCTCTGTGCAGTGCCCAGAAGTTTCTTTATGAGACTCTGCCTTATTTTGCTTCAAGTGAAACACAGTGATTAGATCACACATATTTGGCCCATCCTGTGATGGAACAAACTGCAAATGTTTTTGTTTTCCCTTGTAGTTGCCTTTGAAAACTTTTACTTTTGTTTCAGGCATGAAGAAAGACCTTTGTATCTGAAAGCTGAGATTGTTTCATTCTCACCTCTTCCCCTTCATTGTAAGGTACTGTGTCCACTCACAAGTCTGAAATAGGCTGAGCACTGTGAGTAGGTGCTTGGAGTTTGTCCGACGTGATTTAGAGCTGTCTCAAATGATTCCAACATTGAGACCTGGCTTGGGAAGTGGATGGGACATCTGAAGGTAAAAATCTCTGCAGCTGAATTTGGAAGGAAGTTCCTGCCTGTGCCTTGCTTCTGTAAATAAATTGGTGTGACTTTGCTGGAAGTGGATGAGAGAGGAAACAAGTACTGCTCTGCCACTGCAGCTGTTGGTATGGCAACAACAGCTGGGGGAGCAGGGGAACACCACAGGGATCCTGAGTGGCTTCCCAAACCTGTCCAGAGCTGGGGAAACCAATCCCTGTACACTGAGAAGTGCAGCATGCCCTTCTGTGTGCGACCAGGATACAAGCCAGCACAGAAGCCCAGTGTAAATAGGAGAGAGGATTCTGATGTTTTTCCAAATTTCCTCAAGGAGCAGCTGTGCTGTGTGTTTTTCACTAAGCCCATTCACACAGCATGGGAGCACTGGCACTGCTCATTTTGGGCTGCTTGGCAAAGTCAGTCAGTGCAAGCCTCACTTGCAGCTCCCTCCCAGAAAATGGGAAGGGGCAGCAGTCCCTATCCATGGCAGAGAACTCTCAGGATTTCTGGGAGCAAAGCCTCCTCTGGAGGGCTTCAGCTGATCCTGGCTGCATCACAATGGCTTCTCAGAGCTCCTTGGCTTTTGCTGTACTTGGCTTGTCCTCATCTTGTTCTAGCTTGGCTTCATTCCCCTGCTTTGCTGTGAACCTGTCCTCTCTCCATTTCTACCTCCATTCCCCTTCCATTCTGGCACTGCCCAGCGATTTCCCAGGGCACTCCAGGCCCCTCAATCTGGTGACTCTGTAGTCACTGCAGGTGTGGGTGGTGGGGCTGATACTCCTCAGTTGGCAGCACTGCCAGAGCAATGAGTGACACACCAATTTACCATGGAGTGAATGACTATGGTTTGAGCAACATCAGCATCTCATTCCCAGGGAAGAGGAATTCATCTTTCAGGGAAGAAAGACATTTTGTGGAAGGAGCTCTTTTTACCTAAAAATGAACATTCCTGTTGCAGAACTTGGAGGAAGTCCCAGAACAGCTCATTTTCAGATGAAAGCTCTATTCCTGAAGCTGAATTATTCTGTGGACTGTCTCCCAGGCTGGTGTAATCTCACTGGCTTGTTACAGGTGTGGACAGGAACCCAGACATGTTTGCCAGATGGAAACATACAGATCTTCGTGAATTTTTCCCTTGGTGGTTGCACAGACACTGGCTTGAACAAAAGAAAATCTGACCATTTGGAATTCCTTCAGTTATTTTGCTGCACCTCTACTTAATGATTCACTTTGCTGGAACTGGGGAAGTGAAACACAGGACACAATTGGGCTGTTGACCCAAGAGAAAGCAGCCAGGAGGGGGATAGGTGGGGAAGGAGGAATAACTTGCTCATTTTTTTCCTCAAAATCTGAAAAACTTAAGATTCCTTTCAGTCTGCAGAAGCTCCAATACAAGTAGGTCTTTCCAAGAGATTTTTGCATGCTCTTTTAAAGTCCACCTTACCTATTCTCTTTTCATTCAATTACTGTTCTGTATTAATCCTTGTTCAAAACCACCCAAACGACAAGAGAGCAGCTAATATGCCACCAGTTCTAAAAGGATTGGCAGGGAGGTGTGGGAATTGCACCCAGCAACTAGAATATCCATTCTAGGCAAGTTAAAAGAAACTTCTGAAGAATTTAAATATGTAAAATCAGGTTTAGTAAGACAGAGTGACAAGACTCAAGACCATTTTTATAGAGAACAAGAATATAATAACTGCCGATAAAGGAGCTAGGATAAACAGAAGCAATGTATAGACTGGGAACCTTCAGTCTAGCCAAGAGATGGCTGAAGAGGATGACAGGAGTTTATGAAACCATAACTGACCAGAGAATGGCTGTTTGCTGTCCCTTTGCAAACAAGCACTGAACAAAACCTGCTGGAGGCAGGGTCAGAGCAAACATGAGGATGGTGCTCTTGACCTACCATGTGTTCCTGGTGTTGGAAATCTGCTGCTGTGCCTCCTACAAGATGTGCATTTTTTGTCCTCAAAATCCAAAGGTCCTATTAAATCCAAACTTGTTACACACAAATATAATGAGGTCATCAGAACACTTATTTATCCTTCTCACTATCCACCTTGTCCTGTTTTATTCCCTGTTCTACATTAAGTGGTGCCTCTTGCTTTGTAAATGCACTGAAAGCTGTTTGGGGCACAGAAATTATGTGAAATGCACTGTCAGGTGGCCATCACACCCTCAGCTAATCATTAACTTATTAAATAAAGATCACAATGTGAAATATTTTGTCCTGTTGCTCCAGTTTCAAGCATAGTATTCATTTATAGGGGTTTGAAGTTTAATCTCCATGTAGATATTCCTTAACCTTCCAACTCCATCTTGCTGCTCCAGCTGTGACTTTGTAGAGTTGAGAAGTGGCAGAGATGATATTTTCAAGACCTCTAAACACCTGAAGCTTAAAAAGTGACTTAAAGCAGAAGAAAAAGAGTTCCAGGCATGGATGTCATGAGAAGGGAAATGCAAATATCTGCAGATATTCTATTTTTACATTGATCTGCCTACACTTTTCCTTCGTCATAGTCAGAGCTGTCATCATTTGATTCCTGCTCTGAACCATGAACTTTCTGAAAACCTGCTAACTCATCAGCTTGTCTTCATTAGCCTTGAGCACCTTTTGCTGTTTAAATCAAAGTAAGTGACACTGCACTTTTCTGGTAATTTAAGTGACAAAACTATAGATTGTTCTCTTTGTCAAGAGGGCCTGAAA
This sequence comes from Certhia americana, assembly GCA_018697195.1. Lineage (NCBI taxonomy): Eukaryota > Metazoa > Chordata > Aves > Passeriformes > Certhiidae > Certhia > Certhia americana. Next base: position 58,271,419 of record CM031860.1, on the reverse strand, counting down.
ATGGGGCAGGACTGGCAACCCTCCCATTATTCTTCACATCTTCACTTTTCTTTGAGAGTCCAAATCAACTGGAAAGACTGCTGACTGGTGTTGCAAGTTTGACCCTTCCACAGAGTAAGCAGGATGCAGATTTCAAGGGAGAACAATATTCAATTTCTTGTTTAGATATGGAGGGAACTGAATAGTCTCTGTGCGTGCATTAATAGCTGCATGTAATGTTCATGCTCAGGCAAACAGAATGGTAGCCTCAACCCCAAGCTACATCTAACTGTTATATATTTTCTAAGAACGATGCTTTTCTTTTAAAGTTTATTTTTACCCAATTCTTTTATTTTATTCCTCAAGCCCATAAAGTATTTGGCTATGCAAAAGCAACACAGGCAGAAAAAGTAGGCAACACAGAGAAAAAAATGAGAGGGTCCCATCATTGGGATTTTTGTGCAGTTAGGGACTCATGTGAATTGTTAGAGAAAAACACAGTTTCTATTTAGCTTTAAGTGCTAAAAGTGTTTATAACATGACATTTTGGGGTGTATAAGGATATTCATCTATGGGAGTTCTCTACAAAATAGAAAGAGTAGGAACTTTTCTTTATAAGAGAGTTTCATCTTGTCCAAATTAATGGAAAGATCTGCTAACAGAAAGTACCTTTTAATATTAAATCTGCACTTACTTTTGTTAAGGTAGTTTAGGCAACCAATGCTGACTAAATCTGTTGGTTTGTGTGTCTTCTGTGCTGAACCAGATGAAACAGCATCTTCTTTTGCATAAATCCCAACAGGCTTTAAATTCCATAGGTTTAGTGCGCTTGTTATCTATTAATCTTTAGACTGCAACCTATAAAGATGCAGTTTCACCTGGCAACTTTTCAGTTTAATATGGGGTCTGGGGAGAGACACAAACTTCAGGACAAAGCCCAGAGTTACCAATGCTTGTGACTGCTTAAAGTCCAGGCTTTCATGGAGGCTACCTGCAGTGTTAAAATATGTTTCTTTAAGTTGTGGGCATTGTGGGCTATTTTTTATCCTCGGTTACAGAGCAGAACTTCATCCATGCACTAAATTTGTTACACAAGGCTCCTTGCTTAAGCAGCTCTTGCATTCGTCCTGGACTATATATACACTGTAACACAGCATCCAGCCGTGTCTGGTTTCAGCCAACAACACTAAATATAACTAACACACAATTCGGGCTTGCACTGAATTAGGACAATGTTTAAATGCCTTTTGACAGCTGGTGTCTTGCACATTTGTTTTATATACAGTTTTACACATGGAAGGTTGTACCACGTCCTGGAAGTCAATGGCTTTCCTAAACTAGAATGAGACCTCCCTCCCCACCTCCCCTTTCTGTAAGCACAGACAGGCTGTGCAGAGAACTGCCTGTGTCTTTAGTCATTCTGGTTTTGGTAGCCATCAAATAACCTGCCCAAATCCCAGCACTTAAAATATCAACCAACAGTTTCTTCCCAAACACGTACATTCAAGAAAGATTTTTACACACAAGTCAGGCAAGTCAACGATGATTTGCCCATGTCTTCCTAGATAGGGATAAGATTGGCATTAGCAAGGCAAATAGCTCAGCTCTGACCCCAATGGCATTCAGAGCACACAAACAGCACACAACCCTTGCCAATGCTGTAAATTGACCCCGTGTCCAGCACAGTGATGCCTGCTGGATTTCCAGCAATCCAGGGCAAACCTCATCAATAAACTAGGAAAACTGGTATTTTGCCAGTGATTCTTGCATTTTCTTGGAACCTAAAGTCTGAACTGACCTTCATTTCACAACAACTTGAAGCAGCTACTCCTGCATAAAGTGAATTTTCAACTTTAGCTGAAAACATGCTAAGCTTCTGAAAGTGTTTAAAGATGTTTGTCATACTTCGCTTCAGTTGATTTTTGGAGAACTGATCGAGCCTGGGTGTTCTTCCACATCTTACACTGTGGTGAAAGAGGCCACTTGGAGTTGATTTGTTCCTACACTAAAGGATTAAAGCTAAGTTTCTATTGTACTCCTTGTTTGCAGCCGCATCCCTGCTTTGCAGTGTCATGTGGACTTTGTTGGGACAGCTTCAGTGTCTCCAAACCTCATAGTCTGACCAAGGTTCAGCTTGTGGTCAGACTCTTGAAGGGTTTTCCAGGAAGCTCTAAGATAGGGAACTTGTCAAGCAATGATGGCAAGAACAAATTGGTCATTTCACAAGGAAAATTCTTCCCCTTGCCAAACCTCTGACTTAGTGTTTAAAGAAAATCCTGAGCCATCAAGCAAAGGTGAATCATTCTCTCATAGCATGAGGGACGAAGGAAGTATAAGGTGATTTTATTTTCAGTCCTTCTTAGGCCAGAGATGGCTGCCAGAAAAAAAGACAATACAATTTATTCTGTTTATGGGCTAAAATGTCAAGTAGTGCACCAACCTCTCACCTCTCAATTCATTGTGGTTTATTTGTTTAAAGGCAGATTAAGAAACTGTGGGCACTGCCAACTGCCCAGCAGCCAAATGTCTCTGAATTACCCATCAGTGACCCATCCCAAAATGGGAATATTCTGACATCATACTTGCTTAAACAAGAAAAAACATTTCCTTTGCCCTGATAACTGAGTGAGGAGAAATAATTAGTCTGAATTTAAGATGCAGCACAAGGGCAATGAATTTCTCCCAGGGGTATCTGTGTTTGTGCTGGAATTAAACACAGAGAGCTGGAGTGACTGGGGAACAAAATTATTCTTAATCACAGAATTAGGAGAGACAGGAACGGAAAGGTATCAATAAGAAATTGCTCAGTTCTTTCCTTGTCTTTATGCAGGGCCACTATCCCAATGCCATTCCCAAATGATGCCTAATTTATACATGCAGGCTTAAATATTCCCTTGTCTTCTGCAGGAAATCCATCCCAGTGCCATCCTCATTACTAAGAAGTTTTCCAGGGGCTTTGGTTGTGCCTCCTGGATGCCATTTAAACCTGTGGCTATTTCTGCTGCTGTTGGTGTCTCTGATAGCTCCACGTACTGCAGTGACCAAACCAGACACAGCAATGCATCTCAGGCCTTTCACTGAAGGCAGCCTAAGCTCTTGCACTTCTTTTTTGTGTGTCCCAGTATAATTGTAGTTTTTTGGGCGATGACAGAATATTATAAACCAATTTCAGCTTGTGATTCCCTAGCTTCACCATAGAAGTGCCACTTAATGGGCTGTTTCCAATTCCAAATATGAGCTGTTGATTAATCCTGATAAAGTGTAGCACCTTGTTCTCATTTTTATAAAATATCATTTGGTTTTTAGACCCTTTTTTCTAGCTTGTCTTGATTTAGAATTCTAGTCCTCTCCCCCAGCATTGCCTATAACCTCCAGGCTGATACTACATTTTTAATAACCACTTTGCTTATTCATTAACCATTTGTCAAATGAAATGCTGAGTAACCCCTGAACTGAGTCTTTGCAGTCCTGATGTGATCCATCTTCCCTTGGGGACAGTGACCCACTGCTAACACTCAGCAGTGACCCAGTGTTCTGGGTTGATGCTGAATTGTATCCCTGTTTGTCTGTTTAGCTCAGAAATAAGTCTTGCACCTTAAAAACTGGATATGAGATTGAAGGAGAAATGGTGGAGTGTCCAAGGTGGTTGTTTTCAAAACATAAGAAAAGTTTTCAAAGTTTTTTCCACACAGCCTGTGTTATCTGCAGTGCAGACAATGGGACAGAGCTCTCTGGCTTTTCGTTAGTTTTTAGCTAGCTGAAGCAAAGAAGTTCTCCAGACTGCAGGGTTTTTTCTCCCCTCCTTTTCTTTGGAACTATTTGAACTTGCTCTGGACTAAAAACCCAGCAGAGCCCCAGGAGCTCAGACTCGTGTCCCACCAGGTCTGGCCTGGGCCTGGCATTTCCCAGCATGGAGGAACTGACAGTGAGCTGAGCTACAGCCCACGGGAGAGACTTTGTGAATTCATCATCTCTTCAAAACAGTCAGAAATTTTGGTGTTTAGTATTATTCGTTTGTTGTGCTGGGGAGTGTTTTGCTTGTTAAATAAACCACTTTTTACCCACATCCTCCAAGGAAATTTTTTTCCTGAATGAGCTGGGGGAGGGACTTGTTTGAATGGCTTTCTAGAGGGACCCCCACTTGGAGGTTTCTGCCCGAATTTGCCCTAAACCAAGACACCCAGCCAGTCCTGCGAGCCTCACAGAGGTTTCCTTAGTTTGCTTCTGTCTATGCTGGGTGACATAGTAGTACAGACCACCCTGAAATTAATTAAATTTGGCTTTCCTTATCTGCGAGGCCTGAAGGCTGGTTCCGACCTGTTCTGACCAGTTTGAACCGGTTCCGACTGGTTTGAACCAGTTCTGACTGGTTCCGACCGGTTTGAACCAGTTCCGACCGGTTCTGACCGGTTCCAACAGGTTTGAACTGGTTCCGACCAGTTTGAACAGGTTTGAAACGGTACCAACCAGTTCTGACCACTTTGAACCATTTTGAACCGTTTCCGTCCAGTTCTGACTGGTTTGAACCGTTCCAACTGGTTTGACCCAGTCCTGACCGTTTTGACACAGTTCTGACCTGTTCCGACTGGTTTGAACAGATTCCAACCGGTTCTGACCAGTTTTGGACCGGTTCCGACCAGTTTGACCCAGTCCCGACCGTTTTGACCCAGTTCTGACCTGTTCCGAATGGTTTGAACAGATTCCAACCGGTTCTGACCAGTTTTGGACCGGTTCCGACCAGTTTGAACCAGTTCCAACTGGTTCCGACCAATTCGAACCAGTTCCATACGGTTCTGACCGGTTCTGACCAGTTCCGATCAGTTCTGACTGGTTTGAACTGGTTCCAACTGGTTTCGGACCGGTTCCAACTGGTTTTGGACTGATTCCGACCAGCTTGAACCGGTTCCGACCAGTTTGAACCGGTTCCAACTGGTTCCGGCCAGTTCCGAACGGTTCCTACCAGTATGAACCGGTTCCGACCAGTTCCGACCAGTTTGAACCGATTTGAACCAGTTCCGTCCGGTTCCGACCAGTTCCGCCTGGTTTTGGACCAGTTCCAACCGGTTCTGCCCGGTTTCGCCTGGTTTCGCCTGGTTTCACCCGGTTTCGCCTGGTTCCAGCCAGTTCTGACTGGTTCCGACGGGTTCCGACCAGTTCCAACCAATTTGAATTGGTTCCGACCTGTTCTGACCGGTTGTGACCGGTTTGAACAGGTTCTGACCAGTTCCGACCGGTTCCAATCCGTTCCGGCCGGTTCTGATTGGTTCCAACCAGTGTGAACCAGTTCTGACTGGTTCCGACAGGTTTTAACCAGTTCTGACCGGTTCCCAATTCTGTCCTGACCAGTTCTAACGGTGTCAGTGTTGCCCTCACCAAGGTTGCCGTTCCTGGCTCTCCTGCTGAGTGTGTTTACAGCAGTCATTGGACAATGATCACCTGCAGCTTCTGTCTGATGAGTTTGATGGAACTGGGATACATGGAACTGTTTTGTTCAGATATTTTTACAGTTTTTCCAGGTACTGACCAAGAAAGAATGAGGAGGTTCAAGTATCTTGGAATCCTCTCCAGCTGCTTTTGGTTGTTTCTTTATTCCTCATGTATAAAGTCTGGCACTGTTTGTGGGCTTTTCCAGGTTTATCCTTACCCCACGTTCCCATTTCCCTAATTCCCCATTTCATTTCCAATCTCAGGCTGCTTTTCATTCCAGCAAACCCAATCATACAACAGCTATTCTTTTTCCTCCCTCCATCCAACCACACTCTTCTACTTCATCCTTGTATTTTCATTTGCATGTTTCTTCCTTAATCATTCCTCCAGCAGCATGCTTTTCCCAAATTTTTTACTTCGATCATTGACAGCAGGAAGTGGTGTCTCTGCTGTCAGTCTACAGCAGCTGGTAGAAGCAATTCCACCAAATGTTTCTTTCATCATCCTTGGTTTAGGGCAAATTTGGGGAGAAATTTCTAAGTGGGATATCTCTAGAAAGCAAATCAAACTGGCCTCTCCTCCAGCTGGTTTGGGAAAAAAAATTTCTTCAGAGGAAAGTGGAAAAAAATGGTCTATTTAACAAGCAAAGCATTCCCCAGCACAACAAATGAATAATACTAAACACCAAAATTCCTGTTTTGAAGAGATGATGAATTCACAAAGTCTCTCCCATGGACTGTAGCTCAGCTCACTGTCAGTTCCTCCATGCTGGGAAATGCCGGGCCCGGGCCAGACCTGGTGGGACACGGGTCTGAGCTCCTGGGGCTCTGCTGGGTTTTTAGTCCAGAGCAAGTTCAAATAGTTCCAAAGAAAAGGAGGGGAGAAAAAGAAACCACAGTCTGGAGAACTTCTTTGCTTCAGCTAGCTAAAAACTAATGAAAAGCCAGAGAGCTCTGTCCCATTGTCTGCACTGCAGATAACACAGGCTGTATGAAAAAACATTGAAAACTTTTATTTTATGTTTTGAAAACAACCACCTTGGACACTCCACCATTTCTCCTTCAATCTCATATCCAGTTTTTAAGGTGCAAGACTTATTTCTGAGCTAAACAGATGAATGGGGATACAATTTAGCATTAACCCAGGACACTTTGTTAAACTACTTTATTCACACCTAACTCTTCACTGTCTTCACCTGTGATTATTTTGGTCCAACACGTCATGCTGCTATTGCTGTTGGTTTGTTGTCACCTCAGGCTTATAGGTATAGCAATTGGTTTATCTTGCCTTGTCTCTGTTTTTCATGCCCTAATTATCAATTCATTAGTCCTATCCATTTGTCCTTTTTCTCCATTAAAAATCCACAGGGTTTTTTGTTGGTGACTTCTATTGGTCTGCCATAAAGAAGGCTCTGCTTTGTGCAAATTTTAAAAATCAGCCAGGCCTGATTTTGCATCACTTCTGGCAGCAATAACTGAGCCTGTGACACTGACTTTGTGTGACTGGTGGGTGGCATGTGACACAGGAACGAGGCACCAGTGAAAGGAGAAGGAAACAGAAATATTGGTCCTCTCTGCTTAATAACCAGTGGGAACCAGTTCAAACCGGTCAGAACTGGTTTACAAATTTCCTGTAACAAAGTTATAGCTGAATGTGACCCTTTTTACAGCATTTTAAACACATTCTAGCTTCCTTTGCTTGTAAATAATATAATAATGCCCTTATCTCAGTGAAGCAATATCAACTAACAGAATTGTTGGCTGTACTACATCTAAGTAGTCTGCTAGAAATACAACTTCAGTAAGCATCAACTTTCCCCTTCTGCTGAACAGAGAATAAACTCTTCCCTTGGGTTTTGTCTTCCTTATTTTTCTCCCCTTATGTTTCAAGGATGCTTTCTTGTTGTTCTTCATGTTTCATACTGCTTGCATTTGGTTTTGCATCTTGGTCTCTCTGGGGTTATGCCTGGGGTTATTCTCTTACCATTCTGTTGTTCAGGTAATAGTGACCAGATACAGATTCTTCTGTGCCTGTGGTTTTTTCTTCTGTTTGAGTCCAACAAAGGGCTGATGACCATGTGAGTAGGCAAAGATGTAGCACTTCATATTAGGCTGGGATTAACTGCCCGTTTGCCATGTGTGCCCATGACTGTAATAATGGAGTTAGTTCTGAAACCAAAACCTTTGCCTGCATCTTCCATTTATGCACAGATATTCAACTCAGGCCTTTAATGTAAGTAATTTTAACTGGATATATAAATTTTCTTCCCCCTCTTCAAAGATGTAACTTTCAAAGTACAAAGATATAACTGTAACACTTAGGAATCAATAAGAAATTTTCCAAGGAAGCTACCAGATGTCTATCCTCACTAATCATCTTCCCTTAAATGCCTGATCATTCTGACTGCTTTGGAGGAAACTTTTTTTCTCTTTTAGCAAATAATTATTAGGTGTGTATTCTCTGTGGAAAAAGAAAAATAAGTAAAAATATTTCTGACAGCCCTCTGGGATTCACTATGATATTCTTCAGATGCTAAAAGGACTTCCGTGAATCTCTGGGAATTTTCTTGTCTTCCAAAGTGAATTTAGTACTAGTATCCCTTAGCTATGGTGATAGCCAATAGTGAATGTAATAGCTAAGCAAGTCATGCAAATGTTTTTATGCGTCTCTCCTCTTCAGCTTTGTTGGAGGTGAGAAAACAGCACAGATTTCTGGAACTTTTCATGCAGACTCCTGTTCTCTGTGAATTGAGAACCATGTCTTGGACCACATGGTTCTGTTAGCAGGAGGTGTTGGAAACTTTTTTCATGTTTCTTAAAGACCCTGGCATTTGACACAAAAACTGGCCAGACTCTGTTAAGTGCAATGTCTGGTTGTTTTATGTTGGCACTGAGGGGAAAAAAAAGGGTCATTATTTGAAGCTTAGTAATATAAGTGACACTGAAATAATACCCTCTACCCCTTTAGGTGGTGAATACAGAATGCCCTACTGCAGATATCACAACAGTTAGATTTTTAGAAAAGACTACATTGATACCTTGAAAAATACTAGAACAAACAGTGTTATAAGTGTTAGAACACCTTATCAAAGGTTATTGCACTTGTAGGTAATTCCTTCCTGTCCTTTTCTTGAAACTCATGTATGAAAAGTAGGCTATAGCTATGGGACCATAGTGTGGGTTTGGGCAAGAAACTCATGTGCCAGGGTGAATGGAAGTGTGAGGATTTTATGCCAGAATTTCCATTTGATGTTATATAAAACTGAAGATCAGGGCAAGACTGTGTGAGCAGCTCTAGATGAGTGTACACTCAGGCAATGACTCGTTTATATCCTGACTCTTTTGGAGCTGCTCCTTTAACAGGCCCTGTTAGCTGAAGCCTGGGATGAGACAAACAATGTAAAATTGGTCCATCTGACACAACCTCACTTCAGGCATCCAGCATCAGAGCTTGGATTAGGAGTCTCAGCTTCTCATAAAGCCAATGGAAACATTTTGGTGCATATGCATGCTCAGACTCACCTCATGAAGATCTCAGTGGCTCAGAGCCTCAGGTGGACATTCCACACAAGGGAATTTGAGTTTCAGTTGTACTGTGGGCTAAAAATTTGGTAATGTGTCATTCGTGTAGGAATTGCTTCCATAACTCTGGGCTGCCCCCTGCAAAGTCCTCTCTCGCAAAGTCCTCTCTTACATCCACTTTGCCAGAAAGTAATGTGAGAGAACTTTTAAACTAACCTGATCCAAAAGCACAAGCATTGAAGGGAGGGCTGTAAGAGGTATTTCTGAAGAAGCCGCAGGAACAAGTGAAATGGAAGCAGAGTGCAGTGACTCTCTGGTGAGAGTCTCTAGGGCTGAAGAAAGCCAAGGATAAATTATGTCTATGTCTGGGAAGACTGATACCTCCTCAAGAGGGTAGTTATTCTGACAGACCTGTAAGGCTGGAGTCTCTCCTTGGTGAGACAAGGTAGAGTGTCCTTCTGTGAGAGAACAAAGCCATGAATTGAACAGTTATGTTGCAAAATGAGCCTTTAGTCGTGCTCTGGGGCAAGCAGCTAAGTGTTAGAGCATCTCTTTCTCTTTTCCAAAAGGTATCACCTCCCCTGTCTGAATGCTTTGTTTCACCCAGGTGCTTACACAGATTCCCTGTCCAGGAAGCTTCCTACTTTAACTTTGTCAGGACACAACCTATGAGTAGATGCGCTGATCCCAGATTAAAAGTTGAGCCTGAAGAGAGCATCCTAAAACTTTTTGGTTTTGGCTTGGCTCCTATCATGGTTACCCTAATGTGATGCTGTGCAGGATCTGTTTTCATGGTTGGTCCACATACCAGGGGAGCAGTTGTCCACAAGGCCTCATTTTCATTGTAGTTTAACAAAGACCTTAATGGATTCTTCCTCAAAGTACAGGGTACCATCAGCAGGCCCTGCAACTTATCCAAGAAAACTTTTGAGTTTTCCTCTCATTTGATACCTCACAGAGTGAAATCTCACTTTAAGTGAGTTACATCTAAAGCAAGGGATGGGAGCTGTGTATTTCAGTGAACTCCCTTTGGGAATAACAGCAAGAAACACAAAAATTGCCCAAGACTCTTATGTGGCTGGCAGCAGCCAGTGTTTGCCAAGGAGGGGGCACGGCCTTTGGGAGCAGAGAAGGAGTACAGCAGTGACTATCCATCACATTATGGTCCCTTTAAATCTTCTTCTCTTCTTGGCAGCTCCAATTTTTCAGTGTTGCTATAGCAAATCTCCATGGCAATGACCCTAATCAGGGAAGGGGGGATGCAGAAGGGGCGCATGCTCAGAGTGGCTGCTGGAGCCTTTCCTGCTCACTACAGCTGCTCCAAGGGTCTGGCACACAGCAAGGAGAAAGATCAGGTACTGGACAAGCTGCTCCTTGGGGTGCATCTCGAGCCCATGGCGTGGCACGGCCGTGGTGTGTGCGAGTGAGTTTGTGTGGGCATGGGGTCTGTGCTAATCATGTCTCATCCACTTCTTTGTGAGGAGTGTGCAGGGAGAAAACTGCTGTTTTTTCACTGCTTCTCCTTGTTTCAGGCAGGGAAGACAGCCTGAATTATTGATGAGAGCAATGGCGCTGCCGTCTGCCTGGAGCGAGATGCGTGTGGGAATCCTGCTCCTCTCGGTGCTCAGCCTGCTCAGCGCAAGGCTCGTGGGGGCTGGCCAGGACTCCGGGAGTGTCATTCCTGCAGAAAGTAGGTACCTGCTGCACCCTGTCATTCCTGCAGAAAGTAGGTACCTGCTGCACCCTGTCATTCCTACAAACTGTGGGTACCTGCTGCACCCTGTTGTTCCTGCAGACAGTGGGTACCTGCTGCACCCTGTCATTCTTGCAGACAGTGGGTACCTGCTACACCCTGTCATTCCTGCAGACAGTGGGTACCTGCTGCACCCTGTCAT
>CM031860.1:58224876-58260587 GCA_018697195.1 Certhia americana | reverse complement strand
GCAGACAGTGGGTACCTGCTGCACCCTGTCATTCCTGCAGACAGTGGATACCTGCTGCACCCTCTCCTGCCTTCCTGCACTGCACCCCCAGCAGCCACATGGCCACTCAGCTCCAGGGGAACTTGGTGTTGTCTCATTAACGAGGGAGTAAAGATGAGTTAGTGTCATGTCAGCAAAGCACATGAAAACAACAGTCATGGAAACAGCAAGCAGGCAAAGGATTAGTAGTTACTTAGGAAAAAAATGCTAACTGCATACTCTTCATTTGGATTTGAATTTGTACTCAAGCTCTTTGTTTGTAGGTGTTTTAGATCTGCTTCTTGAGAGTCTTGTTTCACTAGATAGATATTTTAATGGCTATACCCAGATTTGCCACAATACATATGATGTCCTTACTAGTCTGAGTATTGTTAGAAGAATATTTGTATGTCTTTCTGCTGGGGCATTGTATCTTGCTAGTTTTAGTATTTGGCTGGAACAGTAGGTCGAGTTCAACTTTCTTGTAGCTACTACAGATCAACACAGGGGATGTTTACCCAAACGGTGCATTTGGAAAGCAAATATAAATTGCTGAAATCCTGCAAACCTAAAAAATAAATAAATATGACAGACTGGCTTGAGCACACCACGGAGCTGAGAGCTCTTGAATTTGGATCACAGTATGACATATCACAATATGAGCTTCATCTGTCATTTTGAGTAAATCTCTAAACTTCCTCAGCTCCAAAATGAGGCGATAGTTCAAAGTTATTAGGGTAGGGAGTCAATGTTCTCAGGGTGGTTTGGTGACAGCAAGTGGGAAGTAGTCACTCATTAGAAACATAAAATGTCCTCTGGGAAAAAAAAACAAAACCAAAACAAAGATAATTGCATAAAAACAGATATCTAGTTCTTAGCCATGCTTACTTTGTATCACAGCTACCTTTTTATATGACTATCAAAATACTTAATATAAGGTCTGATTCTGTCACTGCATTTTATTCTCAACTAATTCAATTAGGTGGAATAATGGAACTTAGATGTTGAATTTCTGTGTTTTTCCATTCTCTTCTTTTTTTCTTATTAGTGCTAAGTTTTGGTCTGTTCTAAACCAGACCTCACTGCTATCTTGTGTGTCTGTTTCCTAGGAATTCATTAATTCTAATAAGTTTTGTGATGAGTAGTCCATTTTATCTCCTCAAAGAGAAAAATCAGGCTTGGAAAATAAATTGCATATACCCTTTGTATGTCTGTGTTAGCAGAGGCAAGTCAACACGTCTGGGAAAATGTATGCAGTGGTTTCTTGTCCTACTTGTGTAGTGAAAACTCCCATTTGAATGGTGGAACAAAACTCTTGGCCAGGGTTTCTGACCCAAGTCTCACAGAATTATAAAACCTTAGAAAGGTGGGAAGTGCCTTTTAGAGCTCATCTAGTCCCACCCCCTGCCATGGTCAGGGACATCTTCAACTTGATCAGGTTACTCAGAGTCGAGCTCAACCTGACCATGAACATTTCCTGGCATGGGGCATCTACCACGTCTCTGGGTAACCTATGCCAGTGCCTCACCACTCTCACAGTAAAAAACTTCTTCCTTAACTAATTTAAATCGACCCTCTTTTATTTCAAAACCATTGCCCCTTGACCTATCACAACAGGCCCCGCAAAAAAATCTGCCCCATCCTTCTTGCAGTATCAAGGAGTCTTTTTACCATCTTATTACCATCCTCTAGCCAGGCTGTGGAGTCCCTTGAACAGCCTTTGAGGAAGATTCCTTGTCTTGTCTTACTCCTGACCATAAGAGTGTGGAATGAAAGGCAGGTCAGAGTGTTTCTGTAGCAGTATTCCTGCAGAGACACACTGCCCCATCCCAAGGGACAGAGGCCCTGAGCATTGCTCCAAAAGCATAATGCTATTTCTGTCTGAGACCAGGCCAGGAGCAAGGCTGTCAGTGAATTGTAAATTGGTTTGGGCTGCTGCAGGGACAGTTTTAAAGCCACAATGAACTCCTGATGTTTCTTGTCAGCCACTTGTTGGGAGAGTGCTGCATAGCTGCTAAGTGCTCCAGACACTTTCCTTTGCCTGTTAGGGCTCTTCCTGATGGTGAACTTTTGAAATTCTTCCCTTAGGACATTGTGGATGCTAAATGTTTGCATGAGATTGCAGAACCAATTGGTTAAATTGAATGAAAAAAGTCCTAGAAAGAGCTGTTAGATACAGTGGCATTTCTTCTGGCTCAGGAGCTGCCTTAGCATATTCCTGAGGCCTGGTAGGATCTTTGGGAATGCATCCCTCCAGACTTGCCCTGTTCTCATGCTCTTCCAAGGCACCCATTGCTGGCCATGAAGGCCTTATCCATAACAGTGCCCAGGGATGCACATGGGGACATGACTGTACCAGTAACCTGCTAGGATGGACCCTGGCACACTTGTGTCCATGATAGGAGGCCAATTGTCTATCTGGAAGAGAGAGCTAACTGTTCCAGAGTGGAGCTATCCCATGATTTCAAGGCTTGGGAATACCCCCAGACTTAAAATATCCCTCCAGAAATGTAGATCGTGGGAGACTGGACACTGGGTTGGGTACTCTGATGTGATCAAGAACAGACACTCCTGGATCTTTTCCTTCTTGATGGAAACTGGCTACATCTCATCAACCCAGGACACCCCCGTGGGCACTGACCCACTGAGAGGGCTTTGCCTCTGTAACACTGTCCCTATTGCTGGCACTTCTGTCCTTACTGTCAGCCCAGGCAAGCTGCTGGTGGTGGGACCCTGGGTGACCCACAGGGGAAAGGGGTCTCTAGTGCATATTCTTAACAGGGATATGGGATGGACATGGGCCATGTTTACTGTCCTTCTGCAGGGAAGAGCAATGTGAGGCTCGATGCTTTCCTCAGGTGTGTGACATTGCACTGGCAGCACACCCTTAGCAGGAACATTCCCACATTCCGGCATGGACCACACGGTGTCTCTCCCACCTGGTGGGAGGAATGTGTCCCTCCTGCAGCATCATGAGCAGGACAGGGGCAGCAACGCTCTGTGCAAGTGTGGGAGGTGCAGGAGTCACAGGAGAGGAGCAGGAGAGTGAGTCACAGATCTCTTTAGCATTGCAGAGAGATCCTGTCCTGTGTGTGGCACTGAGATCTGGCTCGTGGCACCATCCCCTGCTCTCTGCCAGTCACACAGCCAGGCACAGCCTTTTATGCATAATTCTTATTAGCAATGATTAATTGTGTCCTTATGCTTTATTCACAGCACTTAGCATATGCAAAAGACTGTTCAAGTTTGAAGTGGTGCTACTAATACTCATAGATTATTTTCTTTAAAGTTCTCTGCAATCCGCTAGGAAAAAAAGAGTTATTTCACCAACCTGCCATTGCATTCATAGCCCAGATCACCCACTGTGAAAGCTGAAATATGGAATCTGAAAACCAGAAGCTGGTCAGTCTGTTTTCATTAGCCAAGGTGCATGAAATACAAAGAATAAACACCAAGTGTATGAAAGGGAAAGTAAATTAGACTTACGCAGTGCTTTCAGTTCCAGTTCTTCATCAAGAAGAAGCCAAGAAACATATTTTTTCTCTTCCCCTACTTCTCCCAAAACACACAAAGGCACATACAGTCTTTGTGCTGACAGGACCCATTTAAAGAGTTATAGCTGACTCTTGATAATTCTCATTATGTTAATCCACAGACCTGTTAAGTCTCCCTATGAATGATAGTCTGTTTCCAGCTGTCAGCAAGGAATTAATAGAACTCTGCTATGCTTTGCTATGATGTGAGTTAAGATTTGGTTTCATGACTGCTTTAAGCTGATGTAAGCCTGTGCTGCCTCTGCCCTTCTCCACTCCATAACCTCCTCTCCTAGCACTGTTTCTTGTCCTGGCTCCAGAACTTGGGCATTCAGTATCTGCTCTGGGGGAAAACATCAGTGATCCAGCTGATGGAGGAGCTGCATTGTCATTCCTGCTGTGAGCAGGATGTGGAAGTGTGAGATGCCATAGCCAAGGACAGAAAGCACAGTGGGATTGCTCCTATTTGCAACAGTACATATTTAGATTTGTTTGGCAAAACAGATGCTTAGACATGTTTCTTTTGGGGAAAAGTCCATGAGCACCTTGCTGAAAATATTGTGGGCATGAAGAGAGATCAAATCCACCTAGACAGGCCAGCTTAGCAGCTCAGTTCTTCATTCTGGAAAGCAGACAAAGACAGAGAATGATGGAGAACATCAAAGTCATAAGTGGGGCAAAGTTGGTGATTATTTAATAACTGTCTCTTCCAGTGCAAAAATTAGTGGCAGGAAATGAAAGCAGCAGATGTCAACTTCAGAGCAGATAGGAATGGTATTTTGTTAACTCAGTGAATAGCTGATCTGTGGAACTCATTGCCACAGGATGTTGCAGATGACAAAAGTTTACATGGATTCAGGAAGCAACAGTGCAAATTAATGTGAGAAAAATTCATGGAGGGCTTATCAGATGTAGAAACACCAGCCAGATGCAGGATATCCTCCAGCCTCCTGGTAGGCTAGAAGAACATTGCTAGACATTTATTCTTGTATCTTCCTCAAGTATCTGCCATTGCCTACTGGCTCCCAGCAGGCAGGGATGCTGACCTGGCCCAGAGACAGCAGTTCCTGGAGGAGGACCCTCCACCAGAGGGTCCCAAGAAACAGCATGAAAGTGTGAATATTCTGTTATGTGGTGAAACTGGCTGCATGTGCACTCTGACTCTGGAGGGCAGTGCTATGTTAGGAGCTTTGCAGGGGCTGATTCAGGACACCCAGAGCTGCACAGGTAGGTGTCCTCTGTGCCACCACCCTTCCCCTGCAGAAGATGCTTTGGTACCAGGGCAGCTGCTTTTCCAGGGCTGACAGAAGTGAAATAACCACTTGGCATGGTTGTGCCATTCCACTTGTACCTCCCTGTCCACACAGGAGCAATTGGCTGTCATAAATACCAGTGAATGATGCCACACAACCATGCCATCACAGCTTTCACAAAGGCCTGGGAAGACTTCCTGTGTGACAAGCAGTGACAGATTATGGAATTCATGGCTCTCCTCAGAAGTGCTTTCTCCTCTCTGTAGGAGACATTAATTTATCACCTGAATGGTTTTTTTTTTATTTTTTTTTTTTTTCTCCTTCAGGTTCTGATTTTGAGAACACTTTGGTGCTTGTCAGCACTTCAGGGCATGCAGCACCTCCCCGAGGTGGGGCCAGGGCAGGGTGTTTCTGAGCAGACCAGAGCCAGGGGAAGGAACAGGGCATGACCCTGAGAGAATGATGGATTTGCTGACAGCAGTCTGGGCATGCAGGTTCTTTCTAAGGGCTATGTTTCATGATCCGAAGTAGAAACAATTAAATTACTGTATTACAGAAACCAGAACGGGGTTGAGTGTCTGAAGTGTGCTCAAAACCATCCTGTCATTACTCCTGTGCCTGAAGAGGCAGAGTCTTTGTTAGCAATGATGTGACAAGAGTCTGAGAGAGGTGGGGACTTTGCATCTCCTCA
Source organism: Certhia americana (assembly GCA_018697195.1). Classification (NCBI taxonomy): domain Eukaryota; kingdom Metazoa; phylum Chordata; class Aves; order Passeriformes; family Certhiidae; genus Certhia; species Certhia americana. The sequence continues at coordinate 58,255,092 of CM031860.1, read as the reverse complement.
CAGCTTGATCCCCAGGTCTCCCTGAGATGTCACTTGTATGGAGGGGAGATGGAGAAGGACAGGAGGGGGAGAAACTCCTCCTGAATAGACCAAAACCCTAAAGAGGCTTGCTGAGTACTGACAAGCACTCTGGCTGCTCCCTTACTTCAGGTACAACTCAGAAGGCAGTGCTGGCAGCAGGGTGCCAGGCACAGATGGGTGCTGCAGTGCTGCTCAGCAGGTCCCTGGCTCCAGACAGCTCCCCAGCCATCTCAGCAGCAGCTTTGCACCCTCTTTGCTTTGGTACAGCAGCACAGGTGGAGCAAGGTAACAGCATGCAGACAAGGATTTTGGCACTACCCGCCTCCAAAATGGGGGCTCTGTGATCTGTGAAATGTCATCTTTCCATTCCCCCTGCATCTCCTCCAGTGTCTGCAATTTCTTCTTCTGAAAACTCACACATCATTAACTTCAAACAGTCAGAGATTGGTGCAGGGTCAATCCTGGCAGAGCAGAAATGCCCAGGTTCAGAAGTGAGCCATTTTAGTTGTTTTCAAGTCCCCTCCTCCTCTACTCTGTGTTTTGTCCCTGCCCTGCCCCTCTGTGCACACACTGGCAGCAGCTGCAGAGCCAGTGGGATGCTTTTCATTCCTGGCAGAGAAAAAATACAGCAGCAGGTGAAAGGAAGCAAATACAGCCAAGCTGCTCTGTAAGAGCTCCTGTAAAAACAGACCTGCCTGTCTGGTTCCTGAACCACTGCAAACTGCTCTTTTCAGTGTATCTGTTGAGAATTAACCCACGTCTGAGAAGGGGTAAGGATTTTAGTTTTAAGGGGAGAGGTTGGGGCTGAAGCAGCAGAGTCAAGTCTGGGCCATGTTCAGAAAAGCCCACACAGCAAAGTACTCTTTGTGGGTTTTGCCGATCCTGTCACATTTGCACAAAGACCGATACAGGCAGCCCTAATTTTGCACACGTGCAGGTGTGGGTGCCCGGTAAGATGGAGTTTCTCCTGGCAAGGTCTCTGAGTATACCTCCTCTGTACTGCTAAACTCCAAATATCCTGCTGTGACAGTGATGTCTTCTTCTGCCTCTCTCCACAGGCCGTCCCTGTGTTGACTGCCATGCGTTCGAGTTCATGCAGAGGGCGTTGCAGGATCTAAAGAAGACGGCGTATAGCCTGGACACGCGGGTATGTGTTCCTGCAGGAATGCCTTCCCTTAGCCTTTATCTCCCAGCGGCCAGGTTTGCCTGTCTGGGTACAGCAGACATGACATCTCTGATGACTCACTCCCATCCCAGCAAATAGGTTTATACCAAGCACAGATTATTTTCCACAGTCTGCAGAGGTTCATTAATGATCATCTAGTCTGACTTCTTGCATAACAGCCTAAGGAATTACCTCAGACAGGCCCTGAACCAAAGGAAGAAGGCAAAGAAGATGTAAAGGAGAGGAAAACAAGACAAATGATTTATTCTCTGCCTCACAACATTGTTCCCAAGCTGTGGACTGATTATTCACTGGGCAGGAGCAGAAATGAGCAGGAGAGCAAGCAGGTGGCAGGGCTGGCAGAGGAAAGGGAAGCACACACAATCCCTTTGCTCATGGATTGATACTTGGTGAAAAAGGGAGAAGCACATTTTTTCATGCATTTATCACAGCACACAAGGGGTTCTGCCACTTCACATGCCAGTCTCCAGAGGTCTCAGTGAACAAAATGAGGGTGTGTTGAATGTCCCACTTTTAGTAATTCATACATTCCTGGGTTTGTAAATATGTACAAACTGTCTGGGCCAGGATTTACCACAGCAGTTCTGCTGCTGTCTGAAGCTTGCAAGAAGCAGGAGATCTCTCTCCTCTAATAAAGCCCCTCCATGCATGTCTTGTCCTACCCCTCCTCTGTTTGAGCAGGGCTATCTCTCTTGCCAAGTGAGAAGGGCTCCTTGCTCCTCTGTAGTCACACTCAGCTCAAATTGTCATTCCCAGCAAAGCCAACCAAAGGGACACGAATCAATTACATGTCCCAAACCATAAGGCAATTATGTAGCTTTGCCTTTGGTTTCTTGTGACCTTGGGCAGCCATGTCAGGCCCTACACAATAAAATTGGAGTGACTTCAACTTTCTTGAGCGATCAATAGCAAACTGATTAGGACAAAGTTCTGAGCGAGGGTTACATTCCAAAAGTTTCCCATGCACTGGAGTAATAATAAATAACTCTTAGATGGTAAAGTGTCAGTAGAGGGGCTTTACCTCCAGCAGCTGTGCTGGACTCTTCTGGTGCATAGCAGAGTTCCACCTGTTTGGATTAGGGTCAGCTGAAATGTCAAGACCAGGTGCAATTGCAGCTGTGCTGGTTCTTACACTGTCAACAGGCTTTATGTGGGAAGTTAAAATTTTTTTAATGTAATGGAGGCAGCACAATTCCTTAATCCCACCCACAGAGATATGTCTGTTCTATCTGGAGAGTGGCCTGAGGATGCAGCCCACCAGAGAGCAGTGCTGTCTTGGAAGAGGTGAGGCAGAATATAAGGGAGAAACTGGTCCCAGGGTGCCACAAGATGAATTTCTGTTTCTGTGAGGACCTGAACAGGCCTGACATGCCAAGGCACTGACTGAGACAGCTTCCAGTGTTACAGAGCAAGGGGCACAGGAACAGTGCATCACAAAACCAAACAGAACCTTTGTTTGTAATATCATCCACCCTTAGACAACTGAGCTTAATATTACTAGTAAATAAAGGTTGTATTACTGTACGCCTTTCCCAGCCTTTGGATTGATACTCCAAAGGGCTTTCTGTCAAAGATGCTTTGGTTAAAGACAAATTATTGAGTGATGCAGAGGTACTAAAGTGAAATACAACAGGCAAGGCCCTACAAATGGTGCACTGTGGCCTTCTATACTCTGAAAGATAGAGTTTCCATATCCCTACTCCACTGCTGATGCTTGGCTCATGCTGACCAGCTACAATTTCTCAAGTCTGACACACAAATAACTTCATTGAATAACTTCTGAGTCTTGGAAATTGTTGCTATGAGGGCAAGCCCCATGCAGGATTGCTCCTGTGTATCAGGATTTTCTAAGCCAATACCAACAAGGCCACAATTAATTTTTGTAATTGATACCTCTCTTTCACAGTCTTTCAGTTTGCAATTGAGTGCTCCCAGAGCTTCTCTTCCTGCCCCTAAATAGTCCTGAGTGACTCTCAGGCAGAGTTTGTGGTAGCAGTGACAGCTTGTTGGCATTACAGTGAAATCCAATAAGCCTGTCCTGTTTGATGTTAAGATGATTCTATGATTTCTCCTGGGCTCCCAACAATGGAAGCATTCACTCATCCAAGATTTCATTGTGCAAGCAGGGAGTAGTGTTTAACAGCTCCTGCCATTGCACTAAGCTGATAAGTGAAAGCAGGCAAGGAATGTGAACAAGCCCTCTTTAATGCAAAGGTGGATGTCAAAAGTTTGAGTTGAGAAGGATATAGTGCTGGGAAGGGGAGGGAAAGCTGTTCTGAAACTGCCTGTCCTGCACAAGCTTGCAGTCTGAGAACCAGAAATGGAAACAGAGTGGGCACTGCTGGGGTACAGAGTGCCTAAGCAGGAGGGGAGCAGGACCCACACAGGAGTGCCCAGCTACTCGTTTGGAAACTGCTTTGTTAATTAGCCCTTTGCTATGTCTAACGTGTCAGGAGGTACCAGGTCAGAGGAACAGCAGCAGGCTGAAGGCCTTGTTGTTTCACAGAGCTTTGAGATAAATTCTTAACAAGTGGGTTTCTACCTCTAATGGGGTTTGGCAGTGCAGATGGGAAACTCATTCACAGTGAATTTAAGCCCACTAAATTCCTTTTTTCCCCCCTCAAGAAACTCTTGAAAGCCAGTCTGCAAACTGCTTGAGGGACTGCAGACTACAGGGTGAAAACCACAAGATATGCTCAGGAAGAAGTTTCTCTTCAGTCACAATTGCACTTGATGATGTGAATTCCTTGCACCAACAATTTTGAGTCTCACAAGAAATTGGCTTCTAAAAAGATGGTGCCATGCAAAAGATTCAGCCTTTGTTTATCCAAAAGTGTGACAAGAATCCGCAAAATATCTAAGTTATTTGATCATAATGTAATTAATGATACTTGAATATCTTTAAAGATCTAAAATTAATTGTTCCCCCTGTATACAGAGAAAAAAAGCTTGGAAATATTTTTCCACTAAGGAGCGCCAAATACAGCAGCAAGTAATTTTAAATTATGTCTATGGGAATGGTTTCTTAGCTTTTGCTTGAGTACTGATAATAAGGCAACTGACAGTAATTTAATGCAGATAGAAATAGGAACCACACACTCAAACCTAGGTCAGCCCAGAAAGATTATAAGTTTCAGACACCAGGGTTAGACTGACAGCTGGATTTAACTCAGCATTGTTCTAGAGAAACAGCAGTGTAACTGAGAGCACAACTGGCTCTTCAGCACTTGATATCTGGTGAAATTAAATTATGCAGGACTGAAGGCATCGTCAACAGGAAGCCATTAATAAGAATGAAGGAATTAAGAGCAGTGCAGTTGAAAGTGGAATTTGCATCACTTATAAAGGACACTTTAATAATTTTTATAGGCTACTCCCTAGAAATTAACTGTGAAAATGAAAACATTCAAACTATAAAAATACTCTCTCTGCATCTCAGTTCTGAATATACTCATTTTATCACTTTTTCTGGATGAAAACCAGCACTAATAACTACTATTTTTCACTCAGCAGAGCACCTTGGTTACAGCTGTGCAGAGAGATTAGATCTAATTAATTACATACTCTTTTAAAGCAATATATTTCGTTCTTTGATGTCATGGTGTTTTTTGTTTGGTTTTTGTTTTGTTTTGTTTTTTTTCCAGACAGAAACCCTCCTCCTGAGAGCGGAAAAGAGAGGCCTGTGTGATTGCTTTCGCGCAATACACTGAAATGAGCACTGGGCTTTGGACAATGGACATTTATTAATTTTTAAAAATGCTGATCAGTAAATCACAGGAGGATACAGAGTGCAAGTTGTGCCCCACCATAAGGAAAAGCATTTTTGTCAAAACAGGTATATCTCAGTTAGATTATTTTTGCTTTGTTGTGGTTTATCATTACTCCATGTGATATTGCATCTGCTGAAATGTCAAGAGAAGAAACAGTGCCAAAGTCTTGCTTAGGGGTTTTATATAAGGATGACACCCTGCTTTTCTGGCATTTCATGCCAAAAATTTTCCTTGGACTCTCAGGCCAACCTCTTGGTTTATGTGATTTGCCATAGATCTGTGAAAGCAAATGAAATCAAATTTTTTAATGTATTTGTAGAAGAATAACATGAAGGAAGCTACTTTGCCATGATGCATAGATAAACATTTACAAACAAGCAGACTTGGCATTATATAGAAATTGATAGTTATCACTGGCTGCTTGGCAGTCCAAGGAAGGGATTTGTTCCCCAATTGTATCAATAGTCCAGTGCACAGCAAACACAGTAATCTGTCTCACAGTTTTCATTTCTTCAGAGCCACACAGTAGCTGTGATCTTTTTTAGAGAGATTTATTAAGTATCTAATGTGATCAGTAACATTTATAATCACATGAATACTGCCTGGCAGTTGAACTGATTGCATCTGCCAAAATCTTCTGGAGAAGTGTCTTTCATTAAGCAAATCACATGCTGGATTGAACCACTCAAACTGGCCTCTACAGAGAGTTTTGGCAGAGAGCCTACACAACGCCTGCCTGCCCAGGAGTCTCTTATAAGCTGTATTTTGGGAAATACTTAAATTCTACCAAAATGGTCCTTAGCTCTTGCATGGACTCTGCACTCTGTCAGGGTGGGTTACAGTGCTGGTGTTACTCGTATTCCTGCTGCAGTGTAAGACAAGAGAGAACAAAACAATTTAAGCAGTGTGGTAGTAGTAGACAACAGGGTTGTGCCTTGTTACTCTTTAAAAGAGAATAGCAAATCCTTTCTCGTTGTTTGCATTTTTTTCCTTTATTTTGGGAAGGAGAACAGAAAACGGCCCCAGTGGAAAGTTCCTGATGATAATAATAGATTTTTCATTGGGCTTAAAACATCATCCCCAAAGTATAGATTTGTGTATCAGATCAAGCATCTGTGTACAGGCTAGAAACTTTTATATAAACAAGAATACTGGAGCAGGATCAACAAAAAAAAAAAAGTGGTTTTCAAAGTAATTTTACTAATTCTAATCAGTATGTCTGTCTTTCCATAAGTGGCTGGTGTTTTTGATATTTTGCTCTCAGCCTCAGTAAGTTAGGATGGTAGCAGTATATATGTTTCCAAACTGCTTCTCTCCCATTTTTGTCTACAACATCAAACATAGTGAAATAGGGAACTTTGACCCATTGCCAACTTATTATTCCATATACAGTCATACTCAGTATCATAAAGGAGTGTGTTGCCATATATTTTGCCAAAGTTGTTTGAAAGGCGTGTGGGTCTCAGCAAGGAAAAGCTTCCCTGCACCTGCATCTGAAATAAGAGATCTGCTTTGTCCTTTGTAGCATTCCAGCAAATCCCTTTATAGGTCCTTGGGACCTGTTTTGTGTACAAGAGAAGCAGCATGACACAGCAACAGCTCCCTTCTGGTAGCATCACACTGCACTGTGGCACCAGTCAATAGAGCAATAGAGGATTTCCTCACAGACCAAATTTTATCGTACAAAGAAAACAGTAGGATTAACACAGCTTCCTTGCAAAATACCAGCCTTTGGCTTCTTTACTCCCACTTGTATTTGGACCAAAGTAATGCACAGCTTTTGAGCCAGCTGTTTGCAGGAGATGGAGTTCAGCACTGAACCTGTGTATGTATTTTCCAGCACAGCTCCCCTTTCCAGGGGGCAGCAAGTCTGTGGTTTGGTGTTGCTATTGTGCATGCTTATTCTGCTGGTACCCTAAAGAACCTTGCAAAGTCCTGTTACAAGAACTGGGGATTTTGCTCATGTTTTCATTTAGAAAAATGGTTGCTCACAGTTGGGTTTTGATATACGCAGCTTGTTACGATAGAAAGGTGGAATGAATGACAAGTGGATGTTGTCTGACTCCCAAAGGGATCAGAGTGACGCTGCAATTTTATGGTTGTAACAGAGTGATTATTCTGTACTTCTCTTTCTCTGTAATACAACACAATAAAAGGGCAAGATGCATTATAGTATTTGGTGTGCTTTGTTTCTGATTTGACAAATTGATGGTGCTTATGAATTAATTAATGTCTGTTCTTTAATAAGGTGGAAAATACACAGAGAAAAAAATGCTATTTTTAATACAAAAAAAAAGGACCTTGCATTTGGGCTAAATATATTAATATATTCTCACTTGCTGAAGTAGAAAATCCAACTCACTCTTATTTGAAATAAAGGTACAGGAATGATTTTGTGAGCTTCTTTAAGGACCCCTTACTCTATACTTGATGGTTTTGATAAAGTTCCTTGTAATTGCAGGATAGTATGAAGAAAAAAACAGAGCTAGATAGTTTTAATTTATTTTTGCTCAAGAAGTTAATTTAAATTCTGAACCCCCTGAGTCTCCACTTACTAGAAGAAACCATGTATTTTGCAGAAGGATTTAATTGCAGGTGTGCTTAAAGCAGAAAGTTTTTTTTCTCCCACCTAACACTTCCAGTACTTTTTTTGCTGCAGAGCCAAGGCAGTTCTCGTGACCTTTTGAAGCCAAGCTGTGTCTTCTCTTCTCTTGGTGCAGTGCTGCTGCTGATAGCCCTGGGCACATGGCATTTGTACACAGGGTGGAATGCAGGTGGTAGCCTGTGAAATTCACAGCCACGTCCTCCCTGGAAGAGAAATGGTGTAATCACATGAATGTGATGCTGTCTCTGGGCAGGCAAGGTGGCAAGAAAAATCCTGGTAATGATCCCCACATCTCCAGAGCTTCTCATACTTTAGCTAGTGACTTCTTTGGGTGTAATTCTGTGTATATTCTAAGTCAGTAGTTTTGAACTGAGTCTCAGAACAGCTATCTGAAGACATGTCTGGATTCCATTCTGGAAATGGAAACACCGATTACCTTGCTTGTAATGTAGAATCGTGTTAGGTAACATCAAAGCTCAGTAGTATTATTGCTAGCTGAATCTAGCTGGTGAATAGACCCTCTGGAATACTATGAAAATCCTGTGGAATACCCTCTCCAGATAGAAACATCATATTTAGAAACCAGTTATGTCTCTGTACACAGAACTAATCTGTAGGTAACTCCTGGGTGATCTGAGCATTCAATATACATTCCCCATTTTCAGAAAAATATTTATAAAGTGTGGAAGTAGTTCCTTTAAGAGTGACCATGTGGTTTCTGTGCCCTCCTCTGCACCTGCCCCAGGCTGGAACCCTGACAAGAGTTCGTCCTGTAGCAGTGGGACTCATGGTTTGCACACAAATCTCACCCTGATGAGACAAAGCACTTGCTGAGCTGAAAAAGCCTAACAGGAATCCTAGCTCAGTTCAAAGGTAATTTAAAAGCAGAAAGGCTCTGAGGCTGTTGAGCTTTTTGTGAGGCAGAGAAGCATAAAGGATGTTTTCTCTTTGGAGCTGGCACAAGGCAGGAAACTTGCCCTTACCCCTCTTGGCCTGCAGATAGAGACTCCCTAACCTAAAACAATGTTCTGCTCATTCCTTCCCTGGCTAGGATTCAGTGCGTGAGAGAAGAGGGGAGCAAGTGTGGAGGGGAAAAGCCATCTGCCCTTTGCAGCCTGCCTGAGTTCCTGGCAAATCAGGGCTCCTGATGGAGAAACCAGAGGTGCAGCCTCCCAGGGTTTTCTGTGCTGAGCGTGGTAAAGCAGGGGCTGCAATCACTCTGGCTGAGGGCAATGCTGCAGACAGCACCACAGCAGTGTCAGAGGCAGGATTTGAAAAGGGGAGCCCAGAGATGTGTGCACTGGTGCAAAAGAAGAGATCATTCTCCACACTCTCATCAAGCACAGCATTTGAAATTTCCAAACTTTCCAGAACCTGCTTTTGAGAGCTGTGCAATGAAATACAGATGGAAGAGGTGGCTGCAAATCAGGCCTGTGTTCCTTAGCTGAAGCTGTGCAGAAGAAGGGAAGTCTCAGGGAGGCTGTGTGCTGTGCTTGTTCCCAAAGAAGATATGGAGGAGACGGAAGCATCTTTTGCAAACTGGTACTTGCTGATTTAAAGATTAAGGGGAAATTAATTTGCAGGTGCTGTTACCATTTCAGGAGAAAGGCAACACCCACTTAAAGAGTCTACTTTGCAGCAAACATTAAATAGAGGTGGAAAACTAATATCAATTGCAAATATATATACACGCATATATATGTGTGTGCATAGTATGTATAATATATACATACTTATATACCTCACTTTTGCTGTAATAAATATTTTGAATACATAATTCCTGGCTGCAGTGGTGAAGCAGATGGGTCTGCTATAGTTCTGAAAATTCACCATGATTTCCCAATGTCTGATTCTGTTACTGCCTTGAACCAGCCCAGGGGTTCTGTTCAGAACATGCACCCCCACACAGGCAGAGGAAGGAATTAATTTTACCTCATATGTTCATGATAATTTGTCAACTGCTGAAGAAGGATCCCAGAGGGACCTTTGGTCCAATGTGGACAAGCTTCTGTGCTCTTGCTGTGTTTTCTATGTATGTGGCTAAAACCAAATTGAAGTTATTAACTTGTTGAATTTCAGAGGAGGGGAATGGAGAACACCAGGAGGCTCTTAAAAAGTCACTTAATCATTCTCATGATTCTTGAGGAGACCAAAGCACATGGCCTAGACTTCACAGGGGTTCCCTTGCCTCAAACCTGTGTCATTCCCTCCATCCCTGAGCTGGGTGACAAAGAGGAGACAACTGGATCCTTGAATCCTGTCATTCCAGTTGCCATTGAGCTCAAAGATGTTGGAGAGAAAAAGCAAAAGGCCCAGTGGCAGCACAGAGCAGCCACCCATGATGGAGCTTTATACATGGAGGAACCCCAGGTATCTGCTTGCCTTGTCTGTCCCTAGCAGATAAAAAACATAAAAAAGCAGATAAAAAAGCCCTGTCCCTAGCAGATAAAAAAGAGTTAGCATTGCTGGCGTTCATAAATGTCCATTATTAAATTTCCAGTTCACTGCATCCATCCTAATCTCTGCCATGCAATAGCTCCTTCCAGAGAAGTCTCCAGTAAACGATGGACCATTTTTTCAGCCTGGCTTTTCTCAATGCATTCCATGGACTCCCTTATCATGGTTCTGTTCATACTGAAATCATCAGAGCTGTTTTCTCAACATTGTGGCCCAAAGTCTACCCTTATATGCCCACATGGAAATCTCCATGTTCTCACTGAAAAACCACATGAGGTGATCCAGGCCTGTTTCACAGAGCACAGTGCTTCCTCTGTGTGCTTAAAACAGCTGCCCTTTGGATCTCCTACAGTTCCCTGACAATGCTGTACAAGGTTTTCCTGGACAGAGTAAAGCTCCTGTGCCCCACCCCTAGAAATACAGAACAGGGGGATGAGGGCTAAAGGAATTTGACGCTGTAGATTGTGTTTCCCAAGCTGATCATGAGCTCAAGGTTAAATATTATCCATATTTTAAGTACTGACCATGTGAAATAGCAAACAGAAGCCCAGCCTTTTTATAGTGGTGCAGAAGGTATTTCATCATCTTAAAAGCATTAAGATACTAAAGATAGGTGGTGTCTGCAGCACGGATTACTGAATATATCTGTTTTTTTCTAACCTGCTTTTACCAGTTTGTACATTATAGATGGGGACAGAATGACACATCCCAAGGGGACAGATTCCTTTACATCAGATTTCATTCTATATAAATTAATGAAAAAGGAGAGCTAAAACTATGGATCTACTTTTTTTTCCCCCACAGAAACACAATAATGATAACAAGTCCATCTTCCCTGGTATTTAATTCCTTTTCTTTTTCAGAAAGTGTGCCTGTACCTCATTACTCAAAGTGCATATGCGAGTTGAATGTATAGCAGACTGTAAAGCATGTAAAACTCATCAGTAGCAGTTTAGGACAAACCTGAAGAGGAATTTGGAAGCCAGAAATTCTTGAGCTGTGACAAAGCTTTTCCATTGAGTGCTTTCAGGTACTGCCCATGTTTCTTTTGCCATCTCTGGCCTCCAAATTCATCAAAGCAGAAATATTCTTTCCATAAGAAGAATGCAAGCCACTGTGCCTCAATTGTTGATGTATTAAAGGCAAATATTATTGTATATGAAAGTAGCAAATTCTTCAAGTTTCAATTGTTTTAAGGTGAAATCAGTAGACATCATAACTCTGTCTGACTTTTGGCATTAAAGATACAAAAAATTATTGTCTATGTAACTATTGGCTGTTTAGCTAATACTTGGGTAATATATACAGGCATTAAAGATATAAGTGTTATACATTTAAGCCATTTATCAAATCACTGATTTTCCTGCTTGGAAACTTATGAAAAACTTTATTTTGAACTCTGGTTTATGTTTCTAATGCCTCTTCCTGAGCTGTGCTTTTTGTATTTCCTTCCCTCAAACAATCACATCAGTAAGTTTTAATACCAAGACGTACAACAGCAAGGAAAAACCAAGGTTATTTTATGAGCATTCACGAAGGAGGACAAAGGAGGTTATAAATTTCGAGGTAAGATGTGATGTGCAAGGCTCATCATAATATGACCTTCTCTCTCTAAATGGACTGCTGTGTATTGCCTGCAAAAGGAAATAGGTAGTCTATGTCAAATAATGCATCAAATAATTGTGATTTTGAATTTGTGAAGCAATTCTGAAAAATTAATTGTAAGGACCGCAGAATACTTCATTGTTATGCCAAATAAAGTACGCAAGAAAACCCAAGGAGAAGTAGCAAAATTTAAAACCTTGTTGATTGTAAATAATCAACTATTTCCCATACATACAGTTATATAACAAAAGCAAACAACCTCATTGTGATGTAGTTTGGGTTGGATCTGGATGTAAATGAATTCCCTCATTCGATTTAATAAGTGTTGGACCTCGGTCTGTTCTCTAATGGCAAGTGCAAAGATGCAACACTTGAGGGCAAAAAACCCCAAGTCATAGCAAAAGTTCAGGAAGACAAATATGATAAACTTGGGAAAATGCATTTAACTACTTTCTATTTGACATGAGGTCTGATTTACACCATGTTCATTTTAAACTTTATTTGCACATGACATGTGAGCAAGTTTTTTGTACTGCCTCCTCAAGATCAATGCTGTAAGCAGAAAGAGTCTTTGGACTACATTTATTAGAGAAGCTCTCCTGTTGAGTCATGAGGTGCAGAAAGGACTCCCTGCCCTTCTAAATTCCTTCTCAGGGAGGAGTGTGGATGTGGCTGGGTCCAATTCTAGTCCTAGGCTTAGTCAAAGGGTTTTATAGATGCAATTGAATATTTGTACGCCTTTGTTCCATGGGATTAAGGATGGCAACCCAGATATACTTATATTAATAGGATTAATTATTTATTTTATTGATGATTTTAATGATAATAATTAGAATAAAAGACCCTAATCAGAATTATTTACTGCACAGTATAAATAGTTATAGTTACTAGCATAGGGCACTATTTCTGAAGCAATATTGAAGCCATGATACTGAAGAATTATTTATAAAAGAATTATTAAGTAGAGACTGGATGTTACTCTCCCATACCAACAGCTGTGTGCACACCTCTTTCACTTGGCCTTGAGGAGCATCTCCACTTGGATGGAGCTTAGAATGGAGCTTAAAAAATGTTTGTTAGAAGTCCCTGCCATTAAAAAGTGGGATTTTATAGTATAAAATTGACTCTCGGTCAGATGTTTCTGTGCCAGCTGTGTCAGCTCAGCAGCCTTTAGTTCAGCAGCTTTAGATAAATTATCAGTACTATCACTTGTTGGTTCCTTTATTGGTAATTTGCTACATCCTCACTGGTGCCAGTTTTTGTCAGGAAACCTTGTTCTTCACATCCTCAGAATGTTTAACTTTGGGATTGATGAGTCTGGCTGGTCTCAGCGTTCTTCAACACCAAAAGCACTTCAGTGTCCCTTCATTCTTTATCCACCACTGATGACTTTTGCAAATAGGGTAGAGTTCCAGCTGTTTTAACCCCATCTAGTCAAAGCAACCTGCTATAATCAGCTGCCATTTAGACCCACAGTTTATTCATTTAAGATCACCTGATGGCTCATGTACATCAGGACAGGAACTTTGAGACATCCTTACTAAAGAGAAGGGCACATAAACACTTCTGCCTTTCTGCTGGGTCTGTGAGCCAAGTGTTAATGGGGAAAAGGGTTCATATTCTGTAGGAATTGAGACCCCCAAATTTAGTTTTGCCTGGGGCATTTGGGCTTGGCCCCTTAGGAAAGGTGTTCCCCTGCCCTGAACTGGCTCCCAGCTGCCTTTAATAAAACTCCAGCCTTTCACTGTCTGACATTCATTGCTCACAGCCACCCCTTCACCTTGAGACAGCTATACTGCAGGATTTGGGATGATCCCAGCATAATCCTGGTGTATTGTTTGTTTGCAAGGAAGGAGCAGATATAAAACACAGTTTGCTACCATGTTACCTCAATACCACCACTGTGATGAAATTACATGGGAACCATGGTGTGAAAGCCTCAAGGTCAGTCACAGAATCCTCCAGGTTATTTGTGCTACCAAAGCCAGCAGTCCAGAAGAAGAAATTATGGGATTTACACAAGAAGCATAAAATTAAATTGATACATCCAAATTGGTTCTCTTAATTCTGTGCTAATTTTCATGCTTCAAGTCATGCTAGCTATAAATTACAGCAGGAAATAGTGCAGAAATTGTATTAAATCTGAAAATCTGATAACTCCAGAGAGCTGAGGTTTTTAATGAGTTGTCTTTCGTTGTTTCAGTAGATAAAACATGAAGACCCCTACCACAAAGACCCCAGCAGCCTGTAGTCAAAGAACTCCACCAACTTCCTCAGAGTTCAGCTCCTGATGAATTTACTCTGGTGAATCAAAGGTTGCCTCTACATCATGTCATTCATCACATTTTGATGTAGATTTGGGTGAGTTTGATGTGCCTCATTAAGCAAATCAGATACTGGGCTCACACACAGAGATGGCTTCTCAAACACTTCCCGAGGAAGTGACTGTGGAGCTCAAGGGCCCTAGGTGTGATCTCAGAATCAAATCAATTCTGAGATGTTTTGCAAAGTTTTGCTTGGAAAGCAAGGCAGGAGAGATGTACAAGGATGCCTACAGATGAGCAGAGGGAAAGAGACTGAGTGGATGAACTGGCTGGAGCAGTGAGCCAAGATACAATGCTCCAGATCTAATTCTCTAGAGGTTCTTCCTGTAACAACTGTTTCAGCTCTGCACATCGCAGGAATCAGTATGTGCCACCAGAGTACAAACAATAAATCTTGTGAGGTGCTACAATAGCAGCTTGCTTAAAACAACATACATCCATGCTTAATAGCTTTGGAAAATTGGACCTTGAGGGCTCAGCATGCTTTGGGATTCATGGCTTAGTGAGTTTTGCTCTCTGTTCGATGGAGCCATTATTCAAGCCGTGACAGTATTTTCCATTATGTATCCATGTGTTTGGAGCCACTGAGAAAAGATCTCCTGATGGAAATGTAATGTGTAAACTACCCAAAAACTATTTTTGGAAACAGCATTTGCAGAACATTTGTTAAAACAGCATTTGTTTGGGACTTTACAATAGGCACTGCTAAAAAATTGATGCTCTGGCTTGGAAAGGTTGAAGGAAACCTGAAGAAGAGCTCCAGCCCATTCCTTGAGGACAATTATTTTAAAAATATATTTAGGAAACCAAGTTGAGGTTTAGCTAAAAGAACTTTGGGAGTGAAACATTTAAAGATGAATTTTAATAAGAGATAAGCAGGTGCTGCTGTACTCAGCAGCCCAGGCCTGTCCATCAGGGATCTCTGAGGGAGTGGGAAGGAACAAGGCTTCAGGCTGACTCCTGTCAAACCTGGCAGGAAGTGCTGGAAACGGTCTGGGAAAGTTGTGGAGAGGGGTTGAACAAACCAACAGCTTCCTCAGCCTGTAGATTTCATAGACAGAGGGGGAATTCCTTAGGGTGTCCTTAAAAGGGTCTTCTTCTAGGGACTGAAAATATTGTGGATGAGACAAAAAGGGTCTAGGCAGATCACAGTGAGATTTAAGCTGTCTTAAGCTGATACATTTTCTTGGAAAACAAATGTTCTTTGTATCATTGTAAGGTAAAAGGTTGGCATTTGCACAGCTTGGCTAGAATGTAAACCATTTATTTTCTTTATTGTCTGGAAAAGCATGACTAAGCTATTGCCTGTTTCAGGCTCTGTTTTGATGATGCTGGGAGTGGTCTTCTGGAATGGATTAACCTGTACTAAGAATCAATTCCTTCACTTCCTTTTAAGATAACTGTAAAGGAATGAGCTCCTTAATGGAACCAGATATCTGAAATATTAAGAGCTTCCAGACAGAGCATAGATACCTGTGACTGCCCCACAATATAGCACATGCAATATCACTTAAGAATTTGAACTGTGTGAGAGGGGCTTGAGGCTGTCAATGGATAAATCGGGTTGTCAGTTGGACCTCTGAGTCCTTGCTTTGCCTGCTGGCTCTTTGGCTGCCACATTTTTGTAGACAACCAGGCTGAAAAATTTGCTGACAATTATTTTGTTTCTATGCATTTGTTAGCCTAATGCAATTTCACATTGCCGCCTGAGTTTTTACTACATTTAAGTTAGAATTTGCCTCTCTCTGAGTTTGAAAACCCCATTCTTACAGATTTCTAATGGAAAATAGGCAACCAAATTTTCCACTTTTCTTTCCTTGTCTGAGTCATGTAACTTTATACAGAGGATCATCACTGTGTGGAACCTGTGAGTCTTTGTCTTTCATTGATTTCAGCTTCTTGATCAGCTCTTATCACCAGATTTCAACTGAAATGTAAGTGCTGAGGCTGGAAGTCTGTCACAGTTGTTCAAGGCTGGCTTGGTTTTCCCTTTGGGTATTTTCTAGAATATCTTCTTATACATAATGTATCTCTTTCTCCGTAGGCTTCTGTGTCACAGTTCTCCAAAGCCTTGGTGCTTCCTTGTCAATAAAGGTTGGCACGCTTTCAATCACAGTGCTTTGGAGCTTTATTCTCTTGTGCTGAAAGAGTCACTGTTAGAAAATGCCTGAGGAAAGCATAGCTATATGTGATAAGGAAGGTTTATGTCATTAGAAAGGGAAGCTTATCTTAAATAGTGTTCTAATAATTAGGTTTTATTGGGTTTTGTTGTTTCTGCCCAAGAAGAGTCTAACAGTGCTTGTAAGGACTGAACTGGAAAATACAAATGGAAGTGCAGAAAGAAAATGGCGTAGGTTTGCTCAGCTTGCTGGAAAGGGCATCAAGAAGTTGAAAAAGAAAATTTGGTCAATGTTTTCAGCTTTAGCAACAACCTAAGCTTTCATTGAGGAACATGGTTTTTCAAGTTAACAATGTTCTATTGAGCTTCTGCATAAATAATAGTTAATGATCCAAGTTACAGATCATTAATGATCCATTGTAGTAGAGAGGGAATAGAATTGCCAGTAGAGGAATGTGTTGCAAGCAATTGCATCCAAGTAACCCAGGAGCCCACCTGCTCCTGGAGTAGATGGGGAGAACTCAATGTTCAGGGAACAAAATACCAGGAGGCAGAGGAAGTGATTGAAATTCCTGAGAACCTGTGCTGTTGCTGGGGAACAGAATAGCAGCAGTGGGACAAGTGGAGTCCAGTCCTTCAAGGCATTAAGTGGGAATGACTCATCAACCACACTGTTTGTGCATGAATGGTGCTATCAGAGACTTCAGCTAAACTGGAACACAAGAGGGGCAGCCTGGATTATATTAAAATCCAGGGGCATGGAGGTAGAAAAGAAAGGATATAGAGATCACCAGTGCATTGTCCCCACACTGCCAGTGCTCCCAGCTCTGGGAGGTCAGGGAGGCAAAAGAACACTCCAAATTCTGCCAGGCTTCCACCAGGGTACAGCAGTCAGTCAGTACCATTCTGGGCTCTTCATCCTGTCCCCTGAATGGCCAACACTTACTCTACAAAAGCTGAAAAAAGGAAAAGGAAGAGCTCAGCAATGCTGTGCACCTCTGTCCCTGAGATTTGCAGTATCTTGAGAAAAAGAAGGGACCAGTTTCTATAGTTTTAGAAGATGGAGTTACTCCATCTATTGCTGTCTGAGAATTAAACTAATTTTATGATGCTGGCATCCAAAAATATGGGGCCTTGCAGACACTTAGGGCACAACTGCAGGGCTCAGTTCAGATTTTGGGGTTTCAGTTCCTCTGAGGCAAATGTGATCAACAATCAGGTTCAGCCTCTCAAAGAAGAATAAGTGGCAGGAAGAGAAAAAATTGGATCCCTTTGGCCAGCAGTAACCTCTGTGGACACTTGGGAAGCCAAGTGCATTGTTTGGCCTCAGCACTCAGCCTCAGAGACCCAACAAGACCAAACTGATGCATTGGAGAGAATGACAATAAGTACATTTGTGTGCTTTTGGATCTGCAAGCATCTTTATATAAATATAATTCGGCTGGTTGAGGCTTGCAGGGCATTTTTTCTTTTTTGCGGTATTATCTTCTTTGCTTTTAGGATCTGTTTGATTTCCTGCAGAAGACATGGGGGGCTGTGTCATGCACTTAGTCCCTGCTTCTGAGCCATTAAAATACTTGGTATAGTTATAAATGCACTGCGCCACAGTTCAGACCTGATGACGTTTATTTCTTTCACTCTGGCAACCTTTCAGACATGGAAGTACAATATTCAGCCCCACATCTGAACTCCTGAAGTGATCACTTCTTTTTTCCTGGCTGGAATGACACTTTCAGCAGGATCTGTGTCTCTTCAAGCAAAACAAACAGATTATTGGGTCAATAGCTCTTCAACTTGCAAATCTCAAACTTCTGCATTTTTTTTAAGGAAGAATGCTGCAAAACATGTATCTCAGCCAATTGCTCACACACCTCTGTACTGATAGAGCATGCTATCTCAAAGTCAGACATCAGTTTTAAGTAGATTTTGGCTTACAGGAAAATGTCTGGTTTGGTCTTTGAATTTCTACTTCTGACTCATCATTATCTGAAATATTTGGAGATTTTCCCCCTGAAGTGGTAAAGTCAAGGTCAGTTTTGTCTTGGACACAGTCCTGTCTGCTTTACAAAAACTGTATTTAATATCCTTGCTCATAATCTGTATTTAATGTTCTTTCTCACTGAACACTGCAGCACTGTTATAATTCAAGGCCTTTTCTCTACTGCTGTCTTGGAGCACCAGCTCCACATCTTCCTGTTTCCTGCATAAGGAGTTCTCACCTGTAAAGTCAGTGAGTAGAAAGATCCATTTGATGGGTTGCTGAACCCATAGTAAAGATCACACTTCAAATCTGCTGTTTACATTACTTTAATTCTAGGAGGGTTACAGGAAGGCTGCAGCAGAAGACAGGAATGGGAAAGATAACACAGTTGATGATTCAGAAGCAAAATTCACCACTACAAAAGATCTGTATGCATTATTTATAGGGCAGGCTGGCACTGCTTCTTTGAAATCACTCTGCCCTCATGTTTTGGCTGCTTTTCTATAAGTCTGCAGAGAAGTGGGAGACAAGATGATGCAGCAGAGTGGACATGTGAGAATCTGGGCAGAAGGCCATTTAGATGGGTTACATGAATCAAAAGGAATATACCCTGGATGTTTCCTGTGCATTTCACTGAATGCCATTTCTCAAGGTTTACCTGAGGTTAGTTAAAAACCTGGTCCCTGCTCATGGAAATACAGCAGAGCTGGAGAGCTACATTTCTCTTTAAGCAGGAAGGAGCTATGCCTGGTCTCATGGGATAGATTTGTCCAGAAATTCTTTACCTAAAAGGGCAAAGGCTTCTCACTTCTTAAGCCAACTATGCAAGGCTCACTTTCTGTGCCATGAGTTCAACACCTGCAAAGCCCCCTGCTCATCAGCATTTTCACTGAGGTCAGTCCATTTCCTGCTGGAGGTTCTGTGCATGTGTTGTTAGGGACTCTTTGCAGCTCACTTGCTGTGCAATGCACAGCCTCTGGCTCTCCTAGAAGTATGTACCTGCTATGTACAGTCATTTAATTTGCCCCCGTTTGATTTCTGTGTTGAACTCTTGGTGTTGTTGACTTGTAGCAATTACAGAGTTTTCTGCCAATTAGGCAGTGGAGATGAGCAGCAATGGGCTCCCAAACTGCCCTTCTGATACTCTGGCTGCTCAGTGCACTGCTGAGCTGCCGCAGGCTATTGCAGAGCTGTTGGCACTAGCATTTTTCTTCAGCTTGCTGAGGGCTTTTGGGTCAGCCTGCAGCCTCACAAAATCTATTCAAGGAAAAATTAGAGTTGAAGCTAGTTCTTGCATAAAAGCAACAGAGAGAAAAAGGCAAAAAAATCCCAATCTTCTGTAGCAATTGTCAGGAAAGAGGAATTTTCTCTCTACATTAAAGAACACCATTATAGTTCACTGGGGAACATGATGTGGTGTTCTTCATTTATGCAGGGCTCACAGATACAGCTTCTGGGCTCATCAGAAGCCAACTCAAACTCCAGAGCAGTTTTGGCAACACCTGTACTCCTCTTATGCCCCACTTCCATCAGTTGACTGAAATTCAGATTCCCTTTTTCCAATGCCTGCCCAGTTTCTCTTGGAAGCACTTTGGGTTAATAGCTGTCCTATCAATTTGCAGTGACCTGTAGAAGGAGGGCGCCAGATTTCAGGTGGTAGCTGAAACTTCCATTTTTCAGTAATAATACTAAAAGTCACTCTGCTGCAAAACCCAGTATAGACCAGTTTCCTCTGTCTAAATGGCAGGAGGAGTGCTCACACCCAGCAGAACAGAGAACAAGGACTACCAGCAGCTCTCACAGCTACCAGCAGAGCCCTGCACCATCCTGCCTGCTCTAGAAAGTGGATGTTAATGTTACATATTTATGCTGCCTTCTTTTCATCTGTAGTTCTGTAGAGTCATGTCTCTGTCATCTGACTTGGCTGTGCCTCTTTTTTTCCCTTTCTTACTTTTTCTTTGTTTTGGCCACTGTTGATAGTTAAAGCAGAAGTTTCAATACGTCATACTGTTTTGCCATGTCCTGCTGGGGGCATCTCTCCTAGATATTAACTGGGTTTTGTGTAGCAAAATACTCACTTTACCCATACTTTCTTATCTGAAATGAAATCTGCAGATAAGCCTGCTTTTATCTACTGATAACTTCTGTCTTGAGACTTGCCTGAAGAAACCTCTGAACTATAAGCATAAATGAGGGCTGGATTTACTAGGAAATGGCCCCTCTCATGTAGGTGGCCTTGTATTTTTTTACAGTTATGATCATGATGTCTTTTATTTAAACATGCCTAAATAAACTGATGTGTCAGTCACCACATACCAAGACTGCCAACTTCCCAACAAGGCAGCTAGAACAAATTCTCCCCAGTATCAGGATGTAGGGAGAGGAATAGAAGCACAGAGCGGAAGAAGTTATGATGACCATTGCACATCTTGTGATGCATAACCAAAGCTGACACACATTACAGAACAAGCCAGCAGTTAAGCTCCTTCTGGAGAGGTTAGGCACAGACTAGATAGGCTTGTGGTGGTGTGGAACCTCACTGTGCACATCCTGCACTTGGAGCAGGGCCTCAGATTTCCTGCTGGCACCACCAGGGCTTCGGAACTGTGCCCTCAGGCAACAAACTCCATCAACAAAAGGCTGAGCTAAAAATCACCCCAAATGCATCTTCTGGATGTTTTTTCTAGCCAGTCAGCACCACTCCAGTCGTATCAGGTGCCATCTCAGCTACTTTGTCTTCTCTGGTCAGGCTCTGCTGTCCTGAGTAAGCCAATGAGCCAAGCCAGGGAGGCCAGAGAAAATGGAGAGGTAAAACTGTGGGCACTGTGAGAATGGGCTCCTCAAAAACATCTCAGGTGTGTGCTTAGCACAGGAGAACCTCCTAACACTGCTAGAAGTGGTAATGCAAGGGTTCAAGGAAAAATAACATGTAACTGGCATCATCTTCCATGAGACAAGTGATGTCAAAATCAGAAGAAATAAAAATAATGTCTCTCTAACTTTGCGGCCTCCTCTAGTTTGCTTCCAGAAACACTCTCTTTAAATTTCCTGTGATCCCATAAGCCATGTTCTGATTTATTGTGAACTGTGGCAGTTCTTCCACTCCCACATGTGTCTCCCCTGATAGGGGAGGCCTTCTTCATAAGTCCTTGTTAAGAAAAAAGGCAAACAGGACTCTTGGTCGTTCTTGTTCTCCAGGTTGTTTATTATTTTCTTATCAGAAATTTCTGCACACCAGGCTTTATACCAGCTTGGCGTGCAGGAGAAAAGACACCAAAAAGCCTTGAACACACAGAATCAAGGTTCTCTTAAAGATAATTCACTGAATTATTACCAGAATGGACATTATTTCTACTTTCTACCAATAACTAACTAAATTTCTATTCACATAACACTACACTGGAGCAAATTGTGACCAATCATTCTGTGTCCCCAACACTGCAGAATATGGAGCAGATGAAGAAGGAGAAAGAAGCCTAAAAACCACAATGGATGGAAGGATCCTCCATCATGTCTTCATCTACTTACCATACTAACAAACCCAAAAATCTAAATTTCTCACCCTGTGATAAATTACATATTATGCTACTATCTAATTTACATTCTTGAAAATTTTGTTTCATCCCAAAGCCTAGGAAGCCCTTTCCATGGACGAAGGGCAAAATTAGTATTTGTCAGAGGGTCTGGATCCTTTAAAACATGCAGAGAAATATTCTCTGCATTCTGGGTTCCAACAGTGAAAAAAAAGTAAATGTAAAGATCTTCTTGATTTCAGTGCTCCCTTGTAGAACTTTAGCACTGACACAAATTTCAGTGGCATTGCATCTTCTGAGGACATGAGTTTTTTCCAGGCTCCATGATGCAGGCTGGATCTGCTCTGATTGAGGCTGGTCCTTCATCTCACTTATCTTCATACCAGCTCACACCAGTTAAGGCCAAAGCCAGGAAAGCTGGTCCAGGCAGCTAATCCCCATCTAATGACACTCCTATGATTTTTTTTTTTTTTTTTTTTCTAGTTCAGCTGGCACTTTTCTAACCTGTGCCAAAGTCTGTCAAAGGGTCAGTACACTCTGCAGGCAGGCTTGTATCTGTGCACACACTTCAATCCAGCACAGTGGAAGTGGTTGTTCCTCACTCCATGCTTAGATAATATCTGAGCTCTCCTGGACCCAAACAGGGTAAATTATCAAGGATAAAGCACATTTGTTAGATGTAAACACTCCATGAAAATAGATGTTCCTGCTTACAAGGGCTCTTGGCTTTCTCCCCTACATAGGTATTTTAATTCCACTCCTTAGAAGACAACAGTGAAACATGATACTAGATTTTTAAGCTTTTATTCATTTTAATTTTCCACAAATGGTTTTCACTGTAACAATCTCAACAGGAACCAATAACACATGTAATCACAAGGCCCTTGATAATGATGAAAGTAGATCCACTGCCAGCAGCTATTATACTCATTTGGGGACTGTGAAAAACACCACACACACTTTTGTTTGGGTGAGATAAAGGGCAGTTTTATACTGGAAAAGGGATGTTAGGATGGCATTTTCTTATTTAGTGGCTTTGCTCCTTACTCGTGTCAGATGTGCTGATGTTAGGGGAGACAAGTAAAAGTGTATTATTTATTCAGGGTTTTAGCTGCTCTCTACCTTGCAGTGTCAGATACAGTCCATGGTTCATTATCATCCAAACTGATTCATTTCCACTCTCTGCATGGCTCCTCAGACCAGCCCCTCACCCCTCAGGAGAAGAGCACTGGATCAGAGGAGCTGGGAAACTTGGAGCAAGTTGTGCCCGTCCAGGCAGCTCCTCCCTGCAGACAGCAGCCCATCAGGGTCAGCGGGGCTGTCCCTTCTCTGCACTGTCACCAGAATGAGTAACTGCCCCACACATGTCAGGGACAGGCTGGATAAGGAAGGGCAGCAATGCTCCCCTGAGAAGCAGAAAATGTGACCCCCTGCACCCTCACGTGTCATTTGGACAAAACAATGTCTTGGGGGCAGATTAAGGCAATCAGCTGCTGGTTTTCAAGATGTACCTAAGAAATAGCGTGGCCCTTGTCATCCCCATTACACAGCTCTCTGAGCCACCTGCTGATTTTCCTCCTAAAACACAGACAGTGGGGGAAGTGATGATACTTATGTGAGGAGATTCATCAAAAGTGGTTGACAAGAGAACTGAAAAGTGATCATAGACCCAACTTTCTATCTTCATCATCAAGTTCATCCTTGTAGATGTTTAAAATTAATCTGGAATGTAAATACAATTACACAGTATTTACTTGTCTGTAGGGTTCATGGGCCAAAGACATTTTAGAAATAAGATAGAAACAGAATGTCAAAGCATTAGAAATCATCTTCTCAAGTAAGTTTTTCATCTCTGTATTAATACGTCCAAAACCCCATTAATTTTATCATCAGCCAGAAGCAAATTTATTTAATAGCCATAAACTCATCCCTAGTCATTAATGATATGTTTTTTTACATTTGCAATTTCCACTGAATTCACTGGGAAGTTTAAAAACTCAGAGATTCAGAAAGCTCAGAATATCAAATCATTAACACCTTTACATGTAATTATTTTCTTCTGGCTTTCATTATAGAAGGAACAAAGCCTATTAGTTCAACATCCTTTGGGGGCTGGAACATCAGGTATACAGAAAAGACAAAGTTACATCTAAACTCCTGTCACTTATTTCAAAATTAAAACTTAAGTGAATATACAGTTCTTAACATTGTGTAATTTCAATCACAAAGACAGACAAAATACCACTGCATTTTTGATGTGGAGAAATTCCATAAAACTAAGAAAGAAAATAAAAAGAACAAAGGACATTGTATAAAACCTTTCCCCCTTCCTCCAGGTATTCAATAGAATGAAAATTGATCTGCCTTAGGGACAAAGGATTGCAGTAAGATAAAATTGGCAGAGGCAGTACCTAATAATAGTGTAAAATAAAAGAGGACATTTAGAAAAAATTCAGCAGCATCCAAATGCTGTATTTGTATTTTTTTCAATAAACTTCACCCTGCTATTTCACATATGATGACCTAGAAGCAAAGCCTAATTCATTATGTCTGTGAAGCTTTTGTGTTCAGAGGAGCCTCAAAATTAATCTCACTTGAAATGGTACAAGAGCTCTGAAAACATCCCAGCTCACAGCTCCTGCCCCACAGTTTTGGAACTTACCCTACACTGTGTGAGCTGTTCAGCAGCAACTGCACATCATTATTGACAGCTGTGGTACACAAATAAACCAGCCTGGTAGTGTCTGGGAAATCTGTACAACTCACAAATTCTGTTTGATATTGAGGACTTGCTATATCTTGCTTGAATTACAGGCTCTCTTTTGAATGTAGGGCAGACCTTTTCTGTCTCTTTGCATCTCTTTATAGGACAAAGTAGTGTCCAGAGGGCACGACACAGTGCCAGAATTTGGCAGTCACTGAATCTTGACAATCTTCTGATGATATGGCAGTATCCTCCTTACAATAATGAGTGATCTCTGAGCAGTCTGACTGTTACGTGTATTTTCATGCCATCCTTCTTAAAAGCATAAAATCTCAACCAGCATGCCACAGGGAGCTTGTGATCATCAGGACCCCTCTGAGCTGCTATGCCCACACAAGGTGGCATCACTTTCTCTTGATGGCTGAAAATTGCCATGGATGCCAAGCTAGTACAGCCGTGCACCAGGCTCAGTGCAGCACAGACACCCTCTCTTCTTTCTGTAATTCAAAGCAAAAACAAAAACCAGCTGCTTTGCTTCAGAGGTGGCTCCAAGTATCCAGCTTTAGACAGCTCCAGAAATGCAAGATGATTTGGGTTCAGCTTCCTAGTGTGAACATCCCTGGCTCAGTGATGCCAAGAATCAAACCAGCATGTCTGCAATAAAACAGATCTAACAAAGACTGCTCCTGGCAATGCTCTGCTGTCACACCAGCACCAAATATCTTTTCTATTATGTTTGAATCAGTCTCATTTGTTCAGTCAGACTTCATTTTTTCAATGCATGGGGTCTTCTTGAAGTAAGAAACTTCAAGTAACTTCATCCTGATTTATAGGCCATGGGTTGGTTTCACTGGTTTGTAAACTGAACCTCCTACACATTTTTCCTTCCTTATGGCTGTATTTTCTGTCCTCTTCCATCCAAGAACTGCCTGTCTGATCAGCCCATGTGCTGTGTAGGCTAGCTAAAGATTAACACAGCCAAAGTGTGGCAGTGTAAATCTTGAGCATGCATGAAACATAGAAAACAGTTTTGCAAAACAAGTTACACAAACACTTCATGAAAAAGGTTTGCTCATAATATTTCTTTGTTTCTATTATCAGTCATTGAACAGAGGTGTGGGCTGTTGACAGTTTTACCTTCTTGTAATTCAGTGTTAAGCCTAAAACCCTCATTGAGAAACTAGAATATGCTCTCTCCAGTTATGCCCTGTACAGGAAGGTGGGGGATGGAGGAATATCTGTAAGAATTTGCCCAACATTAAATCCCAACACTGGTCACTTCAATAGCTCCAGAACATGCTTTGCAGCCTGAAGAGAGGAGGATCAACCTTTCTTCTTTGGGTGTTAGAGAATCAACCCTAAATTCTTAGAGCAAAATCCTATGGGAAAAGCCTATGCTAAGATAAGATACTTGACAAGGCTGCCACATTTTATAGTAAGGTACAAGCCTATAAAGACTGTTAACCATAGCATTTGGGCAACAACAGCCTTGGAAAAATCCAATTCTTCTCTGTGTTACATCAGTGCAGCAGGAGATACTCACATCTGCCTCAGCAGGAATCCCTCTACAAATGTTAGAAAACTTGGGTGGAAATGAGAAAAATCGGCTTTTTTTTTTTTAAGCTATTCTGTATTTTATCATCCAGCCACAGTAATGTGTCAGTTTTCGGCATGTCAGTTTTGGTGCTGGTAACCTCAGAGCAAACATGGCCTCATAGGGTGTCATATTGAGTCATAGGAGTTGTTTTCAAGACAGCCTCATATGTATTCAGTCTGTATTTGCTTTACTTCTATTTGCCTGCTCAATGTGAGTCAAGAATTCCCAATGATGTCAGCATCTAAATACATATTTTTTTTCCACTGGTGAATTGTCTAAAGTGCACCTGCTCTTCTGTGGGGCTGGGCTAAAATCTACCCCACAGAGAGACTGGGGCAATTGGGGTGAATCCTATGGATTTATGTCCTATGATAGCACTGCCAAAACTGGGAGGAGCATCCGTGAGGAGGGAATTGGCTGATGTAGGGACAAGTCTGGGTCAGGCTGATTACACTGGGCTTGCACTGTGGTGTTACTGAGCTTCAGCTGGTCCCATAAATGTAGGAAAATTCCTTAACTGCAAATCCAACATAGGATTGTGCAGGATAGGACACAACCACAGCATCTCCAGCAGTGATTTATCCTCCTTGGCAGAAGTTGTTGGGCATGGATCAAAAGGGATGGCAGGAAAATAGAACCAACCAATCTCTTACTTCTCCTGCCTCTGGACGCTGCTTACTCTGGAGGTACTTGCCCTTCTGGCCATCTTTTCCCTCCATGGGATTTTCACCACAGTCTCCATGACCCCACCTGGCTATCTGCTGCAGAAGCAGGCACATTTACCAGTGTTGTAAGCTCAGCCAAGGAATCTTCTGCCAAGTCCCAGCCTATTATACCAGAAAGGGAGTATGCCAGAAGATCTTATTTTCATGGCAGTGGGGATGAGCTGTGCACTACAGAATACACTGCAGAAAAGGAGGGAGAGATTGGGCAGGAAATTCAGTTCCCAAGGGCACAGACTGCCGTGAGGCAAGGGTAAAATGGCAGTGTACAGAAATGCTAACTCTCTTCAGCACCCAGTTGGGGACCAGGTGAATTGATTTTTCATCATTTTGGGCCCTGTCACCTACATACAAAACAGCACAAATGTCAAAATGCTAGTGGAAACCTGCAGCTTTCCAAAAGAAGCCCACAGCCTTTCTCTGACAGTGACAGAACAAATACAAGTGGTTTTACTGCATGGCAATTTCTTCTTAAATCTCTTCCCTCAGGGAGCTGAGTGCTTAGAAAATATTTAGGGAGACTGGAAGCTTGCTGGATACACAGCTAATGTAGGTCTCAAAATCTGTGATGATGTGCCAAAGAATGTCGGGCTGCATTGATGGGCCAAGTTCCTTTAGATTAGGCAGAAGATGATGTTTTGGCAAGAAAAATAGAGCTCCAACCAGGTGCCTCTGGAGAAGGAGGATTTTATATTCATGCTGTTTGTCACACAAATCCAGATAGGGTCATCTCCAGAGCTGTGTAAATATTAAATTCAGCCTAAAAGCTGACAGAAGCAGTAAGTTCCTGCAGAGTGGGCAATTCTCCAGGAGGAGACAATGGTTGGCTTTTAGCACATCCCACTTTTTTATTTCTTTAAACAACTTGACTTGTGTGCGCTGCCAGTTGCTTATACTCAAATCCCTCTTTATGTCTCTGCATCCACTGAGACTCTCCATTCTCATGGGTGGGATGTAGCTCTGTTGGTTTTCCTTTCTCTCCTGCTCTGTCCATATAGGGGTAAACTGAAACAGTTAATGATGCTGAACTTCTCAGTTGATGGTTAGGGCCTTTCCCCTCACAAAGGTACTCAGATGCTTTTCAGTGCAAAATTTAAGCAGGGTTGGTCTGGTTTTTACATTACAGCTTGCTGAGACATAGGAAAGAGTGAGCTGAAGCAAGCAAGTGAAGCTGTGGTGTGGGACAAAAAAGTATTTCCAGTGTTTCATACTGGATAAAACTTGCTGTCCCCCTCATATGGCAGAGGTGGCATCTTTTAACCCCACAGGGTTTTTACATAGGAAGTTTGCTCCTGACTTGTAAATATGAGAGATTGTTCCCAGGGTTATTGCTGACAACTCCATCCAAAATATTCTCTGGCTGTTTTGCAGAAGCAATGGAAATTTGGTGGTGAGACCTGATCCATTTGCCACTGTCCTGAGAAAAAGAGCTGCTCTGATCACAGGAAGAAAGAGATATTTGGGATGGAGTGGATTTCTGTCTTTGTGTCAGGGTATTTGTCATTTTCACTGCTGAGAGTGCTGTGGTGGTCACAGGTGACAAGTAGCTTCTAGAGTGAAATTCAGTCTTTTCAGTAAGGAATACATGAGACTTTGGTGCCAACCAGGAAAACTAAAGAGCTGTCTGTCTGTTAGCACTCACCTGCTGAACAAGATGGATTTTGTCAGACTGAGAACACTTTTACTTATCTGACTGATGACAGATAAATCAACCCCCCGGTGATAAACCTACTTTGTGGACTTCCTTTGCAGGTATGGCCCCTGCCCCTGTGTTATCTGTCAACATTTTTCTGCTTCCAGCAGGCAAATTGCATTGTTTGTCTCTTTTTGCAGTTAGAAAATCAAAGCACATAGACATCAGAGTTTAAATCCATGAAGTCATTGAGAGGTCCGATTTTTTTTCTGTGGCTAGAGCTCTGAGTGCTTTATCTGTAGTCATGAAAGAAATACTCTGTACATGGAGCAGCAGCAAGAGCAGTGCTTTCTCCTCTGAGCATCCCTCTTCCCTAGACATGAGGGTTCCCATTCCTTTCTCATCCCTGAGAAAGTATCATGGTGTCTCTGAAGCTCCCAGGGCAAGTACACCACTAATACAAAGACAATTAAATCCAAGCATTTTCTGAATGGAGTTTTGCTCTTTCCACTGCCTCTTATAGCTCTGAGGTTCAAGGACACCTTGTTATTTATGCACCAATATCCATTTTAAATTTCCTTCTCTTTTGACATACTTTGTACTTAGCACAGCAGCCTGCAATCCTTGTTTGTCACTTCCCTCTCCTCATTGTCACCTTTGATAGGGGAAACCATTTTCAGTGTTTCAGCACTGCTACTTGCCTCTAAAAGGATAGTGTTGCTTACACTAAAAGTATTTCATAACCACAATGATTACTACAGCTAACACTAAGCAGGGAAATACTTGTTTTCAAATCAATGTCCTGCTGCCGGGATGCAGTGTTGAGGGCCTGAAAGTGAGATGAGAGAGAACCAAAAATGGACCTGACTCTTTGATTTTTATTCTTTAAATAACGAGAAACTCAAACTAGAATGGAAACATCTGCCTTCATTATGTGTTTGGATATTTAAATGGGGCTGCAGAAAACCTGGGCTGGGAAGTGCTTTTGGTGGCCTTAGGTATGGGTGAAGGGGCAAGCCAGAGTCCCTGCACAGTGGGAGTCCCTGTGGCTCTCAGTGCCTGTGGCTCTTGGTCCCTGTGGCTCTCAGTCCTCGTGGCTCACAATCCCCATGGCTCTCGGTCCCCGTGGCTCTCGGTCCCTGACGCTCTCGGTCCCCGTGGCTCTCGATCCCCGTGGCTCTTGGCCCCTGTGGCTTTTGGTCCTCGTGGCTCTCAATGCCAGTGGCTCTCTGTCCCCGTGGCTTTCGGTCTCTGTGGCTCTTGGTCCCTGTCACTCTCGGTCCCTGTCGCTCTCGGTCCCTGTCGCTCTCAATCTCTGTGGATCTCGGTTCCTGTGGATTTCAATCCCTGTCGCTCTTGGTCCCCGTGGCTCTCGGTCCCTGTGGCTCTCGGTGCCCGTGGCTCTCAGTCCCTGTCGCTCTCAATCCCTGTGGCTCTCAATCCCTGTGGCTCTCAATCCCTGTGGCTCCCAATCCCTGTGGCTCCCAATCCCTGTGGCTCTCAGTCCCTGTCGCTCTCGGTCCCTGTCGCTCTCGGTCTCTGTGGCTCTCAGTCCCTGTGGCTCTCAATCCCTGTGGCTCTCAATCCCTGTGGCTCCCAATCCCTGTGGCTCTCAATCCCTGTGGCTCTCGGTCCCTGTCGCTCTCAATCCCTGTGGCTCTCAATCCCCGTGGCTCTCGGTCCCTGTGGCTCCCAATCCCTGTGGCTCTCAATCCCTGTGGCTCTCAATCCCTGTGGCTCTCGGTCCCTGTGGCTCTCAATCCCTGTGGCTCTCGGTCCCTGTGGCTCTCAATCCCTGTGGCTCTCGGTCCCTGTGGCTCTCAATCCCTGTGGCTCTCAATCCCTGTGGCTCTCGGTCCCTGTGGCTCCCAATCCCTGTGGCTCTCGGTTCCTGTGGCTCTCAATCCCTGTGGCTCCCAATCCCTGTGGCTCTCAATCCCTGTGGCTCTCGGTCCCTGT
>CM031860.1:58192190-58224866 GCA_018697195.1 Certhia americana | reverse complement strand
CCTGTGGCTCTCAATCCCTGTGGCTCCCAATCCCTGTGGCTCTCGTTTCCTGTCGCCATCCCGGGTTTCCTCGGTCCGGGCATCAGCGGAGGCCCGGGAGCCGCCGCTCCACCTGCTGGCAGCGCTCGGTACTGCCCCGGCCCCGGGCCGGGCCCTGCTGCGGGCCGAGCACGGCCCTGCCAGCCGTGAGGGGTGTCGGCCCTCCCCTCACGCTTCTGAGGGCTTTTCTTGTTGTTCTTAGGCTGCGTTTCGCTTTCAACGCGGCCCTAAATTGCCCTCTGCAAGGGCATCCCCTCCACAAAGACTTGCTGGGCTTCAATTATCGACCTTGCAAGGAGTTTTCGATCTCGTGGCCTTTTTTGCAGCGAGTCAGCTTAATTAGTCTTAACAGTCAGTGTCATCTCTAGGCTGTGGTTGTCATATTAGTGAAAGTCCTGGGGACTGGATCACTTAGTCAGCGCTTCCTGATGTCATCCAAAATCTTCGCTTCATACATTTCAGATGAGGCTCGAAGCCTGCTGGCTTCTCTCTCTTCTGATCTATTTTTAATTAGCAGTTTGGGGCCTTTGCTGTTACAGCCACGGAAGGTGATTTCGGTGCCACAGTCTCATTTGTCTGTGGATGTTGATGCCAGCACAGAGGCTGTAACATGTTGTCCAGGCAACAGTGAGCTGGAGAGCAAGGAGTGGGAGCCTACGGATGGCTCTTGGGAAGAGAGAGCTGGATGCTCCAGCAGAAGATGCCACCATACCTAACTAGAATGGCAGAATGCCTACAGAAAGAGGACAGGGAGCCAGTAATGGAAAACTTGTTACTTTTGATGAATTAGCTCCAGATCATGCCAGAAGGACAGTTGTTTTCACTGTCCACAAAATCTGTGCAAAGCATTTAGGAGAACAGCAAGCTGTCAGAATAACGCCTCCCAAAATAAACTGCTTCATGGCGTGATAGGTATATATGTATAATTTCCCTTTTTTTTTACTACAGGGACGATTTAGTACCCATGACCTGGTAACAGATCTCATCCTCCATGATTATGATACAGTTGCAATGCGTCAGGGCCACATCCTGCAAGGGACTGAGTATCTTTTGTTGCATTCTGAGTGCCTTTG
The DNA here is from genome assembly GCA_018697195.1 of Certhia americana. NCBI lineage: Eukaryota > Metazoa > Chordata > Aves > Passeriformes > Certhiidae > Certhia > Certhia americana. The sequence goes on along the minus strand of CM031860.1, from coordinate 58,223,754 downwards.
GCTCTCCCCTTGTCATTAAGAGCAGATAAAAAGGCTCAGCACTTCCCACCAGCATTTTAGCAAGGGCTGGAACAAAGTCATGGAATCCTTTGGCACTGTGCAGCCCATAAGGACACAGAAGAGGACTATGGGGGACTGTTTAACCCAGCCAAAACCTGTGCAAAGTCTGGCACTTTTGCTTGCTGTCTTGACAAGAGATATTGTCATTATTTATTGATTGTTTTTTTATGTTGCAGTAGCATCTTGGACGGGAGCCCTTAGGCTAGGGGCCATACAAATCAGAATAGAAAGACAGTCCTTGCTCCAAAGGAGCTCACAGTGAGACAAGAAACAACAAATTACTATTACACACAGTGGCAAGATAAGGGAACAAGGGACCAATACTATCAAATGGGAAAAAAAATTAATCCACAGTCATATATTGTTGCAAAAAAATCACAGAAATCATTGACTTTCTTGCCTGTTTCCCCTCTCTAGGTAGATTTTCTGCAAAGCCGGAAACGTGTCTGCTGCTTTCGATGTGCTAGATTTGTTACACATCTTCCTCAGAAAGTTCCTGACCTAAAAAAACATGGAAAAAGATAGGAGTGTTTTTGCTGGCTTCAGTGGACCTTGGATGAGCCAAAAGTCTTAAATGCAGAATATTTTAGTGGAAATGAGATATTATGTTTGCAGCTGAACTTTTGTCAGCCTAAAACCCCATGCCTCAGAAGATTTATTCAGGGACTTCCTTGTTTACTAGTACTACTAGTTTAGTAGTTCCTCCTATTTTTTCCCCTTTAAATGAATGTGTTCCAAAACCAACCCCTGCCACCTAACACTGGGATTGTTTTCTGCTTGAATGAAAATATTTTGGTCTCAGGTCCAGCTTATGCAGATGCACATACCTTAGTTAAAATGCAAATAATTTGATCTTAATTACATCACCAGTCTGACAGATTTTTCACATTACAAGTTTTGAAGAATCTGCTTCTCCAGCACCTGTACAGTCTGAGTAAGGATCTGGATACTTCCTTAGATGACATGGATTTGTTCATCAGCAGTAGCAGAGGATACAGCAGTTGTGTGGGGGCCTGTTCCTTATTTCTGTTTACAACCATAAGGGTAGAAATGGAAAAATTTGAGAAATGGAAAAATGTGTGGATTATATGCCTTTTTTTTTTCCCAAAAAAATCTGTCCTCACGTATTTTGTTGTAGAACAACAAAATCTCTGTGCTCTGAGATTAAAAATAGAGCTTTATTGCACAGGTTCTTCCCTTTCTTTGCTCTAGCCAACCCAGAAGTCTGAAGGAAAGGTGACTTTAATTGAAAGAGCAGGTGCCCTATTGGTAACTACCTCTGCTTTCCTGTCCTCTCTGTTGCTTACTCAAGTTCATGCCCATCACAGCTAGAAAGGCAGCTTTGATGGTGATAAGAAGTAGCAGTAATCCTGCTCACTGCTGCCACTGAGCATGCAGGGAGTGAGAACAGATCAGGAACCTGGGAGCAAAGCTGTCATTGTGCCATCAAAAGGAAAAGAAAAGGTGGCACAAACCCCACTCCTTTAGATGAAAAGGTGCATCTTGAAAAACCACTTGGAAGGGAAGTAACCTTTAAAAGAAAGGGATGAATCTAACAGGTACTTTCAAGGAGCATCAGGCCAGTTGAGGGAAAGAAGATATATAAACCAAGTGAGAAAAATGAAACTCAGAGCAGTATAAACCTTTAGTAAGTGCTGTATTTCTGTGGAAGAAGAAAATATCCCTCTTCAGGTTACCACAAAGAGGCAGAAAGTCACTCTGGCAGCATTTTGGTACTGCCATGTCCATAATTGATTGTAATCGCTGATCGTGAGATTGTAAATCACGTAGGAGTTTTTAACACTTTACTAGCTCCAGCAAAAGGTCTGATTTACCTTGCTCACTGAGCAATTTTTAGGAAAATCATCTTCTCAGGCACTCAGCATTCAGTAAACTCTGCAAAGAAGAGTTAAAAATAATGCTAAACCAAGGAGACTGTGACAGTTGGCAGGAGAGGCTGTTTAAGTAATTGATAGGATTATCTGGAGAAAGAGAACAGGATGGGAGATGGAAATTTTTGATCCAGAGAGAGGGACAACACTTCCCTGTATTCGGAGGAGTTATGCCCATTTCTTTTCAAAGTGAGGCATTGGCCTTGACAATGGCCAATGGCAGTAGGCAGAGATCTGTCCCACCAGAATTGGTTTTGTATTCCTTAAATTGTGGATCAGACCCTCAGGTGGGGTCTGTGAAGATAACTTGATTTAGGAATCCAGGGATACAGTAGTGGAAGTCTGCTCCATTAGTCAGTGGAGTTCAAAGCCATCTGTCAGCTGAGAGGGAAATTATGTCTCCACAGGTTGAAATGGGGATTTTGCTGCACACCTGTAGGTGCCTAAAAGTGGGTATCATTCTGTGAGCTGTATGTCAACAGTGGAAGAAAACCATCAGAGCTACACCAGTTGGCAGCAGCTATAAATCTGAGCCTATTATTTTCCTGGCTTCCAGCATATCTATGTCCTTATTTACATTAACCAAAGTTAGTAGACACAGTTTGCTAACAAATTCACTACTGGCAGCAGGATAGAAATGAAAATATTTTACAGATACACATAAAATAGATTGCTAACTGTTCATGAAAAATTAAATTCAGGGGCTTATGCTTGGAATATTTAATGCAGTTAATGATGCATCTTTGACCTCCTTTGTGGTTTGGCCAAAGTGTTTGTACATGTGGAATTTGCTTCTTCATAAAGAAGTTGTCATCATATACATGAGAAATTACAGGGCTTTGCTTTTGAAAATTCACCTTCACTGTGTCTGTACTTTTGAGAAAAATGCCTCATTTTAAGTATCTCTTTGCATGTAACAGAACATTTGATGGTCTCAAGGAATGTAATACTTCACTTGTTTCAAGTGGAAGCAAGAATTTTCCTCTGTCTCTGTGCAATGCACACACCTCCTTAAATGAGCTTGGTTTGCCTGCAAAAACCTCCTGCAGAGCTGTGCAATGGCATGGCAAATAATAGCTTAAACCTGCCTAGAGCAGCATCTTTTAAGAAAAAATTTCCAGCCAGTGTCACATTTAGTCAGCACAGGAGATGCTGTCAGTGCTCTAGCTGAGACTGCCAAATTTTAGCCTTGAAAATTGTAAGTCAGCCTTGCTCTTGTGTCCTGCTCTTCCCACATCTTGGGGCAAAAGCTGGACTCACACACAACTTCCATGTGCCTGGACAGGCTGAGAAATGGTGAACTGCAGTCAGTGCTTGCTCTGAGGAAGAGGAGCTCTGGCAGGGAAAAATATACCAAAAACGTGCAAAACCCCACAATTTGAAGAAGATACCTACCATGACAATACCTCAGAGTCTGAACAAATAAGGAAAACATGCAATTATTTCTCATAACTGTTTTTCTCTCTTTCTGCAACTAAACAAATAGACTGTTTTAAGTAATCTCCTGAGTTAATGATCTGCTTTTCCAAAAGGGCTTTTATAATCCTTTTCTTGTCTTCTCTGGAGCATGGTTATATGAATGGAAAGTTTATTCACCTGGGCTTTGACACAATTTGTTTTAGAGTTCATCTCTGTATTTTTGAATGGATTTTCCTCCTTCCCTGATTCATTATAGGGTATGGGTTTGAGTTCCTTATGCAAGATTTGCTAATGGCTATTTTCTCTTTCCATCTCTTCTTTTTATCAGAGATTTTGCTCAGTGACTCAGGATTTGTATCAGCTATAGGAGTTCACTTCAGTTCTTGGAGGAATTTGGGGGGAATTGAACTTGGTATTTTGTAGGTTAGTTGCTTAGCTACCTAGTGTGGTCTAGGAACATCTCTTTTTTTCCCCCTTCTATATTTAGCATGTGCACTATAGTCGGAACTTTCTTCTGTGCCTCCTTTCATCGTATACATTAGCAGGCTTTTATAAAGTTTTATAAAGAACTGGTTAGTTCTGTGAGAACCTGACAGCACATTTTTGCTGTGTTGTTCCTGTTGCTGGTCTTCAGCAGTCATCCCTTTTGAATGGACTTCTATGATTTTATGGTGTCATTCTGTGGTTAAATTTCTTTAAGGAGCTGACAGAATTTCTACTTATATTGGCCAGTTAAGACTTGGTAGGTCATTTCAAATCTGGCCTGAGTACAAACAACTCCAACAAATTGACTCTACACATAAATAGGGAGCAAGTTTTAACAGTGTCTGAAATAGCTGATCTTCTGTATTTGTCACTTAATTCTACTTTGTTTTAGGAAGCAACTATAATCATTCAAAAGGCACAAACTTGTGAATACATTCACACATCACAGTATCCTGGGCTCACTGTGTAACTTCTCACCAAATTAGGTGCTAATCAACAGGGATGGTGCCTTTGAAAGTTACCAGATCAGAAATGCCTGGGCTGCTTCAGGCTGCACGTTCCCCAGTCCTGCTCCTAAGGCTCCTTCATATAGACAAAGATATGGCTTTGAGCAGCCCCTCACTGGAGAGGACAAGCAGTGAATTGACTTTGTTGCCTTAATAGAGCTGAGGTTATCCAGGCTTCCCCACCCATCCCAGGGCTGGCTGTGGGACAGAGATGTCTCACCAGTCCCACTGGCCTTTCCTAGAGCCACCCACTCAGAGGTCACTCCTTCCCTAGCCAAGTCTGCTGGACATTTTCTTCTTGCTGTTCCCTCTGGCTTTCCCTTTCCACTGCTGGCTGCAGCTACTTGTCATCATTTACATGCACATATCTGAAGGGAGGATGCCAAGAGGGTGGAGCCAGGCTCTTCTGGGAGCAATAGGACAAGAGGCAGTGGGCAGAAACTGATACGCAGGAAGTATCACATGAATATGAGGAAGAACTTTTTTACTGTTCTGAGCATTGGGACAGGCTGTACAGAGGGTGTGGGGTCTCCCTCACTGGAGATATTGAACAACCATCTGGACACAATCCTGTGCCATGTGCCCTGGGATGACCTTGCCTGAGCAGGGCGGTGGGATCAGATGATCCATCTGTGCTCCCTTCCAATCTTTCCCATTCTCTGAATCTCTGTGATTCTCTGATGCTATGATTTAGTTCTTTCAACTTTACCTACCACCATATGGGACCACATCCCCTCTGCCATGCTTACCTGTGCTGGCAGCTCCAGCAGTGCTCTTTCCAACCTTCCTCATCCAAGATGTCCCTCTGGTTTCAGGCAGCCCAGCTCTCTGAAAGGCCAGCAGAAGAAAACTCATTGTTCTTGTCCCCAAAAAGCAGAAATATAGTTGAAGTCTAGTCAGTCAAAAAGACTTTTCTTGCTTCATTCTTTCAGCCTGATGAGGTTTCAGAGCAAAGATAAGACAGCCAATATGGACACTGCAGATTCTCAAAAATCAAAAGGGAAGGGGAGGAAATTGATCCAAACTGATGGGCATAACAATTGCTAGTGACTAAAAATACCACAACCTCACCAGCTGCAGCTGGCCAGCCTCATCCCCTCCACTAGGTCTAGCCCTCAGCTGGATTTATTCTAACCAGATTTGTGTCTGTCTTAGTTCTGGCTGCAAATCTGGATGGGTGTGTGATGGCTACACTGGGAAAATTGAAGTGGGTGGAAGAACACTGTGATGTGCCTTGAGGCTGTGGCCAATGTTAGATCTTGCTTAGAAGCAGTTTCTGGTATTAGCTCATGAATTAAAAAATGCCATGCATAGTCAACTGCCAGCCACTGGGAGCTGTGGGGACAAGACAAACCAGTTTTAATGAGGAAAAGATTCCTCTCATATAATTCCTAGCTGATCCATAACATGAAATTTTTCTGTTTCTCAGGTCCCCATGCACAGAACAGTTCTATAGCAGCTGAGGTTCTTCTCTGAGACTCAGACTTTCATTAAACAAAGGGGGAAAAAAAAGAAAAAATGTCTGGCCTTAATAGCTGTGAATAAAACCTTCCAAGCATGAAAAGAAAGTCAAGTCTTGCCTGTGCATGGAAGCTGATTGCTTTAACCACTTTAAAAGGCAGGAATGGAAGACATTAGCCTGGTATAGAGCTATTTTATACCAGTGTAGCTAATCCCATATGGCAGGGAACATATGGGCACAGCTCTCAGACACTTCTGTCCTAATAGAGGACCAAGACTACTAGAGGAGGCTTTTTGGCCTGTGTTGGCAATCAGGAACAACCTAGTTTAGCACAAGTGATGCAGCTCCTGCACCTGGTGCAGGAATGCCACAGCCACTGCACTTGCTTCATACAGAGCCTCCACTTGCACAGCAATTACATTAACCCAAAACCCAGCTGAAACCTTGCTCTGCGCAAGGCTGCTGTGCTCGTATGAGAGCAGAGCACTTCCAGAAATGTCTGACCATATCACAGCATTGGTAGGGCTTTGCTTTTCCTTTTCAGTAACAGAAGCCTGCACACAGACATACCTCGGGTAGCAGACAAGTCATTTTCTGGCAGAGCTCACTGTGCTTGGGAACTGTTCTGACCTTTCAGCAAAAGAAGGATCATTATGTCTGTAGAAACTGAGTTTCCCCTATAAAAGATGGCTGTGAGAGCAGCAAGCACATCTTTGCAACAGGGTACAAATTTAAATCTGAAGCCACCCTGAAATGTTCTGAGACAAGTGGGTGCTGTCATCCTCGTTCTAGGGGGCATGTATGCTAATCAACCTATCATCCCCTTAATGAGCTGTTTCTGAGGAGTGCAACCCCAAGGGGCTTCTTCCAATGCTTTTTTCTGGTTTCCTGTGACCCCCAAAAATATTTTGTCTGCTTTTCAAACACCTGGAAAAAAAAAAAGCTTCAAATGGTTTCTGCAGCTTATGTGAGCTCCCTGGGGCCTGCAGGAGAAAGTCCTTCTGGTCTCTCCTCCCTTGTCCTCCAGCTCAGCTCTGCAGCTCTCTGTGGCAGATGGCAGAGCCTCATTTGTCCCAGGTAACTGCTCTGTGCCAGCACCTGGAATTGTGCCTGAAGGCTCTGGGCCCTCAGGACTCTGCCCTTGGACCTGTGCTTCCTTTGCATAGTCATCTTCTCTAGTTGTCTCAGGTAGCAAGAACAGCTCATGTCAGTGCTCCAGCAGCCAGCCATGGACATGGGCTGTGGTATAGATTGTCCATACCATTGCCAGTACAGCTCAATAAAGACAATGTCATTACAAAACTCATGTTTGCTTCCAAATTTCTCACCTGAACTTTTAGGTTCTGAATTCGCCTTAGTCTGCTTCTAGTGCAACACCAATATTTTTAAGATAGCTGGAAGGCAGAAGCACATTTGTGAGGACTCTCAAAAAGTTCCTTACCACTTTCAAACTGGGGATGGCAATTTTACAGTAGACTTTTTAATGTTAAATATCTCTGTCATACCTTGTTCCAGTGAAGTGTTTCCTCTTGTAGCACCCTTCAAGGAGTTTCAAAGAGAAAAAAATCTCTGGGCTGCCTGATGGAAAATTCTCACTATCTTTTCATTGCCTGAGAGGGAAATCCTAAAAACCTGTGCTTATTTTAGTGGTGTTTCCCTTCCCATCTTTATGTCTGTGGGTTGTGTCTGTGATTATTTACACATATGTAGCTTGTTTTAGCATGTGCCAGTCTCTGGAGATCCAATTTTTCTGCATTATTGAAACAATATTTTCTGGATCCACACTGCCTTAGAGATGCGAAAGGAACTCTTTTACCCAATGTTGGGAGAGGTCTCTGGCTTTGTTTCTGGCAGGTACAGGTCTAAAATAGTTGTGAAAAGCCACTTTTTGAGGATAAGAGTAGTTTATATCCCTGAACAACATCCAATTGGCTTCTCAGTCCCCAGGACACAGGCAATGGCAGTCAGGGGAGTGGAAGACAAGAAAGCAGGGAAAAATTGCTTTCCTCAGAGAATTTTTCCTGACCGTTTGCTAACTGAATGCAAACAGTCCAGTGTCTCCCAGCTCTTAACAGATTCCCCACAAGTGTCTGCTGTTTTTTCCCCGCTGTGCTACAAAGCAGAGTCTGCAGGCTTTGCTGTGAGGCACACTGTTGGCACAATGCTCAGAAAAACCACCTCTTCCTACTCAGGAACATTTCCCAGGTGCCACACTTCACCTGCTCCAGCAGACAGGCCCTTCCCAATTACTCACCCTAACCTGGGCCGGCCAGGAGTGGCCTCTCCTCTCCCAATCTCTCCACCTGCAAAACCTCATACATTCAGGGCTGAAACCCATCACAGCCCTGTGCCTGTGGCAAACCCTAAGGAAGAGCAGCAGCGAGGGATTTCCCTTGCCATGGCAAACCTCATCAAGCTGAGAAGCCACCTTCTTGCTTCTTTCTAGTATTCCTCATCCCTGAAAATCTTCAAGGCCAGGTTGGATGGAACCCTGAACAATCTGATCTAGTGGGTGTCATCCCTGTCCATGGCAGAAGGGTTGGAACTAGATGATCTGTAAGGTCCTTTCCAACCTCAACCATGCACAGCTGGGGACACGGTCTTTGCTTTGCTGAAATCTATTGCTTTCTCAGGGCTTGTTAAACCTTCTGAGTGTATGCTCAGCAGCAGGTGAGAAGCACAGAGGCAAATGCTGACAAAAGCAGGCCCAACGGGACTAATTTCTATAGAAAATGCCAAAAGACTGAAGTGTATGAAGCACAGTTCATGAACTTTGGTGGGGAGGGGCAGAAATATCTTGCTAGGTGTAGGATTTGGAGAGGTTTCATGCTCAGAGAGGACAGTGGAAATATGCAGAGCAGCTTCCAAGGATGAATTAGAGGTAAGCTTAGTCTGTACAATATGGAAGTGAGCTTGGATCACAGTACTAAGGCAGCTGGAGGATCAGCCTGTCCAGGGAAAATAGAGCTGCTGAGAGGGCTTGAAGTGTCCAAAGCCTGGCAGTGCCTTGGAGAGAGGCCTGGTAGCTTGGCAGCCATGCTGTTCTGCTCTGAGTTCCAGGAGTGAGAGGTTTAGTTCAGATTTGGTATTTGCTCTGTGGTGCTGCTCCTAAAAGCATTTTTAAAAATGCTTTCCTGTTTCATTTGGCTGATTTGCTGTTTTTCCTCTCTTTTCTTTCTCAGCCCTGTAGTAGTGGCTAGGCTTTGCTTTCATGTCTAGGACTGTATGCTAGGCAGGAGACCTGCTGGGTGGGATGTGAGCCCAGAGCAGGGACAGCCACCTTCCAGTTTGTTCTAGGTATAGAGACCTTTCTGTGTGGGATCCCTAGAATGTCTTTCTGTGGCTGCTTTCAAATTAATCCAGGTGTTCTGCTGTACCATGAAAAATGCCATTAAACACAAGGAAGGAAACCTCCACAGACCCACACATTTGCCTTTGAGCAAATGAGGACTCCAAAGAGATGAAAATGTAGGTGATGTGCTGCTTGCAGACAGTGGGAAGCATTAGAAACACTGGGATTACTTTGCAAATCCTTTTTCAAAGCAGAAGCAGTAGGACACAGCCACATCCGACACATATCATTTTTCTGTTCACAAATGCTTTTAGAGACTTAATCATAGCCTGTGGCATGTTCACAAGAGGATGTGCATTGGAGCAAATCCTTGGTCCATATGCTCTGGAGCAATCCCCAGTTCCTCCTCAATTACAGCCAAAAGTGGCATGAGTTTTCGGAAAATCATCTGTCTTGTTATCATTAGGAAGATGGATGTATTCTCTGCCATGTATTATAACCAATGCTTTTTTTCATTATTAATGTTTAAATGAGATCAGCATTTTGTTTCAGTCTGTCCTTATCTGCAGCACAAGATTTGTCTTCTATTCCTCCTGCTTGGGAAATCACATTTTTTAATATGCTGCCACAGATGCTCTGCATGGCCAGACTTCATTCTCTTAATTTTCACCTTCAGCCAAGCACTGCTTCCATGAGATTTTGGCTCTTATTTGGTATGGGGACTTAGCAAGGAGAGGCATATGCTTGCCACGGGCTCATGCCCCTTCTTTGGAGCTATAGAACCTGGCAGGTCTGCAAAGTGATTAAGTATCTGGGAGCACAGACAGGATTTCTCCCACACAAGTGATCCCACCAGAGTCCAGCCCTGCTGCCCAAGACAGAGTGAAGGAAGAATCAAAGGGTCAGAGGAAAAGAGTGATTTTTTTCTTAACAAGAGATAGATCGTTAAACAAGAAACTTTCAAGTCCAGTAAGCTACTGAGCAAACTTGAATTGTGCCAGAGAGTGAACTGCAAAGGGAAGGAGTAAAAGCCAATCTCTGGGGATGGAATAATGCATGTCTGACATTCCCACCTGACTTTTTAACACATGGCTAGAAGAAAGCTGCAGTAGATTGCTTAGGGAGGATGCCTCCTCCCCAACACAGGATATTTTGAGCAAAAGCCATCTATCAGGAGCAGTTGAAGGCACTGCCATACAGTACCTGTGCACAAGTGTGGTTGCAGGATCTTTTGAGGGCTTTCTTGTATTGTCTTATCACCCTCCAGCTCTTTCCCACAGAGGGCACTGACAAAATATTTGCCCTCTATAAGGGCAGGTAACCAGAGTCTGGTAGTTACTTAAAAAGTTATTGTTGTCCTCCTGGTTATCAGCCATGGTTCTTCTAACCAGAGTTTTACATTGTGCCTTGTAATGCACACACAACCTTCCCTCTGCCAACAGAGGAAGATGACTTGGAGCCAAGACAAATGAAATATTCTGTGCTCATTTCCCAAGCTGAGTAAAGCACTGAAAATAAACAAATGTGTGCCTAAAACTGCTTGGATTTACTGTTTTTATGTCCCAGGTTAGCTTGGTTCAGTGAAGGATTCCTAGGGACATTTTTAAACTTAGCAACCTTAAAGGGAGAAGGATCATGTTGCCTTACACCCTTCCCAGGGGAAGGGGAATCTTAAAAGCTGTCATGATCAACAGCCCAGCTTCTCAATCAGCACTACATCTGCTTCAGCCAACAGTGGCATCTGAGAAGTTCAGATCCAATCTCTGCCTGCTGGACCCAGGTCCAGATAAAGTTACCTTTACCCACCTTATATGCTGCAGCTGTTTTGTAGGCAGGTAGTGGAGACCAAAGCCTGCATTTGGGGAAAAGCTCTTGATGGCTCTAAGTAATTTTGCATGTTTGGCAGCACATAAAGCTGTTTATGTCTTTATGATGTTGCACAGCACTCAAGCACTTAAAATTGTAAAAACTTTTTGTAAAGAAATTCATAACCTTCCTGTGTTCATCAGAGTATGGCTTTCAACAGTAGCTTCCCCTAAAGAGAAACCTGCAAGCCAAGGTGATCATGCTGCTGTCTAGAAGGAGGAGATCCTATTGATTGAGGCAAGAACTGATATCTCCTTGTTGTGCTGACCTGTCTGGTAAGACATTGTGGGTTGACTCTCATTGGATGCCAAGTTCCTACCAAAGCCACTTTATCACTCCCCCTCCTCAACTGGATGGGGGAGAGAAATCCTAACAAAAGTTTCATGGGTCAAGATATGGGTGGGAAGGATCACTCACCCATTGGTATCATGGGAAAAAAAGTCTCAACTTGGGAAGAATTATTATATTATCAATTAGGTCAGAGTTAGCATAATAAGAGATAAAAACTGAATCTTAAGACACCTTCTTCCCAGTCCGCCCTTCTTGCTGGGCTTAACTTCATTCCCGATTTTCCCTACCTCTTCCATCTACCTTGGAGCTGGCTGGCGTTGGTTCTGTCAGACATGGGAGAAGCTTCTGGCAGCTCCTTACAGAAGCCATCCCTGTAGCCTCCCCACTATCAACACCTTGCACATAAATCAACTCCACTGGGAAAATGGGGGAAGCAGAGCTCTGTTCTGACAGCACATGTGAGCACTGGGAGGGTTTGGTGCACTGTGATGGGCACTGGTGGGAGCCAGGCTTTAATGCAGAGCAATGTTATGCTATGTGGAACTGAAACAACCACTGTGGGACAGTGGTACCTAAAGTGCCCTTCCAGGATCTATCACCACCATGGCTTCATCCAGGTAGGAGGGACAGCGTTCTCCTGGGCACAGCGGGAAACAAGGCTGGCGAGGAAACACAAGAGGGAGCACAGAACAGTGTTTAATAATGAACATCTGGCTCTCAAAATGCAGGCTGAGAGGCTGATTTATCGACACCAAGACAATAGACTATTGTGCTGTGTCACAGAGACCATTCGACTGGCTCTATTCATTCCTACAGATATATGAACTGCCCATCTCTTATAAATGATCTCCTCCTGTCTTAGGTTGTTGCCTTCTCGCTTCTTTTATCTCCTGCTCTTCCTGGAGGGTATTTTTGAGCTGTAATATATAAATATCTGACACCAGTGCATTATTTTCTTTCCTTGGCTGTGGTCAATGGCAGCATGTTAGGGTGGTGTCTAAGGGGGATTTTGCTACTTGTAGCAAACCAGATCCTCTCACTAGGGTTTGTTCTGCCCTTTCATATTCTGACAGGTAATATGTCCAGGCAAACAGTGGTAATTACTACTGCCTGAGGACTAAGATATCAGGTGCTCTGCTGCAAACTGCAAACCTGCTCTCCCCAGGCTCTTTACGAATAGTGCCACTAAATATTAGTGAGGACTTGAAAATCACTCAGGAAAATTGAATCTGCATTGTTACTGTGTAAAGAGGAAAACAAAGGCACAGTCAAGTCCCGGTACAAATTATGAACTGTGATTCTGGGACACCCCAGTTCTTGGCTTCCCAGTGTTGATGCCAAGGGTCCCATTCTCATGTGTTTTGAGATCTGTGTTTCCCACCAATGCAGAGTGGAAGAGAGTTGCTGTTTGAGAATAGAAGGAAGCATTTGCTATCTCTGTTCTGTTTCCATTTCCTTTGGCCCAAATAATGCTGTGAAGTACAAGACTGGAAGAGGGAAAAGTATGTTATAAAAGTAGTAAAAATTTATCATCCAGCTAAGGAAATGTCAGTACTAATAGTGTTTGTGCAGTTAATTCAGGCCCCTCCATGCATATACATTTGAAGACAGATTATAGTTGCACACATTGTTTCCTCTAGTACCCCACCTCATTTAGTACCCAGAAAGCATGATGCTCAATTAGTGAGAAGTTAGTCAATAATCTCTTCTATCCTTACTGTTGTGGAAGGGTCTGGTGTCTTATTTAATGCCCATCTTTAAACCCTACTTGCTTTGTCCTGGGCACGTCTCTGGAACTCTTTGGTGTTTGGGTACTTCAAAAACCCAAGTACTTGTTGTCACAGCCTGCAAGTTAGTTAGTGACACCAAACCCCTTGTACCAGAGAGGGAACCAAGACACAGACTGAGGCTGGAAGCCATTTTTAAATTGGAATGTTCAGTGGAAAGGCATTGAGGTGTTGGAGTATAACAAAAGAAGGGCAACAGAGCTGGGAGAGGGTCTGGAGCACAAGTCTGATGAGGAGCACCTGAGGGAGCTTGTGAGTGTTTTATCTGGAGAAAAGGAGGCTCAGGGGAGACCTTATCACTCTCTATAACTACCTGAAAGGAGGTTGTAGCCAGGTGGGGAACCAGTCTATTCTCCCAGGCAACAAGTAATAGGACAAGAAGAAAAGGCCTTAATTTGCAGCAGGAGTGGTTTAAATGGGATATTAAGAAAAAATTCTTCACTCAAAGAGTGGTCAAGCATTGGAACAGACTGCCCAAGGAGGTAGTATAATCACCATCCCTAGAAGTGTTCAAAACAAGGGTAGATGTGGTGTTTAGGGACACGGTTTAATGATTTGGCAATGCTGGGTTAATGGTTGGATTTGATGATATTAAGGGGTTTTTCCAACCTTAATTATTCTCTGCTACCAGTGACTGTTTACCTTGTTTTTAACTGCTTGGTCCAAGCTTATGGCAGAATGACTTCAGTTTAGGATTACCACTGTTCAGGTCTTGCCCTACAAAACAGCCATGTAGGCCTCCCTGCTGTTGCCTGTGTATGAGCTGGGGAGATGCTGTGTTGGAGCTCTGAGCCTTGGCACTCAGCAGTGACAGGTAGATCTGGCTAGTTAAACATGGACTAAACCCAACAGATCTGCTCTGGGAGGTCTAGCCAGACAGAGCAGGAGAATGTCTAAACCCTGCTGGCAGAGCTGCCTGGGCAGGCTGAGAGCCAGCAGCCTGGGCTCGGACATGAGGACAGTGGTGGGCAGGAGACTGGACACACAGCGCCAGAGCCCGCTCCGGAGGCTGGTCTTTCAGAGCAGTACAGGCAAAGCTAATACAGCCTTGGCCTCGGGTTTGCAGGATTAAAGGCAGCATTGGTGCTGCTGGAGCCAAGAGGAAGCGTCAGTCTTTAGAAAGTGTCACCCAAGAACTGCAAGCCAGTTTCAGAAATAATCTGCAAGCAATTTGTCCACAGTCATATGGGAAATCTGTGGCAGGCTGGAAATATGATGCGGACATCCATCTCCCAGCTCAGTGTTTTAATAACAAAGCTGTACTTCCCAGATACTCACCTACTTTGTTATTTTTTCCTCTATCAGAAACATTCTTTATACATGTCTATTTTTTTTTCCACAACAGCTTTACAAGGGTGGATCTCTGTTACAGACCATTTTTTCACACTGAATACTGAGGGTATTCTAATGAATTTAGTTTGTAGAGCCCTGTGAACATATTTTTGACAATTAATATTCAAGCACTCCAAATAAATTTGTTAGCCTGCAGGAACATCAACCAGTGAGAATTTAATTCACCAGTGAGATGCAATGCAGGGGGACCTGCAGCTAAAAGGTATTAGCATTTTAGGAACCACAATCCAAGGGGAAAAAATGCTATAGCGTGTTGCATTCAAAAATATGAGTGAGTTGAGATAAACAGAAATGCTGTTCTGTGAAGTGATGCTTAGGGAATAGCCAGTCAAACCTTTCTGTTTTGTGAAATTAATACTTCCAGGCACAAAACTGATCCCTTTGAAATTTTTTAGTCTTTTAAATCTTCTGTGCAAGTTTATACAAGACTTAAGTAGCTAACTTCAACTAGTACCTAACTTTTGCTGACTCTGGATACCGGGTGCCTCAGGGGGTGAGGTCAGTGAAAGGATCAGTCCAAACCATTGTCCAGGAGATGGTCAGGTCAGAGCACTGCGGTGGTTCTTAACCAAGTTAATCAAAGCTTGATATATATCAAAGAAGATCACACTTCCCTCCACACTTCAATAACCAGAAAAAGAAATACAGTTAGCTGGAAAGGTTGTTGTGAGAAGCCCTGTTTAGACACTCGTTACTGTGTTTCTTACCTGCATTCCACCAAGATAGTTTAAGAGCAAAGTCATCCTCTCCACAGGGTGCAGAGCTCTATTGGCTATTTTAAGACATAGAGGCAGCAGGAGAGGAAGGACTACTGATGATTTGAGAAATGATAATCACTGTGCAAGGGCAAGATGCACAAGCACCAGTGACTCAGAAAATTGTGTGCCAGCCGGAGGGAGGACTGCGAGGTGAAGGGGTGGTGGAGGAACAACCTCTGCACAGCCCAGGCTTGGGAAGATGCTGTTCCTTTCAGGCACAAGCATGCTGTTGTAACTCAATTCAAAGCCACATCAGCCAATTGTGAGAGATTTCTGAGCAGTGAATTGTGAACAACTTTCGCCTTCTAAAGTCTGCATCTAACTCTTTGAAATCACATTGCAGAGATTTTTGTGGTGCTATAGTTATGATTTAAGGACAGGTTCTGGCTTTATAGCAGGGGATAAGAAGAGTCATTCCTGGAGAGCTGTTTGTGTAAGCTGCAGCAGTGAATTAATGATTAGATGGGGGAGAGCAAGCTAAAAACCAAATAGTTAAACCTGTGGATATATTTTGGACCCCAGATTCTTCCTGGATTAGCAATGGTTACAAGCACCTAAAGCAGCAGGAGACAAATCTGGTGAAATAACTATACATGGGGAGTCTCCAATACCATAGATGGAATATAGCCAGGGTATCTAACTTGGGCATCTGAGATTTGGTATGATACCATGAGATGGAGAATGTGAGGTCAAGAGGACCCAGCTATCATTCCCTGATGAGGTGAAGGTGGGTCTCTGTGTCATACAGAACACAGAAGCCTTTGCAGAAAGTGTTAGAGAAAATATTCAGGAGTTCAGATTAACAACTGCAGAGATGTTTGGGAAGTGCAGTAATACTTAAGATAATTCATGAAAAGGCTATTGCTAAAATATAGAGACAGAGACAAAGATGACGAGAAACAAACCCACAGGCTGAAAAATGTTTTCCAGCACTATGAAACACATGGTGTCCTTACAGCAGCAGAGCATGAACCACTACAATACTACCCAAAAAAGTCAATTGCCTAATTGTCCTGTGCAATTCCTCATCCCAGTGGGGGCCTTGCCCTAGGTTCTTCACATCTCCCAAGTACTGTCATTATTAGCAGTATGTGTGGCTTCTGGATCTCAGGATGAATTTGAAGGCCAGTGAGACCCCATGGCTTCTTCATCAGTCTTTCAGCCAGACAGGGACCAACTGGCCGTGGTATGAGTCTGTGTCATTGTACACAGCAAAACACAGCACTAAAACATGAAGGGCTTTCAAAAAGAATACTTGGGGGTTTTATTGACATATTGTCCACAGGGAAGTGGGAGAGAGAGCTTTGGAAGAAATGTTAGAGAAGTGTTAAGAAGCTGTCAGTGTAATGCTGTCATGTGTTAATTAATGCAGGGGAGATGATTATACTGAAATTATACAAATAGCCTTATCTCAGGTTAGCAGCAATTGACTGGAGTTTAAATCATTCACCAGAATTAATTAAACATTGCATCCAAATGCCTCAGAAATTATCGTGGTGCAAATCATCCCAGAATAATAGCAATCCTCACCATTAGTTGCTATGAGTTGGTTTACTCCACTGAGTTCAAAACACCTTATCAAACCAGCCAAACAATAGGAAACAATAATCAAAGGACTTATTTCAACCACTGAACAATTCCAGCAGCAGCTCAGAAGAAGAGAGGATATTGTTATCAATTTTCCCAGCACAATGTCTTAGAGCTAGCTCATGTTATCAGACCAAAAGCCATTACAAAGAAAGGAAAGATACTAAAACCTGAGGGGCTGCCTTTCTGCTCCTGGAGAGATACTCAGAAACAGGCCAAATTTTCCACTTTATTCTGAGTGGACAAATAAACTTAGACACCACCTCCCCATCCACAGTAGACCTGTGGATATTTCCCCATGTGGTTATAGAAGCCAGGGAAAATCTACATCATCCACTCCAGGAGCAGGTAGGTGGGCTTAGTTTGAGGTGAGGCTATCCTCAGATCACTAGGAGAACAGAAGACACAAAGTTTTTGGAGACATCTGGGCTTTGGAGATCCCTCAGCTGCAGGGGTGATATAAAAGGCTCTCCAAGTTGGTGGGATTGCTCAGGGTGGAGAGTTGTATGTGTGGGAATGTGAACATTCCAGGAAAGGAAATTCTTCCACCCTGCTGCCCACTTTGCTTCTTAAACCCTAGGAAGATACATGAGCAGAAAATTCTTAATCTTACTAGTTAATCTGAAAAGCCTCCTGTAGCTGTAAAAGTAATTCCACACTGCAGATGTTCACAGCTTGTAAATCTTACAACTGCATGCAAACTCAAGTAAAAGCACAGGAAACCCATGTACCCATCACCAGTGAACAAATTAAATTAATATCTAGCTTGTTACTAGAGTCTTTGTGCTACAAACTTGTCAAACACTCATCCCAGAAGAGGCAGAGGTGCCTTTTGAAATGTCTCTCTGAGCCACCAGCCAAGCTCGTCAGCTCAAATAAGCAAAGCCTTCAATCCTCTGCCTGCCACATCACAAGCATGCCCTTCTCAGCTCATTTGATTGCTCTTGCTGGACTTTTTGACATAAGCTGCCTCTCTCCAGCTACATTTTCTTCAGCAGTGCCCAGGGACTCTCCTGTGACAACTGATGATAAGGTGAATTTGTTCTACACGAATTACAGTTGCTGTTGCTCCCTTCCCCGGGGAAAGCAGTGATTTCCCTCTCAGGAGCTGTGCTGGGTTTCTGCCATTTGCACTGTCTGGCATGTCACTAGGAGATGGTGCAAACCCGGGTGACTTCCAGTGCATCTCTGGGCTGCTGGACCCCCAGACACTGGCTCCCAGTCCTGTGGGTATGGTCCTCAGGATACTGCAGGCTAAGCAACAGCCATCAGTCAGCTAAAGTCTCTTAAATTGTTTTTGTTATTGTTACTCTGCAAACAGTGTATTAAAGATAGTTTGAGTCAACAGGAAAAGTCAGGATAACAATGACTTATTTTTTGACACAGGGCATATCCATGGCCACCATCTGGCTGGGTTCTCTCTGAAAGTACTTTAGTTTCCCTCTCTACTGCACAATGCTTGTGCTGGACAGCATTTTAGCATCATGGTTTACCTCTTGAAAAGGGTGCATGGATTGTTTGCAAGCTGAGAGGCTTTCCTCCACCTGCAGTGGGGTTACCCAGGCACTCCCACTGCAGGTCACCCTGTCTGGGGCTACCTGGGGAATCCAGGCCCCTTTGCAGTTCTGCAGGTGTCTACAAGATAACAGGGGACACTGTAAAGCCAGGGACTGTCACCTCCCACTGGTCACATCTCTGAGGTGCCTTTACTCGTGTTATGGCCACATACACAGCTCTCCAGTGTACTCAGAACTGGAGTCACAGGCCCAGGGTCTGCCTTACATGCAGTCAGGCAGAGCAGCAGGGCAGCTGCTGCCACACCACTGCATTTCAGAGAGGCACAGGGAGCAGCCAGGGCTCAGTTATCCCATGTGTGCCCATCAAAGTCAACACAGGAAGGCAACCCTAAGGGAAAAACAACCTTCCTCTTCACCATTCACCTTTGTCACCTCTTCTGCAAGTGATCAAATTCCCAGCTTTGCTCTGGAAGCCTTCCAAAACTCCTCTAATCTCTGCAAGTTTTCTGTCTGCCTTTTCCTATCTTTGTGGTCGTTGGCAATTTTCTCATCCAGTTACTAAAAAAAATCCTAATAAGCAGGGGGGACCTACAGAAACAACAGCAATAAAAAAGATGCTTTATGATTAAAGAAATTACTACCATAATCTTGTTGGACGAAAATGCAAAATTTTAATTGCTATGTGATTGGCACACGGAGGACAGTTTCCACGTGCATTCAAGGAACCAATACATTTCTGATGTAATTGCAGAATTAGGCATAAACAGCAGCAGTCAGCAGTGTCAGGAGGTTTAGAAAAAGGAAATGTGATATCTAGATGGCTATGGTTCAGAATAATGCACCAGACAACAGATTTTTTAAAAAACCCAAAAACATATGTACCCAAAAATGGAATAGAGAAAGGAGCAGACGAAGCCACGAGATCATCTGAAATGGAACCAGGTAGGAAAATTGATGAGATCAAATCCCTCTGAAAATGCTTTTGTTCAGGCGCATGCAACTAACTTACCCGGAGGACAAGATTTGTGCAGCAGCCACTGCCCAGCCTGATGCAGGATGCCCAGGAGCATTTCTAACCTCCTAAAAAACAGCAGAGCACAAGCCCTCATCCCTACCCAATGGGTGTGATGCAAGTCTGAGTCCAAGCCTTGGTCTGGCCTGTCATTTCTGTATCTATAAGGTGAGCAGTGCCTCTTGTTTTGCTTACAATGTGGACTGCTGTAATTCCTTTCATCAGATGCCAGCCCTTGGTATATATCATTTTGGTTTGGGGGCTTTTTTTGTAGCTGAAAAACTGGAAGTAAATTGGATTTTGTGTTTGCTCTGAAAGCTCTCCAAATGTTCATGTAAATGAAAAATCTTTGTCCTCTACACTCCTATGGCAAATAAAATTTATTATTTTTAAATTTATGGTAGGACAAAGGAGTAAAGCAACAGTAAATCTTGTTTCCAATGATACTGGTTAGAAAGAGATGCTGTGATGCTAATTGTATTTCTTGTGGCCTGTAAGACCTCCTGGTCTGCTGCAGTGTGAGTGGGGCTGAATAATGTGGGGACTCCTGGATGGAGCTTGAATACCTGAGTTTCATTTGCACCTGTCCTAAGCTACACAAAGGGCCAAAACAAGGTTTGTTTTCAGCTTTGGTATTTCTTCTGACCCAGGCTTGGTAGTGGGGTCAGGCATCTCTCCTTGGTAGGAAATTGCTGTGGTGAGCAGCAGTGGTAAAGGTTTCCACGTCCATGAGGTTCAAGCCTCTCTCAGTAGGATGGATGCAGCATCTGTAAATGAAAGAGGATTACATTGAAAGCACTTCTTTGCTGCTGACTCTCTTTTATATATTTTACAAAATACTTCACTTACCATGCTGCCTCCATTAATTTAAGAAACAATTATTTAGCAAGAAATACTGACTTTTCAAACTAGGGAGAGAGGGAAAAGAGAGTCTCTGGGCACAGAATTTCCAGGAATTTTTCACCTGTCTGCTCAAACACTGTAGGCAGCTGTTTATTGTCCTCACTAGCTTGGCCATGGTCAGACTCTTTGGACCAGGCTTTGTTGAAGTTTCTCCTACAAGTAACCCCAGAGGGTGTCACTGTGGACATGTACAGCAAAGCTTGTTTAAGTTCCTATCTCTGCCTCTGAATGTTTGTTTCCCATCTCAAGAGTGGGGATGGAATAAACTTACATCAATTTCTCTTCAGCAAACATGGAAGCAGCCCTGTGAATGGAGAGTGCAAATATCCCTCTTTACATGACTTCTGCTACCAGGAAAAAAAAAGGCAGCATTCATGACATCTTGTCAGGTTCCATAATATTGCTTGACCTTTCACTTCAAGTACCATTTTCAGATGTTTAAGACCATGTGAGAAATGTTTCACTCATTGAGGTACTTGGAAATTGTTGAGTTAGGTATTGAAATCACTGGAAGTCTTTTTGTTGGCTTAAAAGGAATGCTGTGGGTCAGCTGTGATCCTGCATGTAGTTCTTCTGTCAAGCATCACAGGTTTGGCTCCTATTGAAAAGATTATAAAGTCTTCAGGAGCAACTAGCAGGTGAATAAGCAGCTTTCTGACCTTGCAGACATGTGAGTGGCTCTATGTCCCTGAGTACCTTTGGCCAACAGCTTTGTTTCAGTTCTGTGGTGTGTTACCAGGCAGGAGGAGGCACAGGATGGATGCACCCCCAATGCAGTTCAATCTATTGACAGGTGGAGGAGTTCCTGCTTTCCAAAATGCAAAGAAGAGCACAAAGAGCTTTGTTCATATCTCCAACTTTCTTTGATGCATCTGAAAAGAGACAGAAAGTTGCCTTTTCTGGGATTTCCAACAACCATTAATGTCCCTCAGGATTCAGCCTTCCTTGGTTTCCCTTCCTCAGACCTTTCCAATGTGCTGCCAAACACATCTTGCATTTTCTATAGTTTTAGGCAGAAACATGCCTTGGAGGAAGATGTTTTAAGTACAGCTTCCCTGCTTTTTATATCCGTAGCAATAAATCCTGTTCACAGGATAATGTGGTGCCCACTAAGTGCAGCCCATTCTGGAATAGCAGTTTGCTGCTGCCTACAAATAAAATTGATTACTTCAGTTATTTTAAGGTATTTCCAATCACAGTTATTCCTTAACAACATGGATGGATATTTTTCCAAACTAGGACACAGCTGGTTTATATTATAGCTTCACTCACATGATCTGAGAAGGAGTCAGATGAGTCATCCCAAGAACCTTTCAGATGTGGTATGGGAAATCTATTCATGTATTATCAGAAGCTGATCCAATATCCAGCGATCTGTTACACAGAGCAGATAAGCAATGGATCTGGTGAGAAAAGCTCTGCTTCTGATCATCTCCTTCCAGAGAGAGAAAAAAAAATGAGCTAAGCTTGACTGTTCACAGAGGAAATATTTGGTGTGTTGCAGGGAGGAACACAGCACAAAGTTAAGTCAAACTTCCAGCAAAACCAACAACAGGCTTTCAAATCACGTCTGTAGAGGTTGGAGGGCTTAGTGTGGTTGCTGGCAGAGCTGGGTGCTGTTGGGATGTCGGTGTCACACCCTGCAGGGACCTGCCAGGCCACCTGCCTGGCTTTGGGCACCAGGAGCCTGCTGGGCAGGAGGAGGTGCGGGGCCACCCTGACCAGCACTGGACTCAGCCACCAGGGAAGAGGGAGATACAATGGCCACAGATGAGCACTGGAAACTTGGCTGGTGACTTTGGCCCTCAGTTGAAGGCCATCAGAGAAATGTCACTATTATGGTAATTCATGCATCTAACCTGTAAATAAGAAATTCCCTGTTCCTGCCTTATCCTTCACCTAGGGAGGGGATTTTTGCAGGCCTAGGCCTGTCACTGACTGCCTGCAGAGACTTGGGGGAAGAGCTGTGGAGAGCTTGTTAGTGGGCAGTGCCTCCTTCAGGAACTGAATGAGAGGATGAGTAATGTAAAGGCAACCATGCAGATGGAAGTCTCAATGCTTCTCAGGTCTTACAGCTACTGCCCACTGCCTCTATGAATGTGGATGGTAGAGAAAGGGCTTGGCAGACTAACAAGAGAAATGCCATGTTGTAGAAACAAAATCAAGACCTCAGCTTGTCTGTGTTCAAAGGAGAACAGGTCTCTTGCAGAGGATGTAAATGGCAAGCTCCCATCCCTCAAGGGAGCCATGTGTGTCCCTCTGTGCAGAAGTCTCTTGTTCACTGCTGGCCTAGGTGAAAGCAGCAAAAGTTCAGCAGGGACCAGAGCAAAGGAAGCTTCCACGGTTCACGTGTACAGCAAGGCCAGAGGATGGAAACTCTTGTACATGGTGTCGCAGCATGACAAAAGTGGAGGTTGTCTAGCACACCTTCCCTTCCAGCTCCTCTGGAGATTGATTGGGAAAAGGGACTGGAGGAATCACCTTCTTGACATTGTATCCTTCTGCATTTTGGGGTCTGTATCCTCTGGTCCAATGGAAGAAGTTTTTTGTTCTTGGTATATTATTTAAAAGTCCTTATTTTCCTGGATAATTTTATCACACATTATCAATTTTCTAGGCTTAAGAACTTTGCATTTTTATCAGCTCTGGTCTGCTTTCCCTCTTTTTCTCTGTCATATGGTGCTTTTCTATTTCTGATTGGAGCCTTCACTTTGCCACAGAAACTGGAAGAGATTTTAGCCAATATTGCCTTCTTTATTGACTGTGGGAATGTGATTATTTTGATTTGAAAAATTTTTGCTTTTCATTAGCCTTCTGTCTTTGCCTTTCCTCCTGTTTGCTTATAATT
The DNA here is from genome assembly GCA_018697195.1 of Certhia americana. Taxonomy (NCBI): domain Eukaryota; kingdom Metazoa; phylum Chordata; class Aves; order Passeriformes; family Certhiidae; genus Certhia; species Certhia americana. Next base: position 58,200,715 of record CM031860.1, on the reverse strand, counting down.
TGCTTATAGTTTTCTTAGTCTGGAGGAATTAGCCCTTCTGAATCATCACACTTGTGTGTCATTTAGTAAGTGGGATTGTCCCCTTTACCCTATTAAGCAGTAAGACTGTCACTTAGTGCCTGAGGTTTTGCAGTGTGCAATGTGCAAAAAAACCCCAGGACATAAATCTCTGCCTGGATGTCAGCACCTTTCTGCTCCCCTCTTAATTGTGGTCGGACCTTGTAACTGAGTCCCACGGTTTTCATGTCTGAGGACATGTCTGTGCTAAGGTGAAGGCCTGCACTGTTGCACAAGCATTTCTTAGCTTGAAATTACCTGAGAGATGTCATAACTATGGGGAAAATGTATATTTACTAATTTCAGCCCTAGAGAACTGCTCAGCCCATGGAATCAGCTCCCAGGTGAGGATATTCACAGCATGCTGCAACTCCTGAGGAACTTTTGGGCCCTGTGCAGGCCCTACATAAGCAGAGGCAGACCCATTTCAAACCTCCTCCCTCAGGGGCAGAGTTTCTCAGTGTTAGAAATTGTAATATGGTCTGTGGACAGAGCAATTATCCCAAGGCAGATGTGCATTGCCAGAGGAAAGCTTTATCAGGAATATTCAGAGCTTTTCCCTTGACCTTGTCCCCAGGGATGTAGCGCTATCCCCACCCTTCTCATCCAGGACAGCTGAGGATCAGGCAAAGGTTCTAAATGTACCTGCAATTTACACATAAAAATCCTTAACCACATCTGCAGACAGCCAAGAGTGAAGGTCAAGCATAGAACCAAGAGAGTCTTGCTCAGAGCTGGCCCTGTGGGCACTGAGGGAAGATTGGCAGTGCCAAAGGCCCTGCACAAGACCAATTGGACATGAAGGGGGCACAGATTCTGCAAACAGAATGAAGCTCATGTAGCAAGCAGCCAGGTCTGAGCTTGACCCAAGGCTGCTGGAAGTGGGAAGTGTTTCACAGCATCTGCTCATGGCACCACTGGCAGCACACTGGGGCTGGCAGAGGTATCATAATCCTCCCCTCAGCTGTAAATAAGAGAGGCAGGGATGCTGGGCAGAGCAGGAACAGGAACAAACAAGGTCTCACCAGCTCTTATTATTCTCACAAAACATTGTGTGAACCTGTAGTTTTGCAGCCAGCTTTAGCTGTAGGGCCACAGTGCTGGTGGCACTCAGGTGAAGAGAGTTTGTGCACCCAGGGGTTCAGGAAAGACAGTGGCTGAAGGCCAGTCACATCCTGGCAGTGAGTGCTTGGCAAGACTTTCAGACAAGCTGCAAATGTTTCAGTCAGGCTGAAGTTACAAAGAATGAACTGGGGGGCAAAATCTTGGCATATTGTGAATGTCTTGACATATAATGTCTGCAAGCTCTTGATACAATCCCTGCTAAGGAGATAATGAGGAGTGGAAACAGCATGGGCATTGCTATTTAGCTCTTTAGACATATAAATGCCTCATGGTGCCATTGACCGTGCTTATACAGCCTCATTTCTGAGGTAATTAGTTGTTGGATTAAACACAAATCAACTGTGATCTCTCTCAATAGGAGAGGAAGGGAAGATCTTTGCATTGGCTACAGAGGAAGTAGGACTGAACAGGAACAAAGGAGTTGTGCTGTCAGCAGAGCAGACCTGCTGGAAAAATTTATATTTCAGAGAGGAGAAAATTTTCATATTTTTCTTCCTTTTGGGAGGATATGAAGTATACCAAGATTTGCAAGAACCTTGAACTATTTCTGTGATTATTTCTACCAAAAACATTATTGCAAATTCTTATTTACTGAATACTTAATGTGTCAATAGACAAATTTGTGGCTAAATAAACATATTTTTCTGCAAAAAGGAAAAAAAATACCTTACTAACTCTTCATTTTTTGTTATGACTCTTTTGTTTCCCCAAGAAAAATTATGAAATTCTCTGAATTCTGGCCAGTTCCACCTTGGCAGGACTGTGGGAGGCTGAGACTGGAAGCTGCAGAAATAAGTCACTTGCTAAGTCACAATGCTAGGCAAGTGTCACTGCCAGGATAAGGTGAGCAGGGGCATATGGATAAATACCATTATATACTGAGTAGCAAAGCAAAGGAGACACTGGAAGGAGAACAGGAAAATGTTTGTTTTGGAAGGGATGTGAATTTTCTGGTACAGAAGCAAAGAACACAGAAAATTCAGTAAAATGTCTGATATCTGCATCACCATTGCATTTTAAGTACTTTTGTTCATTGTCTCTGGAGTGGAACAAAAGTGAGCTAGATCCAAGGATGCAAAAAGGGTATGTAAGGTCCTGTGCTATTTCCCACAGATAATCGTTTGGAACCACAGAATGGTTTGGGTTGGAAGGGATCTTAAAGATCACCTTGTTCCAACCCTCCTGCAATGTGCAGGGACACCTTCCACTAGACCAGGTTCTCAGAGCCCCATCCAACCTGGCCTTGAACACTTCTACAGATGGGGTATCTGCAACTTCTTTGGGCAACCTGTTCCAGTACCTCACCACCCTCACAGTAAAGTATTTCTTCCTAATCCCCAATCTAAACTTTCCTTCTTTCAGTTTAAAGCCATTCCCCTTTGTCCTATCACTACATGCCCTTTTGAACAGTTGTTTTCCAGCTGTCTTGTAGCTCCCTGATAGTGATCATATCTGAGCTTATCTCTGATGATAACTCTGTTATAGCAAATTCACCATCCTGGCTGTAAACCTACTTGCATTTGTCAGCTGGAAGATGCTTGTGCCCTTGTCTTTGAAGGTCAGTTCTGAGGATCAACGTGCTAATTAGATAAAAATACAACTTCGTCATTATTGCAGTAACCAAGGGGACTGTACATTTCTACATTTAGCTGAGAGGAGTTTCTGCTTCATTTTTTTCCTTCATGGAGTTACACTGCAGGTAACATTCCCAGTCTGGGAGTTGTCTAGGGACTGTGCGAGGGTGAAACCTCTGTGGTTGCAACCTGGGTTTTCTAAAATATAATTAAATCAGGCTTTTTGAGCTCCACCATACTGCACAAAAGCACAACAAGCAAAGGGAAAGTTTAATAGTCAGAGCAGCTAGAAGTAATGAGATTTGAAAGCTAAATTTGAATAGAACAATGGATCAGAAAGGTGTCTTGAAATGTAAAGAATTAATTTGCTTTCTTGGTTCACATAAAATAAAGTTAAAAATGTGTTCTTACCCTCAGAAAGATTATTTAAATCCACTATAATGCCAAATGGCATTAGCAACATGCTGTTTCATTTCATTCTAAATACCTCACCTCTGTCACTGAAAATGCAATGGAATGGCTCATCCTGGAATCCTGTTCAGCCTTGAGAAGAGATGACTGAGAGAGGATCTTATCCATGTCCACAAGCTTCTGAAGTGGAGGTGTCAAGAAGATGGAACCAGGTTCTTCTTGGTGTTTCCAAACAGCAGGATGAGAGGCAATGGGTAGAAATTGGAACACAGGAAGCTCCTCCTGAACATGAGGAAGACCTTCTTTACTGTGAGGGTGAGTATGCACTGGAACAGGTTGCCCAGAAGCGCTGTGGAGTTTCCATATCTGGAGATCTTCTAAAGCTGCCTGGACACAATCGTGAGTGATCTGTTCTGAGGGACCCTGCTTAAGCAGGCAGATTGGACTATAGGTCTATTCCCAAGGAAAGGCCAACCTTTCCTTGACTGTGACTCTGTGATCCTACACAGGCAGGGTCCCTCTTCCTAGCATGTATCCCTACAATGCTCCAGTCTGACACACAGGGCTCAAAACCCATCTGCACTCTGACTGAGGAGCACTGGTGTGCCCAAGGTTATTTTCAAGGACGTGGCATGGTGGCAGCATTGTGTTTCATGATGGCAACAAACGTTACCTACTAGTTGTTATGTTTTTCATCGTCTGACACAAGATACTGAAATACAAATTAGAATTTTGCCATGGTGCAGCATTTCCTGGGCAAACCCAAGGGAAGACTGAGGGAAGATGTAGTTCAGCTGATTTTCGAATCCTCCAGACTTTCTCATATGCCAATACAAGCTGGAGGGATGAGATCAGTAAAGGTATTTAAAACACAAGAAGAGAAAACCTGGAAACACAGGCAATCAACTGAACTTGATTTTCAGTCAATTGTATTTTGGGACAGGATATAAGCCAGGAAAATGATTACAAGAGCATGACAGGGGGGAGGATGGTGACACGTACGGAGGATTTGGATGTCAGCCCTCAAATAGTCAGAGAAGCTTTCAGTCTACACTGTCTACAAATGACAAGATCTAAGTGTGGGATCAATACAAGGCTGACATGTTAAATCAATGTAAAAGAGTATACCTAAACCAAGTGTCACAAATCACATCTAAGTACAGACATTGAAAAATAGAGAGGCAAGTCATGGTGGTTGCACAATTACATTTCAATCTGATCTGTGTTTGCTTATAAAAACGTCTGTGCATGTTCCTACCTGCTGTCCCAAGTGACAAGTGTGAAGATGAGGGATTTGAAGGCACAGAAAATGAAGCAGAGCATGGGCTGACACACTAAGTCTGTGACCTCTTTGTGGCCGGTATGGAAACTGCAGTAGACTCACATGCCCCATCTTCTGCATATTGAATAGGGGCAGAAATTCACTGGAAAGAATAAAACAAGAGCAGGTTTTTTTCTTAGAAAAAATCCAGAGGTTATGGAGAAGTTCACAGCCTTAGGGCTTTAATGGTCAGGCTGAGGGATCTCAGTACTGTGGATAACTAGATTGTGGGAAAAACCTTGGTGAGAAAATGCCAGAATCTGCCAATTTATCCCTCTGACAAGGTTTTTTGAAGCAAGGATATGGCAACCACAGCCTTGGTATTGGGGCAGCTGAATGCCTGAGACAACACCGAGCATTGGCCCATCAGTCCAGCACAGTGTGTGAACACAAACAACTTCTAACATCAGCCTGAAATTAATGTCTCCATGATGGCTTCCTGCTCCATCCAAGCAAGGATGCAGCTCTTCATTAGCAGTGGCTAAAAACATGCTGAAGGAAGGGTTTAGCTTAATGGCTTGTTAGTCCAACAGTATAAACACAAAAATTATAATAATTAGGAAGGAAAAGCTGTTCAGGAAAATACCTATGGCCTGGGCTGCACCCAAAAACATTTTCTCCATTTCTGTCTTCTGCTTCCAGTTCTACACAGTTTTGGCCATCATTAACTGTTATCTGATCTCCTGAATGCATGGTTCATGGCCTGAGTTTCTCCTGAAGCTGTGATAACTCAGGGAGAGCCATGCCACAGAGAGCTACTCTGAAGATATTCATAGGGCAAATAAATTCCTATCTGAGAGACAGAGTAACAAGAATAAACCATCTATTGTCTCACTCACTGAGGGAGGCCATGCCAGCTGCTCTGCATAAAACCTTCAGCATCCGAGGGGGATAAACACTCTCTTCTGAACAAACACCCACACTTTGCATTCTCTCCATTTTGCATAACATCTGTTGAAATCAGTGTTTGCTGTTTCATACAGAAAAATATGCACCCATAAAGAAGGGAGCTAGAACAGAAATTATTTGCAAGGTGGCAAAAATGGTTTGCATCCACTTTCCTTTAGCAAAGGTGGGCAAATACCCCTCCTGTTCTGCTCCAGAACTTAGTGGTACTGTCAAGCTTGCTCAGTCTGGTGGTGCTGTTTCCTTTGGGTATGCTTCACTGACAGCTGTAAGTGAGAGAAGCCTGTGAAATAATGCACCATTTATTTCAAGATCAGTTTTGAAAGGAGCTGTTGGCTCAGTGTTACCGGCTCAAAGAAAATATCTTCTCCAGAGAATGCACTTCCTCAAACCAGACATCTTGGCACATGACCACCGTGAGACTGACGCTTCATTCTGTGGTAATTGAACACTCAAAAGAAGCCATGACTGGGGATCTGAATGATTTCTTTATTCATTTTAGAGCAGAACCTGGCCACGTTCAGGCTTCTAAGGAGCTTCAGTTCTGCACGTGCACTGGGCATTTTAGGAGTATCTATTTCAGCTGCATGCTGTGAGGACAGCAGTGTGCCTCAGTGCCAAAGATCAGCAAATGGAAATGCAGTCCTATGGAGGCACGTATCCAAAGGCATGTACCGTGTGGAACACTGCTTTCAGAGGGGCAGATAGCCCACAATGTCAAGCTTCACCACAGCAGAAACAGGAAGCCTCTGAGAGACTCCCCAGAGCGGCAAGGTAACAACGAAGTATTTAAGAGCATAAAGGCCTTTACAGCAGAGTTAAAGGATTTATTAATATCAGTCTGCACCACAGAGAATGCTGGGAAATATTGGCCTCAGATGTATTTTTTCAGGCCCAAATCGTAGACAGTGAGATGTTAAAACATGAGGTGTTGAACAAGCTAAAGAGCCACAAGCTGCTAGGAATGAAAGGTATATACCCCAGGAGAACTGGAGGAATTTAAGGAAAGAGGAGCTGAGTTGCTAACAAAAATATGCTGCCTCTCATTTATGTCATATCTGTGTTTTAGAAAGAGCTGATTCTAGGATGGGGGACCAGTGAGCCCTTCTCCAGTGCCAGCTTCATTGGCTGAAACTAATCAAAACCAGAAGTTTAGTTGGATGAACATGACAGAATGGGGACGACTCAGTCCGGATTCACTGAAGGGAAATTGTCTCTAATCTACTAGTTTTTTAATACATTGCCAGAAAAGTGGATGTGACTTTCTTAGACTTCCAAGAGACATAGGGCAAAGTCCTCCACAGGAGGCAATCTGGGAAACAAATACCCTGGTATATGAGACCAAATATTGTCACGGACTAGAAATTGCCTAAGAGAAAAGAAAAGATCAGTTATAACAGGCCAAAGAAAGTACATGAACCTTCCCCTACAATATTCTTAATTGGACTGATGCTTAGTATTTTAATAAGGAATTAAAGAATGGACAGAACTGTGAGATGTGTTGGATGTGCTGAAGGCTGTGAGGAGGGTCCCACCATGGGGTTGTGTTCTGTCTCCTGATTAGTGGGGTTTGGAAATGCTCTACACAGAACAGTGCCACTGAGAAACTGCTTGTGGGTTTATGTGACACCTGTGTTGCAGAGACAAAATGCCAGCACAGCAGTTTTTGAATCCTTGTTTTCAGTTGCTTTGTAACTGAAGCTGGTTTAAATTAGGTTTTGTCACTTTTCTAGGAATAAATGCATCTTGCAGCCCTTTCTCAAAACCACTGCTATGTTAAAATCTCCACACAGAATTCACCTTTCTTGCAATCCCATTGACATATGTACAATTACTCCATAAAGGATTGCAGCCCAGTGGGATAGCAGGATCAAGCTGTGATTCAGCTCTTACCCCTTCTGAGCTGCTGTGCAGCATAGTTAACATCACAGTTCCTCAAGCTCACTCTGTGGTGTTGGACATTGCATGATTCCCCATCAACAGCAAAGTGGTCCTTCATCTGAAGTTTTTTATATTTCTTCCATCTGAACCAAGCATTAACAGAGCTGTTGTTTAGGAAGAGGAACTATAATTTAAAAGGACTGGAAAACCTCCAAGATGTGTATCTCCTTATTCAAGATTGTTTATTTTCCCATTAAGTCATCTTTGAATTGCATACCAGCTTCAATTTTTTGATAAGGATTCTGCAGATGTCATATCTCCTGTTCCCAGACACTTTTCTCTACACTATGTTATGTGTCTAAAGGCCTTTTCCCAGAAAGTATCTTGCTTGTAGTTCAGAAACAGCCACAATTTCAGGTAACTTTGCCAGTTCTTATTCAGACATACTTTATTATTCCTTTTGTGATATCTCCTTCTCATCCAAAGATAGTGGAAAATTAAAAAATGGCAGAGAAGTGCCAGTAATGAAACAGATGACTACTTTTACCACGGTTATTAAATACATTATTTTAGCAGCTAGACTGCTCTGGAAACTTTTCCTGTGAAGGAAATCTAAGCTTCCTGAGCCATTGAGCAAGCAGAAGAGAAAAGTGTATCTTTGTGAAAAAGTAGCCAGATTCCACCAGGTTTTTTATTTGTGAGCTTTGACAGGTCAATTTATATTCTCACTGAAAAAAAAATCCAACCCTGTAACCACCCAAGTTCTTTAGGCCAAACAACTCATTTCATGTCTTTATATAAACATACATAAAATACAACTTAACTGACCAACAGTATATAAAGAGAGATCATAGAATCATAAAATATTTTGGGTTGAAAGTGACCTTCAAGGATCAGCTAATCCAACTGCCTTGCAATGAGCAGGGACATCTTCCACTAGATCAGCTTGCTGAGAGCTCTGTCTGATTTTTCAATATAAAATGCCTCTGATCAATGTTTCTAAATGGACCCATGGATGCATTCTTAGCACCTCATCACCACCAGCATTGTGACTAGCCAGAAAAGGACCTTAATATTTTTCAGATACTTTTGTTTTCCCTGGAGATCTTCAGTCAGCTCTGATACACACCACTCATCAGCTGACTTCTCACAAGTATTTAAATTAAAAGAAGAGTTTTGGTTTTATTTTGCCTAATGCTCAATCACACACACACACACACACACACACACACACACACACACACACACAC
>CM031860.1:58120613-58192180 GCA_018697195.1 Certhia americana | reverse complement strand
ACACACACACACACACACACACACACACACACACACACACACACACATACACACACACATACATATCTGCAAGTCCTAGGCTCATATAGTTAAATTGAGTAAGGCCAGATCAATATCTCTTGTAGTCCTTCCCCATTAATTCCGCACTCTGTCAGTTTACAAGGTACCTTCTTTTTTTTTAAGACTGAGTCATTGATAAAATACTAATCTTGATGAACTCAAGAGAAGTATTGTTATCAGCATTTATAGGCTTAGGGCACCACCCCTATGCTTCTATGCCTCCTGCAAAAACCTAGGCAGTTTTGGGCAATGGAAATGACACTCATTACAGACACAGAACCCGACGCTGCTGGGTTTTCATTTCTCTTTTGCAATAGAAGGATTGTACAGGAGCCTTGAGCTCTGGTCCCATAACAGGGGTGGAGATGAGTGGTAGAACTGTAGTCTTTATATGTATTTATCTCATTACAAAGGGTCAATTATGATACAGGAGTGCAAAGGTTTCCACATCAACCATCACTCTTGAGTTAGCCAAAAGTGCACATTGCAGTTGTCAAACACAAATCATCATGAGAGGGCACTAAAGAGCTGTCAATAGCAACACACTTTGAGACAAGGGTTGTGGTGAGAGGTAATTGTCAAGTATGAAATCATCAAATGTTCCCACTGACATCTGAGATTGTGTGATTTCAAAATACCTTCAAAATACAGGGAAGCTGAAGTACCCTGAGCCTTTCAAGATCCTGTTCTAAAGCCTGAGCCTATGAAATATCTGGTCTGTCAAAATGAGAGGGGGTTTGTGAAAAGTGGACAAACTCTTTTAATGATGAATTTCAAATGCTTCCTGTTTTAAAAAAATATTCTGCTTGGGAGTCTAGAGATATCACGAGGCCTTAGAACACCTGGCAGCACAAGTGGAAAATGAATGAATGAAATGCAAATTGGACATCTTGACTGGTAAAGATGGACTATTTTCCCCCAAACACTGGGTTGTGAATTGAGTGCCAAAGCTGGTGCTGTTGGATTCAGCAGACTCAACCCTGACAAATTGTAAAGAAAATCCCCTATTTCATAGACAAAGCAGAGGATTTTCAAAATTAAAACGGGCTGTTTCACAAGTGACTTGTGAGCATTCCTGTGGGACAGCGCTGACAACAGATGTCCTCAAAATTCTCATAGGCCCCCTTGAAATGGAATGCACATATGGCACAAACTGCAACCAGACACTCACAGCACAGCACAGCACAGGCTGATCACTAATTTTGCAATCCTGGTTTAAATCTGACATCTCTCAAACCCCAGGAAAACCAATAAGAAAATTTGGGGATTTATGTTAAGCATAACAAAACCAGTATCTGCTTACTTGCAACTAATTTTCCTTCTTAGAAAGGAAATTTGAGGGAATAATATGAAGATCGTTCCAAGAGAGGGGCATACAAAGACAAGTTTGATTGAAATCCAGACTCAACATTTGCGTCTCATAGGGCCAGAACTTCATGACCCTAGTCTTCTAGTCCAACACCTTCCCAAAGGTGAGATGTGAGCCTTCTCGGAGTTCTGTTCCAGCAAGACTATCTCCTTGAAAAAAACCCTTTCTCTTGATCCAAAGACTTTAAAGAAAAGAAGCAATGAAATAAGGAACATATTTTTTTTGTAAACTGTTCCAGTTGCCAGTTTTCATCTGTGGTAGAAACCTCTATTCTGAAATTGCCTGGCCTCAGCTCCTCATAGTTGGACTCCTGCACCTTTGTCCATAAAGATGAAGTCCTTTGGTGCCAGACTTCTGCTTCACAGTGATCAAAAAACTCAGCCACCTTCCATTTTTTTCATAAGTCACAGAGATGTTCTTTTTTTCTTGTGATTGTTTTTCCAAGCCACATCTTGAGTCAGCTATTCCTGACTAAATTTATTGACACTTTCTTGGATTCTGGAGGATCCTTCTAGAAGGACACCAAAGCAAGAGACACCTGGCGTGGACAGTCTCATTTGCCTTTCTAATCACTGCATCAACCTGTAGGCTATGGCTGGCTAAAGAGCTACTGCTGCTTTTTAATGCTTTCTCATCAGTTTTCCAGAGAACTGTGCCTTGGATTGTGAGAACTTCTTAGAATCTCTCACTCTAAATATAGTATTTGCATTCAGTCATTGTAAAAGTTATCTTGTCCACCCAGTTTCATGTTTGCTCAGTATCTCCACTCTGTGGAGGTGCTTCTCTGGGCAACCTGTGCCAGTGCCTCACCACCCAATGAGCAATAGAAGAACATAATAGCACGGGGACAAGCCATGTGCAGCCTTGGTAGAAGTTTACTTCATTACTTATAATTCTTGTACTTCTGAGATTGTCTAGTTTAGCCAGTTTGCCTCCCTTTTTAGTGTATACTGAGTGGATTTTTTTAATCTTTTCCTCAAAACTTAAAATTATCTGTTTCTATTTTCAATTGAAATTGTGCTTATTCCAAAAGAAATTAATTACTTGATTTTGCTTCTGAATAAGGTTTTCAGACGTTCTGATTCTTGACTGCAGGGCTATGAATATTTTTTGACCACTTTAAGACAAATCTTTAAAAAGCTTGAGTAACAATCATGTTTTAACATGCTTCTTTCCAAGTTATTTGGATTATCACTGTTTCTGTTTGTAAACCACTACTCTAAGGGATTGAATATATGTATCAGTTCACTACAATAATCATTTGGGCTTCATTTTGCCTGTATACAAGAAATCCAATTAAGTAAAACCATTTGTATCAAAGCCATCACTAAAATTAATTCTGTGGTCAGTTCCTCTTAGACTGTCAAGATGAGGTTTAATACTGAATTTCCTGGATTGGATGAAACAGTTTGAGTAAGGAGATTAACTTCTGCAATTTTTAGAAATTCTAAGGCTGTTTAGTTTTGGCAGGAAAATGTCTCCAGCATGTATTAGAATAAGAATCCCCTCTCTTTCCCTCCTTCTACATTTGACACTTGTGAATTCTCTGTATCTACAAGCAGATAACTGAAGTGTGAATGGTTGGTGTGTAGAAGACACCAACTGTTATCCTCTTTACTGGTTAGGACACAAATCACTGACTGTCAAGGACTTGTTTCTGAGCTGTCAGAAAGATCCCAGCAGTTCTGATCTTGTCATTGCCTCTCCTCCTTTTGGCCACTTAATCGTTTTTCAATATAATTCTTCCCTTTGTATGTCTGATAATTTGACTAATTCAATTCTCTGTATTTTGATTTTCTATTAAATGATTGCTGACTTCACCCTCTGCTTCTGGCTATGAGTTTAACAGTTAGTGCAGTCAGACCAGTTCTTGGAAAACTGCTTGTGTTTTTCCTTCAGTCTGTTCTTTGGATGAGGAATTTGCTGCTACAGTCATGGCCCTTGGATTTCTAGCACTGGCTTGGCACTGATTACCACCAATTATTTTCCATCTTGTGTTGTTTACAGAACAGAGAGGCTTTATGACATCCCCAGGTGTTCCTGTCCATTAAGACCCATTCAAGTTCCCTGAATTATTAAGAAATTTTTCTCCCTGTTCCATTCTGAGGATCTGACAATTTGGGGGAGTTTTGAAATCCCTCTGTTGCCTCCTTTCTGCAGGCTAGAGGGAGTCCAAAACACAGGTGGGAAATGAGTGTGGTCTGCCACAAGAGACCTGTCCCTCTAACCACATCACAGAGAAATGAAGTTCAGTTCTACATTTTCCTGTCATCAGGAGTGCCCTCAAATCCATGACATTCCCTCAGCAGCACATCCATTTGTTAGCATTAGCTTAGCACCAAACCACCAAGGACTTTGTTCTTTGTCTCTTCATTCACAGAGCTAAAATTATAGTTTTTTAACTGTGAAAAGTTCCATGAGGCAGATTTTGCATGATTTACAGGCATCAAATGAGAGTTCAAATGCCTTCAACAGAGTAGCCACACCAGGAGTAGTTCTGAAGATATAATTCTGATTTCTCTGAGTTTTCCAACCTGCTTCCACACAGCCATGATCTATGCTTAACCTCACCCATCTAAGTCTTTGTCTACTGCCATGTCTTTAGTATCTATTACGACCTCACTTTTACTTATTCTGTCTTCCTGTTATTTCATAGAGATAGAACTCAGAGCAGTCACTGCCAAGGACATTCTGATTTTTATCTATCTCATTATAAAATTATATTTGTCCTATTTTTTGTCTTCTTCTGCACACTTAATATAGAAATTAGTAGAAGAACCTTACAATTAGCAAGATGAGATGACTAGGTTGGTTAAGGCTACAATAACCTATTTTGGTGATGGTTGAATGAAGCTTTATTGTAGATGAGGGATATAGTATTTGTTCAAGTCAGGTGGAAGAAGTGGTCAAGGTCTTTCTAAAAAGAGGTCTTTTGCTCTTTTCTAAAAAGAGCAAAGTAATGGAGCCTTTGGGCAGTCAATCCCTATAGCTAAAGTCATCAGTCATCAAATAATACTGTGTTGTATGGTTACAAGCCTTTGACTCCAGATTGAATTTAAATGCAGGGAGTTTGGCATTTTTCATATATTTGAGTGAATGAGGAAGAGAACTAGAGGTATAAGTCACAGAAGCTGATAGAAAAGGCAGAAAAATGAGTTTTAAAAAGAACAGTCAAAAAGGCTTTAGATAGAGATCTAAAAGAAGTTAATGGCAGAATTAAAATCATTGCCTGGAATACTGGCAGCTGGTGTATTTCCTGGGTATTTTGTATGTTCATGTGCATTAGCAAGATTGTCCCAAAGAAGGTCTATGTTACCCCATGGAGAACAGCACTTAGGATCCCATTTATAAGGTATCTGCTTGCATCAACAGAGTCACATTCAAGGAAAAACATACTTTAAAATATTCTTAGTTTTGTCTGGATAATTACTTTTTCCCTCTAATCCTGCATAGTTTCAGCCATGGTTAGACAGCTGCTGTTTTTCAACCCAAATTACTCCAGTGTCATGGTGAATAATTCCCGTGAGTGTTGGAAGTGTGTTGGAAACTTTCCAGACAATGCTGCCCCAACTCTTCCCAGGCATTTGCGCTCCCAAGTGTCAGAATAAGGTGCAGCAATGACTGAATGTGTGCACACTGCTCTCACAAGAAAGTTACCCAATGTGTGCATTTGTTTGGGTGTGTGGCTGACTCATGTTCCAATTTATGTTTTCACTACACATTTCAAACTGCTTCATGAACCCTGTGCAGGTCATGGACCCTGGGTGATTCTCACCTGCTCCAGATTAAAGAGACCAACACTGTAAACCAAAGATTACTATTATTAGGAACACGACTAGTTAGCAACACGTCATTTCCTTAGTGAGCCTTCCCAAGGGGGTTATAAATGTCCATAGAAGATGGCACACTATCAACCTACATGGCTTCACATATTTTGTCTATGCATATATGATTATCACCATGCCTTTGGCATGATGTTGATTCTAAAATTAACCAGGCATTAAGGGGTATAAGGCATGGTAAGATGCAATCAGAGGGAGCAGAACCAGGGTAGTGGGAGAAGAGGCCAGGAAAGAGAGCAGGGAGCATATTTCACATATCAGCGTTCGCTTGATCCAATTTAGGAACGAGCATCACCCCACTGTGGTCATGGTCATACAGTATTTATAGAATGCCATCTCCTGCCTCACAGACATCTAATGGCAACTATGCATTTACTCCAAGAGTAAATTTGAACCAGCTGGCCTTTGGGACCAATGGGATATTTCAGAGAAAATCAAAACAATTTGTTTGCTTGTGTGATTACCCCAAAACCAAGTGTTTAATCTTTTAGAGTCATTAATGGAAAGCTCATCAAAATCAATATTATTCTCTGGCCCAAGTCCAAAAAGGTACTTAAGTGAATGCCAAACTTCATGCATAGAAATAATCCCACTGATGAGTGTTCCTGATGAATTGGGACTTCCATTTTAAAATACTTACCACTTTTTCACTCTGTGGTGCTTGTCATAGCATTATTTAAATCTCAATTTAAATTAGTGTATACATTAAAAATACTGCTCTCTATTGCATCTACTCTGTATGATCTTTAGAAGAAAAGGGAATTGTGATTGCATGCAGGTTTTTGTGAAAAGCAACTAGGTGTGCATGCTAAAAATTAATCTTCATCAGCATTTGGAAACATAAGCCAATCAGATCTGCTAGGCAGGCTCACAGTCAAGGAGTACATTCATTTTCAAGCATCACATGACATTGTTTCTGAATTGCCATTTTCCATGAATTTTCAGTGTGTGAGAAGCTTTAGACAGCTATAGGTTCAGCACACTTCAAACCACAAACAAATTTCAAGCAAGAACATCAAGGCCATTTATCATATGCTAGAAATTCTGCTTTCACATCTGGTCTGTTATTCCAGGAGTAGTCCAAGGTCTCTGTTAGGGTAAGAGACACACACAGTGTGGGACTAGGCATCTTTTACACCTTCTACAGCTAAGTTTAGCTTTTGGGATCATATTTGGGGTGGAATTAGCTGGTTGTCTTCACCAGCATTGCTCTGCTTCCTTAGGAGGTGAATACCCAGCTCTGTGCCATTGGATGGGGTGACCCAAGGCTCTGGCAGGACAGTGGCCTTTGCCTGCCAGCTTCTGTGCCCTGCAGAGAGAACTGAATGACCTTACAAAGGTGTTGAGCATGCAGCTCTTGTATTTTGTATTACCTTTACACAGGTACACATCTTGCCTAACATTTTTGTCCTATTGTTCACCTCCTATGCTGCTGAGCCACTGTTGGTCTCCAAACCCTTCCTGTAGTCGTGAGGACTGGCTTGAAACACAGTCCCCATCCTGGCCTTCCCTTGCATTGGATTTTCACCTGGCTCTGAGCACACCCCACGAGCTGCTGCATGAATCAACACCAGTGCAGATCTGAAAAACGTCTTCATTCTGCCAGAGTGCTCTGTTTTCCAGCAGTGGCACTTCCCTGGGAAAGCTCTGGGACTTGCAGCATAGCTCCATACAGGCAACAAAGAGCACATTTAGACAAATGCTGTTGGAAAGACTGTGGGTTTTGGTCTGCAAAGGAAAGCAGGAACTAAGGTCCATGCACTTCACAGAAGTTATCTCTTCCTTGTATTAGTATCTGTTCTGTAGCTGTTGGATAAAAATATATTGCACTCTGAATATTGAGTGTACCCTCAACCAAACCCACACATTTACAGGATAGTAATTGTGGATATAGATATGAGATTTTGTGGAGAGGGACTCCACAGAGAGAAAACTAACAAAGCTACAAAACATAAAATACTAGAAATGCTTGTGATTCAATGCAGAACTCCAAAATCCAGCGCAAAGCAGGATGACACATAATGCATTTGACTGAAAGAGGTAATCAGTATGATGGGATTTTTTTTAATCTGGTGGAATTACACTGTCTATGCAATATCTATGTCTACTCTTTAGGAAGTTGGCTTGTGGGAGTATAAATATAAGCACAGGCCCAAGGTTTCATACTCTCACATGAAATGTTTGGTATCAGATATGGGAGACACAAGCACCAAAATGTTCATGATTACAGATTTCAAATTATGGCTGCAACAAATTCAAATATTCCAAAATCATGAATCATACTCCTCTAAAGCTTGTCTCAGTGTGACACTGAAGAGTTTCTATGGAGGAAATCACCTACAATTGAGATTTTACAAGATTTACAAGTCTCTCATTTTAAGACTGACTTCAAAATAATGAGATACAGAAAGAAGCACTCTTCCAATTTATCTTACAGCGTGCAAGCCATTGGGATATTCCAGATCTGAGTTTTAAATTTGCTTTGTAACCCAGAGGACTAGAAACTTATTCTTTTGAATAAAATGTGACTTTCTTATGTAATCAGTTGCCCTGGAAGCAAGATCTTTGAGATAAATGATGAATTCTGTGAAGCTTCTGATAAGCTTCTAAGAATTGGAGTCACTAAATCAAAGAATAAAAAATGTAATCACAGGGTCATGCTATAGGGCCTGTGAAAACGAATTGAATGATGTTAGAAAATCAAAGAAACAACTTCATCTTGCAAAATGACAATTATGGGTGCTTTCATCTCTACAAATTGTTCAAATGTCACAATGTTGCAACAAGCTTTCGAGATGTTAAAGGAGTACCTCAAAATGTTCCTTTCCTAAAGATATTCAAATGGAAAAATTCCCCCTTGGAAAGAGTGGGTTCAAGTGACCAGTGACAGACTTTTCAAGCCATTTGGGTGATTAAATTATGGGTAATCATCATACATCCATTAGAACTGATGTCCTACAGTACAAGCATAGGAGTCTCTCTGCTGAGTCGTGGTCTACACCTTTTCTGAGAATTGCACCAGAACTGCTGATGGTTCGTGTTGCAAACCTGGTGACTGTG
Organism: Certhia americana; assembly: GCA_018697195.1. NCBI lineage: Eukaryota > Metazoa > Chordata > Aves > Passeriformes > Certhiidae > Certhia > Certhia americana. The sequence continues at coordinate 58,183,849 of CM031860.1, read as the reverse complement.
TCACTCTCTGTTATTCTGTCCAAGAATGAAAAATTGAGATGATGCAATAATTGGTGAGGGTTTCAGCAATCATTCCTGAAAGCTGAGGGACTGGCATGAAGGATGACTGGATGAGCCACTGTGAGCATTGGTACCACACACAGAGGAGTGCTGACTATTTCAATTTGCACTGGACAGTCTACTCTTCCTCCCAACATATTTTCCAGACTTGAAATTGAGTATGACTGGAGAGGCTAAATTCAGGCAGGCATTATTGAGTGGAAAATATATTCTGGTCAGGTACCATTTTCTTTCCCAGTTAGTTCCACACATACTTAGCTGGTTTTATCATTCTAGTGTGCTGACAGCTCCTCACAGGAGCAAAATTATTTGTCTGATCTAGTGCCCAGGCTGATTAATTGGTTCACTATGCAAAATGGCCCTAGTGAGATCTGGCTTTATTGAGAAAGAACAGGAGACTCATTTTGTCCCTGTTACTGCAGCAACAGATTTCTACAAACACTATTTGTGGTGTTGGTAGAGAGATTCAGAACGGTTTCTGCATAATTCTTGTTGGAACTATTTCCCTGGATGTTTCCTGCACCAAAGTGAGTCTGTGCAGCACCCTGCTAGGGTAATCAACTCTGTGTTTGTGTACTTCACTGCCTCTCACATTATCCTCCTGCCTGGAATGGCAGCAATCGATCACAGCCTAATGTGGGCACTGCCTCAGCGAGGTTGTAGACACAGCCTGGGAGCACAAATCCAATACACCAAACACTGAATTTCCCTTTGCAATCAGTTGAGTTTGGTGCTTCAGATAACCTGTGAGGAGAGGCTGGTTTTCCCTAAAATAGTCCTTTACCTTTTTATATTTATTTAATAGGAAATTAGGCACCTCTAGAACGTAATTCAGTCCACATATATTAGACATACACATCTTCCTAGATGTGTCCTGAAAATCAGTAGCTTTCAAAGTGCTTCCCTGTGGATGTACCAAGGTGGATTGGAGCTGCAGATTCCCAGCAATATGCTGTTGAGAGTTTCTGGTGCCATATTGTCTGGCTAACATTTCCCAATGAGTTCCTGGAGAGTCTGGAGAAGGCCAAAACCCTGCTGATCTTCACAGGATGAGCCCATCACACAGAGCTGGTGGAAGAAGGGTTGTCACTGTGAGATGAGTTGAATGCACTCAAGATTGAAGATAATTCAGTCTGAAAGGGACCCCAGGAGGTCTCTAGTCCAATCTTCTGCTCAGAGCAGGGCCAGCTCTGAGGTCAATCTGTTCCTCTGCTGTCCTCCTGATGAAAGCAGTTCCCCTTTTTCCGGGTCTGAACCTCTTTCATATCAATTTGTACCTGCTGCATCTCACCCTCCTTACAAGAATGGCAAAAGGTATGGATGTAATTGTTTAGCTGAAAGCTGGCTTTGAAATGTACGCAGAGCATAGGGAGAACAAGTAAATGTAATGCATAAGGAAGACATTCAGATATCACTATTTCTTTCAGCACTATTAATTCTTTTGTTGGCTAAGTATTGAGAAGGTGCTCTGTCAGAGCCTCATATTAGGCTGAGGTGCAAACACTGAACAAAACCAGCATTTTCAAAAATCTGAACATATTTACCAAATACAGGAATGTGCAAAAGTCATAACTAATATTTTAGAACTAATTGACTGTAGTTTGGAAGCAAAATATGACTTTAGAATTTGAAATATGTAAGTGCTCTTCTTAAACATACAATTTTTTTCATAATTGAATAACATGTAGTAACTACAATAACAATTATTCCTGGGAAGACGTCAGACCTAGCTCATTACCTTGCCATGTCTGATGGTCCTGAGCTGATAACAGGACCTCTGTCTCTCTCTCTCTCTCTCACTAACTTTGTCCTGGTGAGTGGTTGCTCACTGATCCTTGCAGCAGCCCCACTCTTGCTGCTGCCTAAAACAATCTGAAATGACAAAGTCTGATTTTCATATGCAAACATATTTTTTGTAAAATCACCTGTTTATATCTAGTGAACCCTATCTGACTGGCCTCATGCTGAGCAAATGACATGTCCTGAAGATTCTGTTCCTAGCTGTTAGGCAAGAAATCTTAGATTGAACTCAAAGAGATAGACTGGATGCTTGAAAAACACTTTGTTTCCTAAAAAGTTCAGATCTGAGGATGAAATCTCCATCACTAAAGGGCTTTAGGAGCAGGTTTGACATCCAAATGTCAGGAATGCATTAAGTTGCTTTTGTCCTGGCTTTGGATGAGGGGATGGACCCTTCTGGTACATTTCCTTTTGGTTATTCAGTTACCATGAGGCAGTGTCTACCTCTTATTTGACTATAAACAGAGACAAGGAGTGATACTTCAAACTTAGGAGCACAGTTCAGTGCCTGGAGCTAGATGGGGTGAGCTCAGATTTTAGCTGCTCATCCTGAGCTCATTAGTTAGCTCATTAGTTATCGAGTTACTAAATCTGCCACTTGAATAATTTCTGACAGGAGCAAGAGAGATGGTGTCTGGTGATGGCCATTCATATTCAGTTCATGTTTGAACTTTTCTGGCTGAATGTCTGGATGATCCAGTTCACCAGCCTGTTTTATGGATGCTGATCCTGCTCATTGGGATGCCCACATGGACCCCAGGCTGTAACCTAGTCAGCTCTATTATATGAACATATTGGAGAGTAGGTGAAGGCAGGGGAGGAAGAGGACATGATCATTGTCCTCTTGCCTTAGGTTCTGTTTCAACTTCATTCTCTGATAATTCAATAGTTTTCCAATTGATCTCGCAGAGAGCAGACTGAGATCATGTTTAAGAAAATGTTGTTTTGCTGACGTTTATGACAAAGTGGAACCTCTGGTGGTTAGTTGTACCCCACCTAAGTAGTTCATCTCTCCACTTCAGAGCAAATCTCAGCTGTTTGCAGAGGACATTTTCACCATGCCCTTATGACACAGAAATGACAGAAAGGTTCCTGATGTATGTGCCAGAAAGCAAACCCAGCTCCTCAGGCAATACCTGATCAGTCTTCAGAACACCATATTGATGCTGCCTGAATAAGTGTCATTGCTACTTATCAAATTTCTGCAGCCTGCATAACACAAATTGCTGAAAGACTTTAATACGTGAGGAAACACATCTGATCCTATGGGCAAGCAATTTGTCTGAGATTTCTAACAGCAGGGTAGCTCTCAACTTTTGCCTCTTTGCACTCACCTAATTACCTGACTTTGTGCACCTAATTAACTTGCAATGCTGTCATCCAGGGAATCCATGATATTTTCAAACAATTTTGTGGCAGCAGCAGATGAGCCCTCTGTAGAAAAGACACAATCTGCTTTTTAATTGCTGTGACCATTTTTCTCTATTCCCCTTCTGTATTCTCTTTCAAAAGAATCAGAAGTGAGGAGAAACAAAATTGAAAGAAGGGTATCAGAAATGCCATGTTCTCCTGAGACAGCATTGTGTAACACTGATTCCTAAATACATCATATATACATGAAATGTTGGTTAAATTCCCTTCACCTTTCATTGCAACTAACATATTTTTCTTATTTAGGTTCCCTTTATATCTGATGGATTTGACCACGTGTCATGGTTTGAATAGCTGGTGTCTGCTAAGGAAGGCAGGAGCCTCACTTGGAATGGAGAATTTAAACCCCTCCCTCCCAGTTATTATAACTTTTGAAATTAAGGGGCTCTCAGGCAAGATGAAGATATGAGAATAAGAATAACAGTTCTTTATTAGGGGAACTAAAATAAACAATAAAACCAAAACACATGCAGTAAGAGAAACAAATAAACAAACAAACCCCACTGATGGAGTCAGGATACAACCTGATGCCCTGTGGGTCAGGGTGTTGGTGGCAGTGCCATTCCATGGTGGCTGCAGTCCCAGTGGCAGATGTGGCTCTGTTGAAGTGATGCTCCTGGAGAAAAGTGGAATTTTTTGCTGAAGGTCCAGTGGTGATAGATGGGCCTGGTCTTCCTCTGAGAATCCAGTGGAAAAGGCTGCTTGGTGTTCCAACTCCCAGATTTTTGTCCAGGTAGGAATACTTGGCTCCTCCCCCTGGCTGGAGCATTTCCCAATGGGTTGATGGAATTCTGTCAGTGACACTCACTGGCCCATGAGCAGAAGATCTCTCCCTGGAGGGAGGCTGGGTTGTGGAAGAGATAAGAAAACTGCCCCAGCAGGTTTAATGACAGTTGGCCATTGACAGACAATTACACCACCCCCTCCACACCAGTTTCATCAGATGGTGATAGAATACAGAGTTTTGGTTACATTTTGCACTGCAAGCCATGATACCAGGGCATAAGAATTTCCACATCCTTTTTCCATCCTTCCAAGCATGGTTCTTGAGATGATGTTTTCTTGTCTGGCCAAAACATTTCAAGAACAAACTCCACTTGACATCTTCCAGGACACTTATGGACTCTTATACTTAAGTGTAACATTGGAAGTCAGGAGTTTTGGGAACTATTTCTGTCTCTGGCACTAAACACTAGAGGAGGGACTCAACAAAAAGCTCCAACCTTTTAAAAGAGAAAGCTAAACTCAAGCTTTCACCTAGTCCTCCTCTGTTGAGAGAAGGAAGAGAGATACACTTGTGGATGTATAATTCCACACCAAATAAACATGTTTAAGTCAAGCACAGTAACTCACCTTCAAGGTAAATACTGACTATAGTAGTGCCTCTGTACTGCAGTGATATCCTATGTGGAATGGAGACAATAAGGTTTATTAGGTACAATATGAGAGCAACCATGAAATTTTAGCTGCTAATTTATGTCATATATATTTAAAATCCTGTTCAGGAAGCTGAATCGAATTTATTGCCATTTTTACCCAATAAAAGAAAAAGCAACAACATATACAAAACTTTTCTCCAATGAGAGAGATTTGCAGAGGAAAACTACAACTACCTCTTCTGAGTCCAGACAGTGATTATTCATTTAAACAGGAAGCAGGAGGATGGAGAGCTCTTGTGTTTATGCACAGCTGTGCAGGCTGCTCATATTCACTTAAAGGTCTCAGTCTTGCCTTGCTCCCATCCATTGGCATGCATCGGTGATGTGGGTCACAGTGTAGTTAACCCAAAATGCCATGTTGCACTCTCAGAACATCTTTTCCTATTTTCACATTTTATGAATTTTAATTCTGGTGCACTAATTTTGCTGCCCATGACAATGGCTTAATTAATGTTTGTTCTGTCTTCTCAGCATTAGCCTGTACTTTTCTGTCTCTGTCACCTCTTTGCCTCTCACACCACTTTGCTTTTTTACTATCGTCATACCTCTTAAGACATGCTGAGTGATAATAATTCCTGGCAGAACTGGACTCTTAAGTTAATTTTTCCATGGGTTTTTAGTAAATCTCACAGTCTTGGCTATCCTGAATATTTTGAGCCAACAATGCATTTTAGCTCCTGGCTGGGCAGTGATAGGTAAACACAGCACCAGTCTGCAATACTGTCCTAGCAGCTCCCCATGATTAATCTCTTTCCACGCTAAGAATTGGCCATTTGTTCCTGCTCTTTGCTCCTTATCTCTTCTCCAGTTTTTAATCTATGACAAGACTTTACCTTTCACCCCTGGCCAAGTTTCTCAATAGGCTCTTGTGCCGGACTTTATCAAAAGCCTTTTGAGAGCCCTCTGAGTCCTCCCTGCTCTGCAGCTTTGTTAACCCTTTCAAGGGATTCAAGTTGTAAAACAAGAACATGAGAGAAAGAAGATTATGGCTCACAGGCAGTTTGCTGGTTGGCACATCTATCATCACTTTTGTGTTTTCTTGGCCAAATGGATTGGAGGGATGTGGTTTATATGAACCTTCTTTTCTTGGAGGCAGTCTGGCTGTTTGCTCCTTCACCACATTTTGGGAGGGAGCAGGGGAAGACCACTCAAGAGTTTATTTTAAATCATGGACTTATTTTGGTCTCTAGGTGTTCATGTCAAACTCTGAATAGACTGTTCCAGATCCCCAGCCTTGGAAATAAACTTGCATGTATCCTGTCATGCCAACTGTGTATGTATCCAGTCTAAAGACACAATCTGGCTGCTTGAATGTGGCCCAGCACCATTTAAGATGGCCAAGTGAGTTATGGTAAGTGGTTATGTGCAGCATGGAAGAGCTATGTAGATAGGTACCAAATGGGCACTGTGGGAGATCTGAGCAGTGCTGGACAGACAGCTGGAAGTGAACATTTCTCCATAACCAGAGTACACAACTTGCAGCTTGAGGTTGGGCAAGAGGCCTCCAGAGGTCCCTTACATCTCCATTTTCACACATACACTCCAATACTATCTTAGTAAAACTTGACTTCCTTGGCTCCCGGCCTTCCCTCCAAACCCTTCTGCAGAGTGGGGCAGCAGTTCCAGGGCTGCAGGGCATTTCCCATTGTGCAGCCTCAGCAGGTGACTGGTGGGGCTGGCAGAAACCAGGCCCTTTTCCCTATTCAGAAGCTGCTGTTTGCAGTGACTTGCCATTTTGCATAATCTTACCAAGCCCCTCCTATACCCTATTTCAGCACTGCAGTTTGTGTCCTTTACTGCCACCATGTAGACATTCCACTGATAACATCCCATCTGCTGTTGCTGTCATTTCTCTACTTCCACTGAAGCAGGTCCCTGGTGAAATGTTCCAAAGCCCACAGGAACTAATCCTGGTCACATTAGTGTCCAGTCCTCAGCCAGCCCTAAACAGGCTTCCCTTCCTACATGTTTTTACTTCCTCTACCCAGATCTTTTGGAGCTTCACCTGGCAAGATGTCATTTTAAAAAAGCTGAAAACTCTCGAACTCAATCTACACTGCTTCCACTTCAAAACAAACTGGATGCATGCAGTACCTCTCAGGGCATAACTGACTGATGTCTCTGGCTTTTACTCTCCTTTTTACATGCCATTTTGTCTGGATTAACATCATCATGGCTGGACTTCTGTTCTCACTTGATATTGTTATCACCATAAAACTGGCAGACAGAAGAGAATATAGGCAGTGAGAGACTCCTGACAGGTCTTGCTTTGCTTGTGAGAACCATGACCATTTCCTTTTTCCCCTGCAGCCTTGATTTTGCTGCACTTGCTTCCTGCATTCATGCTTCTGGGGGCTCAGTCATACATGCTCCAGAGCTATTCCTTTTGTAAAGAAAATACAAAAAATTATAAATACATCTAGACAGGAGATCAGAGGGTCCTTGGGGCAGACAATGGGAATTTCACCATTTGCTTCCTTGGTTTTTTTACCTTATTCATTTTTTATATCTACTCTTGCCTGTAATATATACATAATAATACAAAAAGTACTTTGACTATAAATAAATATAGTTTTGCTTTCTGTAATACTATCACTTTACAATGAATATAGCAGGAGTAGCAGAGTATGTACTGAAATCTCTTTCACAAGGCATCCCACAATTCCCAGAAGTGAAAAAGTTTAAAAAATAGGAGAAATACAACAACATTTTTCAGTCCCTATCTGTAATGTTTAGGGGCATCAAAAGACTCTGGAGGAATCTGCTATATATGGTGAAGACTCTGAAGAAATACTATCATCAAGAAATCAATTCCCAGCTTGTAAACAAGCAGATAAAAGTTTACAAAGGAACATCTTCAACAGGAATATATGACAATCCTACAAAGACAGTTACCTCTCCTGAAGCAGCTGTGTTAAGAAAGCTTTAACCCTTCAGGCAGTGATCAGAAAACCCAGCCAGTCTTTGGACATGCTTTTGTTAACCATTTTGCCTCCTTGTTAGGAAGCAAACACCACAAATGTGTTTCTTGGGAGAGAGCCAAGGGCTTGCTGAGGACAATGATTTTATCCCAAAACTCTTGTTCAGGACTCAAAGAAACACTGATGTTGTGTAAACACCATTTAAAGTTGCCACAACAAGAACCCTGACAACAACATTAATACAATACAATACAATATAACTGTTTGGAAGGAGGCAAGATGTTCAAATCAGTGATGTCACTGCTCATGCCAGGTTGATTCCCTGAAGAAGAGCAAATCTGTTATCACCAGAGCACAGGGAAGTGCCCTCTACAACGTGACCTCCTTGTTCCTTCACCTTTTGTCAGCGTTTGACACTTAAATTTTGGCACTTGGCAATGTTCATGTTACAGCTGTCTTGCCTTTCTGAAACACTGCTGCTGATCAGCGGTACAGCAGGTCATCAATTTTGCAAAATATCTGTGGTTTTGGTAGGATTTTTTTACAGGCAGTTTTCTGACAGTTGTAAAAACAAGTTTTTCTGATTATGTTCTGGTTTAACTTTTCTAACAGAATTAAAAGGGTTAATCTGAAGGAGAAGATTTGAAAGACTGGAAATTCACTTGCATACCACAGGTTCTTGAAGCCAAGAAAGAATTAAACAACAAGGTATGAAACCTATAATGCTGTACTTACCCTGGGTGGTGAAGGATTAGGAAAAAAGTAGGCAACATTTGCTGGAAGGGGAAAGGTTTTATACACAATGGGGAAAACAATCATCATTTCCTTAAATGTCAGCAGAATGAATAATCACATAAAATAAAACTAAAAAAACCCCAAACTCTTCTGCACCTGAAAAAATAGAATACTGCTGTGGGATTTCTGCAGGAACCATATGATTTAGGGTTAAATCTGAGTAAAACAGATTTTGCTCAGCTCAGCTTCAGAGCATCCAAAGAAAAAAACGTGCTGCTTTCTTTTCCATAAAAACACAGCTTTTCTTCTATTTAATTTTAGGATTAACAAAAGGGAGAGATTGTATGAGTCAGAAGTAAATTGCTATCATATGAAATAATTTTTTTTAATCTCACTCACCTCAACTGTTTTCATTTGGCTTTCTTAAGTGCAGTACAGAGAAACCTTATCCAACCTTGATGCTCTGGTGTCTCAGGGATTATATATCAAGCTCATTTTAAATCACAGATTTAACACATCATGTGTTAGCTTTCAGCACCTGATAAATGTTATGGGTTTCCTAATGAACTTGCAGAACTGGAACCACCAACCCATCGGTTCTCCAACTGTTGTTTGACTATATAGCATTAAAGGCTGAATATTTTATTATAAAAAGGAAAACCACCCCTAAAATAAAATAAAATACACTACCCAAGAGCCCAACTGCATAATGCTCAATCTCAAATCCAATTTGTGCTCCTAGTCTGCTTCAGAACACACAAATTGGGTAGTTTTAACAATTCAAAAAGTTTTCTAGTAACATGCCAAAGATGGATCAGATTCCATCACCTGCTACAATCTAAGGATATCTTTTTAGAAGGAAAATAATCATAGCAAGAGAATTTCAGAATTTAAATTTAATATTTCAGAAGCTAAAATAATAAAATGATTAAAAACAGTGGAAATAACCCTTGAACTGTGGACACAGTGGTTGGAAGGGAACTCTGGAGGCCTCTTGCCCAGCCTCCTGCTCAAAGACAGATGACTGCCAGCTCTAGATTAGATCAGATGTGGCTTTGCTACCCAGGTTTTGAAAACCTACAAAGACAGAGGCTGAGATCCCTCTCTGCAACCTGTTTAGGTGCTGCACTACATTCCTTATGAAATTATGTTTTTCCTGCTGTCCTTCCCAAGCTGCAGACCACCCATACCCCTCTCTTACTGCCCTGTGCTCTGAGAAGGGTTTGTTTCCAGCATTTTTATCATGGTCTATCAAGGACTTGTGGACAGCTGCTGAATTTTCTCCTTTCACTCTCTTTGTTCAGACTAAATGAGCCCACAAGGGCAGGAGGTCCCTGACCATGTTACTAGAAATGTGTTTTGACATTGGAAACTTAAAGAAGCTCCCATTTGGAATGCAGCAGGCAATACTGGTTTAATGCCTGCTGCATTAAGTAGAAGGCCCCATAGTCCTTTGGAGACCTGCCCAAGATGGAAACCTCCAAAGGACAAAAAAAAATTGAGCAGCCTTTTCCGCAAAGCAGGGATGATGTTGCTTAATGGAGAAGGGGAAGAAGAGGGTTGACAAGGCCATCTCCTCTGGAGAAATTGCCTCCTGCCAAAACTCTCATTCCTCTGAAAGCATCTCAGCCCAATTAGCTTGTAATTTAATCTCCTGTGTTTCATCTCAGGGTGTTTCAGCTGCTGTGGGTTTTATTTGCAAATACATGGTTTGTAGTTAGAGGGATGCCTCTCTCTCTAAGAGGACTAAGAACCAGCTGAACATTAGTCTGGTGTAGGCAAGCACCTGCAGCACAATAAATGCATCCCCTGATTTTCTAAAACTCCCTCTTTCATTCCCTGCTCTTTCCTCTTCCTAATTTTTCTGCATTTCTTTTCTTCTTTTTTTTCTGGCTCTATGCTCCTCTTTTACAAACAAAACCCTCTTTTTCTGCATTCTTGGTTCCTTTCCCCATCCTCTCTGCTCCCTTCCTCCACAGCTGTGCATTAAGTCTCGGTGCCAACATTTGAGCCCAGTGTGCAAACCCGTGCAGCTTCACATCCCAACTGCACTTGTGAACCAAAGGAAAAACTCCCTCTCTCTGCAGCAAGCCTGTAAAGCCAAGGTGGATTTATAGGGAGGATCTATGAGAGCTAATGACAGAAAGCACTTGCTACATGTGCACAAAACATCACAACAAGGGAGGGCAGCCAGCTCCCCGTGTTCCTGGGGACGTGCTCTCTGTCTCCACCATGGTGGTATTTGTAGATTGCAGCACATTTGTCCATAATTTACACATGTCAAGCAGCCTGACTTGGGCAGCTGATCTTACCAGGCAAGCAGATGTCCAGAAATCCTGACATATCCATGGAGCATGAGAACATCTGTGCTGTAGGGTCAGAGCACTCACATGGAGACTCCTGGGAAGCCACGTGGGACCCTCGGCTGTGGCAGTAACATCAGCTACTGCGTGACCCCAGCATGGAGGGTCTGGAGGGCACATCCCAATGCTCCTACAGCAGCTATAGTAAGCAGACAGTGTCAGGGCAAAATAGGAGACTGAGGAGATTTTGTCTGTGCCAGAGGCTTGTCTTGTTGCTGTGGTTGTCACTGCATTTTTCATGCCTGGATATGCTGCTTTCAGTGTGGAGATTTTGTTCCCTTTCTGCTTCTCTATTCAGATGATCAGCAGTGATGCTGAGAATTTCTTGGTGTCCCTGAGGCCCAGCAGAGACACAATCTTCAATTGCACATCCCCTGAGTGATGAGGAAACCTGCAGCACAATACGGAAGTACATGGCATTCCTTATTTTTTCTGGACTGAAAATAAGCAGGCTTATTCATATAGATCTGAGGCTTTTTTAACCATTGTGGAGGAAGAAACATGTCCTAAGCCTAAATTCCACTGAGTTCCAAGTAATTGACACTGAACAGAGACAGCATTATACCAAAGCCTCAGGATTGCTGTTGGTGTCAGTGGCACTCACTCCTCTCACTCTTGTGTCCTGGCACCAGCAGCTCTTGTGCAGCAGGATCCTCACTGCCATTTCAGTCCCTGCACAGAGCACTCTCCCATCTCTAAAACCAGAAGGTCAGAGAGGAGTCCTCATCCCCATCCTCTCAGTTTTGATGAAGCTTTCAGACATAAGTAAGACCACATTTACAGGATCTAAGGCAGGGCCAGTCTGCAAGGCACTGTGACATATTTACCCAATAGGGACAGCAAAGCAGGGGAATGAATGCAATGAATACCCAAACTTCCTAAATCCAGCAGCTTTGATCATCACAATGGCTGTCACTGGAGAAGGTGGGAGACAGACCATGCCAAGGGCTAGGGGACACAGTTTCAGCCTTGCCAAGAGTTGTCACTGGCCATCTGTATCTTGTGCTGTCAACAGACTACAAACCCAGTGCATTACAAGGTAGAGGCTCTGGGTTAGACACATGTCCAGGATAAAGAGAGACTGATCAGGTCATCTGATGCTGATACCTCCTCCATGATCTCATTACTGGCATCTGTCAACACCATACTCTGGGAAGCCCCTCACTGATTAAAGGTCTCCACTCCCACCATCCTTCCCAGGCCAGACATGGGGAATTCAGCCTCCTCAGATTGGTTTCCATGTTTAGTTTTCTACTGCAGTAGAAGAGGCTTTGTCTCCACAAGGGAGCACCGAAGGGAGACTGGATGGCTTTCCTTAGGTTGAGAAGCTCCCCAGCAACTCCTAAACCAGGGAGAGCTAAAAAAAAATAGCATCTCCAGTTGGAGACAAGCATGCTTCTGTTTTCTTACCTGGGCCTCTCAGACAGGCAGGATGCTCTGCTGTTGACATGTAGGATTCAACTCTGATCCAGCTAAAACTCTCTTCTAACTGGCTTAAAGAAAAGGTTGTATTTATTATAGATATAGCTATTTTTATTGTAGATAAAAAGTTATATGTAACTTTGACCATGTGGAAAAGTAAGCATGACTTTGCCCAATTTTTTCTCTCTGATTTTAATATCCTGCATTTTTTATTCTCTCAGACTCTTGGAAAAAGAAGGAGGGGTCATCCTGCATTGCAACACCATCCAGTGTTTTTTGATGGCCTCTTCTGCAGCATATTTGGGGCTCCTTGGAGGTAAAGTATCACATGAAGGAAACCACCTCAGACAGGGCTTTCAGAAAGATAGATGTGCCACTCTTGACAATGTTATATTAATAAATAGCCCCTTCCCTTCCTAGTCCCAGGGAAGAGCTCTTTCCTAGATGGGAATGCAGCTTTCCATGTCACAAGCAGAACATCTGAAATTAGCTGAGGGGTTTGAAGTCTTTGCCAGCAGTGCTCAAACAGCATTACCTCCTGGCGGGGTGCCCAAGCCCTCCCTGGCCCTGCTGGAGAGCCACAGCTGGCAGTGGCTGTTAACCCTTGAGGCCATCCCCCCAGCCAGCATGGAAAGTGATGGGGAGCTTTGGCTCAAGAGATGGGCCAGTGTTAACTTCATCAAGTTCAACAAAACCAAATGGGAATTCAAAGTTGATAAGAGCAACTTATCAACTATAGTAGATATAGTTGTATGGAGCAACTCCCCTGCAAAGACAGGCTGAGAAAGTTGGGGATGTTCAGCTTGGAGAAGAGGAGGTTGCATGGAGATCTCATAGGAGCCTTCCAGTACAAGGCCTACAGGGAAGCCAGAGAGAGACTTTTCATCAGAAGCTGTAGTGATAGGTCAAGAAGTAATGGATAAAATTTGAAAGCGGGGAAATTTAGGTTAGATAACAGGAAGAAACCACTTAACATTCTATGATTCCATGTCCCCAGTCAAAGCCAAACCTATCCAAGGAGCCCTGTGGAACAGCCAGCACCTATTGACGTGCTGGAGAGGAGCCCACAGACACACCAGAACCCAGGAGGCCACACCAGAATAGTTCTGCTGCAGTCAGAGAGACCCCAGAGAAGAAGTGGGTCTGTGCTGTGTTATGTGCTTTAGAGATGCAGTCCAGGGAATTTGTCATCCCAAAGAGTTTAGCATCCAGGAGGAACTTATAAGCACTGCTGGGATCTCAGCTTCACTTGAGTCTTTTTTTAAGGATGAGGATTCTCCACAAGCAGAATAACTTGAGTCATTGAGTACATCCTCAACAGCAGCCAGAGATTGAAGGAGCAGTGGGAATACCTTTGTTTTTCCCCTTGCAGAGATATGGTTGGGAATCTCTGCTCTCCAGCTGCCTTGACTCAGTCACTGTTCTCTCTCCCGGAGGGAGGGAGACTCCATCTGGGACTCTCTCCATGACTCTTGTGCCTGGTAGGACACAAGGCCTGACTGCCGTGCGCAGACTCCCTCCCTGCCTTGTCTCCCATTCACAGTTCAATAATGCAAAATATTAACTCATCCCAGGAACTGATTTCATTCCATGCTTGACTTCACATCTCAGACTCAGGAGAAGCTCTGCAAGTCCCAGAGCTCATCAGAAATCCATGATCCTTTCAGATGCCTAATAACAAAATGACTGCCTCTTTCTTGTTCCCTGACCAGACACTTTCCTCATGCACCAAAGTTAAATCCTCCCTCTGAGACACATCTTTATGAAATAAACTTCCAAGTGCCACTATCTCCCAACTCCTCTGTGCTTCTGGTTCCCCCAGCCTTGCTGTCCCCCTCTGATGTCTCCTTCTTTTGCTGCCACAGTCAGAGCAGGCTGGTGGAGGCGTTGGCCCGACACTGCTGGGCAGGCAGGTGGGCTGACACAGACACTTCTTAGCCCCACTCCTGGCTCCATTTGCCACGCTCATCACAGTGACAGGTTGATCTGGTGTGGGTGGGCTGGGAGACAGCAGCACAGATGGGAGACCCAGACAGCCCATTCAGGAGCACAGCAGTAGGGCAAGAAGCAAGAAGATTCCTGAAGAGTGTTGAAGCTGCAGGGGAACTGCAACCACAACTGGGAAACACAAGTGAACTTGCATAAATCACTCCACACGCCACATTTATTCCTCTAGTACTCACAGAAGTGGCAGAGCCCAACTACCCTTTGGAGTTTATTGGATTGCTGCTGGGCTAACAAGATTCATGGGAAAATTAAGAATTGATCAGATGAGCTAAAAACATTGTGTTTTTCTGGAAAAAAAAGTTGGCTTCAAGTAATTTTCAAGTTGGAAAAGTATTTTTTGAACCACACTTGACATTGCCGAACACATATTGTTTTGCAGCTGGAGTGGGGTGACAGGCAATTGCTGCATTCTTGAAATGGAAGTGAAACATTTCAGTCACACACACTGGAATCTTTCTTCAGGTTTTCAGCTGGAAAACACTTCAGTGATTGTGGCTTTTCATGGCAACTCATAACAGATTTATTATTCTTTTCTTTGACACCCTAACAAATTTCACAGGGAGAGAAAATCACACTCTGCTGAGCTCTGGCTACACACACTTGGGGGCCAGGCATTGTTCTGCAGGGAAGGCTGTAGTGTGTGCAGCTAAAACAAGGGCTACCCAAAGCCCAGTTGTGCAGCTGCCTGTTTAACCTAAACAGTCACAATAACAGTCAATAATCAGATCAATTGGAGCTGCTCCAGTCTCAAACGATGACATTTTGGAGTCTGGGTACAAGTGGACCCACCAGGCACTGCCTACCTGCATCAGGGTCAGGCTTTGCAAAGCAGAGCCAGCATGTGCCCCATTCAGCTGCCCATGCAGAGGCATAGAGCACTTTTGAGGGTAGTCTGCAGGCACTGGACCATCTCTAAGGGGCTGGTGGCTGTGCCAGGGGGCCTGGGAAAGGTTCTTCCCCATACAAAGGAGCTGGACACCAGGTAGGCTGTGAAACCACATCACCTTCCTCTGTTTAGGCAAGAACACTATACTGTCCTCATCTACTTAAAGCAAAAGTATTCTCTACCCAAATGTAGAGTGAGATTTTGGCTGTGTTCATACTCCTTCTTGTAGAGCCTCTTCCCGCTGCCAAGGCAGTCAGGTCAGCTGGGTGGATCCCATCCCTTTCCTGACATTAAGCACCATGATTAAACTGGACTCTCTCCATGACTCTTGTGCCTGGCAGGACACAAGGCCTGACTGCCATGTGCAGATTCCCTCTCTGCCTTGTCTCCCATTCACCGTTCAATAAAGCTAAATATTAACTCATCCCAGGAATTGATTTCATTCCATGATTAATGTAAGATCCCTAAATTCAGACCAAAGTTCTTGCAGGGCCCCAGCACTTCAACATTCTAGCAGGAGAGTTCAGTGGCTGACAACTTGATCTCCCCCACACAATGACCCAAGGCTGGCTCAGGAGGAGAGGCAAAAATTTGCAATATGCCTTGGGGCGAGAAGCACCAGCAGTCTTGGAACATCCCCTGCAATGGCCACCTGCCCCTGAGCTGAGGAGGTGGATGTCCCTGGAGGAAGCAGTACCCAGCATGATATTTACAAGGATTTACAACCAGAATTACAATGGAGATTGCCTCAGGTAGAAAAAACTGAGCATTATTAGCAGTACAGTAAAATATCCTGGCAGTCTCTGAGGATCAGAGCAGGGCACAAGGGAAGCAGGGTTCTGGGTCCTTCTAACAGGTCCTTTTCTGTGAGGAAAATTAGTTTTTAAAACTAAGGCACTGATTTGTATTTGCTGTCATCTGAGTGACTTGCTGGGGTGGCTCAGTTTTGGTTTGATCTGCTGGAAGGGACAGGCAAGCTGGGACAAGCTCTGTTCAGCCTTACTCCTCTGGCATCTCACTATCACACTTCTCTCCTGGCCGGACCAGCTGTTCCCTACAATCAGTCCCTCTGAGATAGCAAAACGAGCTAAACGTGCTGTTCCCAGTGTGTCCCTCCAGCCTACAAACAGCCTCATGCCTGCCACAAGTGATGGAGGGAAGTCCCTGAGCAGGATGAAGATTCCCCTTGGAGCCTCTGAGACACGCAGGGAATTATCGAAAGCATAAATGAAGTGAAACTTCTCAAAACTTGTTCTCAGCACTGGGGACCCAGAGGGGCTTCAGTGTATACCAAACCATAAGGAACCCAAACCTCACCATGGTACAGATGTGGTGTCTGGGGGCTGACTTGCCTTTTGTCCTTCTCCTGACCTCCTTTTCCCAGAAGGTGTGGGACACCAGGGATGAGGTGGCCTTCTGTGACAGCACACCAGTTACATGAGCTCCCACCTACAGAGAGGAAAGGAAACCTGTCCAAAAAGTCCAAGTAGAGCAGATTTCCACCTTCCCCCTACAGGAAGGGGAGGAAAAGTGCATCCAGGCATGTTCCCTCCGAAAGATGTACTATCAGCCCAGGCTGCCTTGTTCAGGAATGTTGCACAGGCTTTTGCACTGAGCAAAGACAAAGCAAAAGACTTGAAGAACAGATTCTGCTGCATTTCCTTCCATGTCCATAGCACCAGAAGCAGCCAAAACCACCAGGAACCTCAAAGCCAAAGATACAGATTGTGTCCTCTCTGGAGAAGCTTCCTGAAGAAGTCAGGCTGTGGCAATGGCTCTGGGAACCAAGGCAGAAACACACTGCAAATCACAGTGGTTGCAACAAAGAGATGAATCTCTGGGTATCAGATGAGACTTGGCCTGTTTAGTCTAGAAAAGGAAGCTAAAATGCCAAAAGAGGATAATCATGTCCAACATGTAAAAGGTTGCTATAGAGCTGGAGATGGTCAGTCATTGTCCCTCAGCTCCTGACAGAAGAACAACAGATAATTGGAGTAATATCCAGCAAAAGTGGCTCAAGTTAGACAAGTAACTAAAAGGAGATTTAAACACCAGACAATAAAAACAGAGATCAAGTTACTGAAGAAAGCTTCAGACTCCACATTTATAAAGATTTCTAATGACAGATCAGACTATCTTTGCTCTAGGATAGTAAGGAAACACTGTACTTGATAAAGGAAATCTTCATGAACTTTGGCCTCATCTCAACCAGAAGTGCTGTTTTAGAGGCTGAATATGGGCAAACAGATGAAAAAAAAAATTTAAAAAAGCTACTTGGAGAAATCACTGCCTGCAAGAGCAAGTCACTGTATGAAATACAACATTCCAATATTTTTTTCTTTGCTTACTTCCCATCTCCTGTATTGCAGTTAGGTGTATGTGTCAGTCACTCACCCTGTCTTTCTATCCTTCCCCCTTTCCCAAGCCCTGGCCATGGTTTGCCCCAAGGCTGCTACATATTTAATAGGCATTTTTAGTACATGCATCACTATGGCATCTCCTCCCACCAAATACAGCTGAAGTCAGTATCTGGTCATGCTGTGATGTGAACCTGTGGTTCCTATGAGTGGGGGCATGAGCTACTGAGCTGCACATTCCAGATGACACAATTTACTGAAATTCACTAACTTCAGGGTTAGATTGATTTATGGATACATCCTGAAGCCTGCAGGTATGGCACTGACCTTGTGCTGGTAGCAAAGGACAGCTGATCTTTCAAGGTGCTCACACTCAAAACAGGTGAATAAAATCCATCCCCACACCAGAACAGCTGTAAGCACTGAGCCTGTTTCAAAGTGGCATCCAGTGACCTCCTGGTAGCCAAGTGCAGAACCAGCTGAAAAGGTCAACAGCATATCAGCCAGAACAGCTGGATCTAATAGAAAATGAGTCAAGATGATACATAGCTGCATTGCAGAAATAACAGATGTCATCTGGGCCGGTTGTACCAGCATTGATGTGCTAAAACAACTGAAGAGAGACTCGCATGACCACAGCAAATCACCCTCATCCCAGCCACTGAAACTGAGAAGACCCACAGATGTTACACACAGACTTTCTGGAGACCAGGTTTCTGCACATGGCAGATACAAGGCAAATCCCATGGCAAAGCATGGTATTGAGAAGGGCTATTTACAATGAGGGATATAGAGATGGAGCAGATTGCAAGATAAGAGATATGACCTGCGGTTTTGATTTACGTTAGGACTCTGAAGTTTTCAGTCTCAAGCAACATTGCTGCCATCCTGGATCAGGCACACCCAAACCCCACATTTCCCATTTCATCTTCTCTACTGTAGTTGAAGAGATGGTGATGTTTGCAGCTTTAAAAATAATAATAGTAATAAAAATCAGCTGCTTAGCTCTCTTTTATTGTCCAAATTATAGGGAGGTCATGGGGGCAAGGTGAGGAAAGAAGGTTGCAGGGAGTGAGCCTGAGAAGCCAGTAAGTCTTTCTGGGGACCCTGTGATGCTGCACCTCACTCCCAGAGCTGTAAAAAGGATTAACTTAACAAATTTAGAAAGAAAAAGAAGGCTAAAATAGGAGTCTAAAATAAGAATCAGAATCCCTCTGGTAAGTTGCTGAGTTTGCTCCCTGCTGCAGAGAGCCAGTGGTGTCGGGGGGAGTGAGCTATTTTCTGGAGATGTACTAGAAATAGCACAGGGTAGTCAGGGAACAGCAGAGGGTGAGAAGCAGCAAGGGAACTTGTGGGCCCTCAAAAGTTTTCCCACTAGGTAGGGCACCCCAGAGTACAGTGGGAGGGTGGAACAGGACGGGATGGGATAGGGAAGGCAAGGCAAGGCTGTTGTTCAGTGCTGCTGATTCAAGGCTCCAACCCTCAGCAAACGCAAGGCACTGAGCCCCAAGCCTTGGTGTGCCACTCATGGAGTGGGTGCACGGCTGAGTGCAGAGGGTGCTGACCCACAAGCATGGGGCTTCTTGCAGCCCTGTGACTTACGGCACTATCCCAGCACCACATCCCAGCTGCTCTGGCCCCCCAGCATGCAGGCAGTGATGAGCAGAAGGTTTTCTGGTGAAGCAATTACTGCCAAGCCCAACAGGCCACTGCCAGTGCAGAAATTGAATTTTGAAGCATTCAGCAGCACTCCCCCAGGGAGCACCAGCAGGTGGACAGGGGACAGCAAGTAAGGAGGTTTTTCTTACCAGGCTTCAATCCTCACTTGGACATGCTGAAATTAGACACTAAGCCTTGAACTCAAATCCTCTGATCTTCCCTTTTGAGTTCAGCACAGCTTTTGGTTTTTCCCTTATAAAACCTGTTTGTTGCAGCCACACGAGATACCTCGTTGGTATCTAAATAATTTTTTCCTGAATTTTGAGATGACTCTGCCTCTTGCAGAGGGCATGATGGGAAGGTGTTGGACATCAGGAAAGTCAGAAAAAGCCATAGAGGAGACTGGGACTAAAAAATTAGGCTCAGTAAAACCAGCCATGCGGTGCAAAGAGATCACAAAAGAAAAAAGCCTCAAACATAATTCCTTAGCCATTGTTAAACCCAGGAAATCATCACCAAACCCTAGGGGTTTACATTGCTACTTTTTTTTTCTTGCAGGAGCAGCAGACTGGCACGTAGAGCACTACCTTGTAAATGAGTAACCATTCCTTATGGAGGTGTTTACAATAGAGGCACATGAAGAAGTGGTGGTTGTTAGAAGGGTTTTGATGAAATCACATAAAGCTGATGAGTTCAAGCCTTGTGCCTGTCTGGATGAGAGCACCAGGAGGGAGGATATCCATAGGAAAGCCCCTCAGCATTTCAAAGAAGGAGGGAGTCAAGGGGAGGGAGAGAGGGAGGGACAGAGTTTCTGTACTGCACCCGTTCCTGTGGGTAGGAGGTTAAGTGTGATGCTTGTCCCAGTGATGCCCTGTAAAAATCCTTAGGGCAGAACTTTTCTGGACCTTCAGTGTTTCCCACAGAGCACTCCTGAGCACTGATCCCTCGTTGTAAGAAAACATATGGTCAAGTATGGGAAACGAACTCCCTGACTGTCTCACCTGCTCTCAGGTTCCATGTTTCCAATGCACAGCAGGGGCTGTAAGCAGCTGAGCCCACGCCAGGTCCCACATTAGGACTGTGCAGGTTTATCTGCATTTCCAGGCACCTGTGCCTGAGAGCACCCTCCTAGAGAAGCTGCAGGCTCTGGGCCTCAGAAGTGCCACGGGGCAGTGCCACACAGTGCTTTGCTGCTGTCTTCCCCCAAGACCTGAACACAGCTGCAGCCTCAGCCAGCCTTACTTATGCTTGAGGCACTGGCCACTGAAGCAGGGAGGAGAGGAGTAACTCTTCCATAACTCCTCGCTTTCCCACAGGACCGCTCACTGTGCACGGGAGCTCTTGTTCACTCCTTTGCAGTGGCAGGGGAAGAAGAGGCGCCTCGGGCGAGGTCCCCGTCCCTGGGGTGACAGTGACAGTGACAGTGCCGTGTAGTACTCGGCAGGGCCACTGGAGGTCTGCGTGCATTTGCTTTCTCCTGCTCCCTGCAGGGCGCTGCACAGTGCGGGATCAGCCCTGCTCGTCCTCCCTAGCCCGGCCAGGACAGTGCACCCAGCGCCCCAGGCCAGCCCTGTCCCCTGTCCCCAGGCCAGGCTCCGCTCCCCTCCAGGCATCCCAGGGCAGCTTTGGGCTCCGTGGCTCCCTCTGGCTCCACGATGGGGCCAAACTCCAAGAGCAAAACTCGAACGTGGGCAGATTAGTTCGTCTGGCTCCCCTCCACGCAGGAGGCACCTCCTGAAGCTGCACCGGCTCTCTGTTTCCCAAGGACCGTACGTGCACCTTTCCCGAGTTTAGAGTGAATTCATCCTCGGGCCAGACCAGCACGAAGCTGTCTATCTTCGGGATACAAAAACCTCCTTCCTTTCCCTGGCTGGCTGGCACCAGTGATGTTGGTATTCTCACAATTAAGCTCTTTTTTCCAGGGTCACAGGTTGCTGTTTTCTGAAGACAGCTCTGTCATCTTGCCCCTGCATCTCCAGCCTTGCACCTCTTGCCGGTGCAATCCATCATTGCCTCCCTGGCCCCTGCTGCATCAGTTGCCCTGATTTTGCTTTTAATCAAGTTCAGATTCTATTGTGAGCTGCAGGATCATGACATGAGTGTGTGTTTCCACAGTGGTTGCATTCTGGGAAGTTGCTCACCCACTTTCCCAGCTGGACAGACAGGTGTAGCAGCTGTCTGACACAGGGGGAGCAGTCCAGCACCAACACTGGGGATGCAGGATCACAGGTGTCGCAAGGCTGGCTCACTTTGGCTGTGTTTCAGCCCAATTTTATCTGCCCACAATGGCAGGATGGCCTCTTCCCTGCCCTGGCCTCTACAGAGTGCCAGGCCGTGCTCATTGCTCTGGACTGTGATGCCATGGGAAGAAACTGTGTTTTTTGAATTTGCCCAGTGCAATCAACATAGCAACCTCACCACTATGAAAATGCCACTGGATCTTTCAAACTTCACAAGATTTTAGGACTCGAGTTTTAAAGGAAATAGGGTACACAAGGATCAACGCATCCCCACTACAGCAAAATCAGAGCAGCACACACAGAAAACCAAACTGGGCTTCTCAGGACAGCCTAGGCTGAAGCTGCTCTAGCTTCATCTGCACAAGGAAAGTGGGGACTCCTGGTTCTCCGGGCAGGTCTGCATCACCAGTCTGTGAAACAGATGTGTGGCTGTGTCCTGCTCCAGCAGGTCTAGATGTCCAGAATGCCCTTTGCAGGGGGCACATATGAACACTGCTATTGGTGACCTGGGCTGTCAGGTCTCTCCCAAAACCTCTTTGTGGACCTTAACTGATAATGCCCAACACCTGTCCCCATGTTCAATCTGTCCCCAGGAGCATGCTGGACTCCTGGATCTCTGTAGAGAAAAGGCCCAAGCATCAGGAAGCTGTGGAAAGTGTAATTTTAAGAACATGAGTTCCCCAGACAGAGAAGGCACAGATGCTTTTCTGTGATAGGTGTTCCTTCTCCAGAATGAGCCCAGGTCTCAGTCATCTGGTGTGTGTCCTCCCATCCTATGTACAGAGGGAAGGGGGTCTGTGCTCCATGTCATGCAGCAGTGTGGCCTGGGGGCATCACTGAGCAGGAAAACTGGAAATACCTGAAAATTGACCTCATCTCCTTGCTGAAAGACATCATGAAAGGAAAGGAAAATCCCAGCCTGGATCAAGTGCTGGAAAAACCAGTGTAAAGTCAGCTCTAACATGAGCCAAACCCGTACAGTGGATATATTGCCTCCCCCGAGGCTACACACACATTGCTCTTGGAGGAGTTGGGGCATTTGCTGGACCTTGCAAGCAGCTACAGGACAGCCTTGCAGGCCAAGCTGAAAATGTCACTTTCCTTTGATCAGCAGCAGAACTGACTGTCAAATGTAGCCAGAAAAACTTCAAGTAACCTTGCCATATCTTTTCCTGCCTTATCATTGCAGAGCTCATCTTGAACCAGGGCATTTAGTAGTAGTATTTTGAGGTTTTTATACCCGTGGTTGGTTTGACATCTAATTTTCCTGTCCTTGCTACAGAATATCCTCATACCTTCTCTGCTCCAATTTTCTTCCTGTTTTCCTTTTACCTACCCTTGGTCCTTTTCAAACTCCTTTCCCCCTCCCTGCTATCAGATGCAGTGCCTGCCATGTGGAGAGTAAATAGGATGCTCCTCATCCAAGTCCCATAATAAAGCTACAGTTGTACTTTGGTGATTGTTAGTTAAACCAATCATTGTTTAAAACACCACTAAAATAGCTGTTGGTCAAAAGTACAGCCATTAACCTCATGTTCTCCCTTTCTTCCTTAGCAAAGATGGATACACATTGACAGAGTTGTTCATGATGCAGCAGATTTTGTAATAGTGCTACCCTGCTGACCCAAGCAGGTAGCCAAAATTCAGGTGGCTGGAGGTTATTTACAGCAAGAGAAGGAACTGACTGTGGGTGGAAGGCAATTTTCCAAAGTGGTGCTGCTAATTTACAAAGAAGGTGCAAAGTCCTGCACAGAAAAACCCAAGAAATGAGCATTTCCTGGCTCACACCACCTGTGTTACTCCCACGGGCAAAAGAGTTCACGTGCTCTCAGCTTTTCTCATGACACAGGTAGTCCTGCCCCCTCCTTCATGGCCTTGTGCTTCCAACACAGCCCCTGGACAGCCTCCCCTGTACATCACACACCATGGTCTGCTTGCACAGCTTTGTCTCCTACAGCTAATTGAAGTGAAAGTCTTTGGTAACATTTGGGAGCAAAACCCAAGCTTTTTCTTTTTTTTTTTTTTTTTTTTTTTTTTTTTTTTTAAATCTAAGCTTGCAGCAAAAGTATTATAAGGAAGAAAGATATGTTGTCTCCCCGGGACTTCATATTCAGTGTCAGAAAATATTACTCCTTAAATGAAGGTGCTTAAAATCTCTATAGAATCATAGAATGGCTTGGATTGGAAGGCACACTAAAGATCACCCAGTTCCAATCCCCTGCCTTAGGCAAGGACACTTTGCACTAGACCAGGTTGCTCAGAGCTCCACCCTCTCTGGCCTTGAACACTTCTTTGTTTGAAAGTATTTCTGTTGGCTGCATGCACTGAGGTGAATCTCTAAGTAATTGCTACATAGCTCAGATTTTAATGTTGCTTTGATCTAGAACGGGGTTTCTTCAACATAGTTGTTATTGTACATTAAATGTACATGGAAGTTCTAAAATC
Organism: Certhia americana; assembly: GCA_018697195.1. Lineage (NCBI taxonomy): Eukaryota > Metazoa > Chordata > Aves > Passeriformes > Certhiidae > Certhia > Certhia americana. Next base: position 58,160,084 of record CM031860.1, on the reverse strand, counting down.
CCCATTCGACAGAGGATAAAGCCAGCCGTGGGAGTGCACACTGTTTGGGAAACATTCGTATTTAATTCACAACCCACAAAATCCTTTCAGCCCAAAAAAGTTGTAGGAAGAGATTAATCTTCAGAGATCCCCCGGGAAGACTTACACAGCTGAGCTAGTCACCCTGAACTCTTTTACATATAAACTCAACTGCTTTTAGCACATGATTCATTCGATCTATTTGAGATCCACTTTGGGCTTTTAGACTCCGACTCCAAAGGGGCCTGTTTTCCCAGCCAGCTCCAACACCAGCAGAGATCTCTATGTGTCAGCAGATCCCACCTCTTGTCCTGGTTACCAATTCATGGATTTTTACCAGTTGGAAATTATTTGGCATGTCAGGTTTTATAGTGACTTATTCACAGCACCCAGGCATGCAGGGAAGGAGGGAGCCTTCATCACTGCTGTGATGGGTCACAGTGAATGGCAGGACTAGGGAAACTAGGATGTGTGTGTGGTTACTGCCAGACACTCGAACAGCACAGGAGCTGCTGCCAGTGACAGCTCCTGAGCAGGAGATTTGTGAATCCTCAACCCTGGGGGGGTCTGTGCAGGGAAAGCGGCTGGCAACATGCACTCAGCAGGAAACCAGCATCCCTAAGAGGAGGTGCTGCAGAGCTGCAGCAGTCAGAGGGAGTGCAAAGAGAAAACCTTGGGATGCTAATTAATCCTCCTTTGGGAAGGTATTTATTAGGCAAATGCCTCACATTCACATGCACATCTGCAGTCAACAAAGAGGCTTTTACTTCTTCCCCAGCCCAGCAAAGCAGGAGGGTGGGAGGTTGCTGTGACCAAACAGCCAGAGGTGCTGGAGGTGCTGAGCCAACTCCGGGCATCTTGGGTCAAGCGTGGAAAAAACAGCTGAAATTACCAAGGTCCAGGTTGAAGGAGAACCTGGAGGCTGTTAAGAAGATCTTTAAACCTGAATATCTTCTCCCCTGCTCACTGATAGAGACATTGCAAAGGACAGGGTGGAAGCCATCCCTGACAGACAGCCTAATCCTGCTGGGATGAGCTGTTCCGGAGTCACTGCATTAATATAACCTCTGCCAACCAGTTAATTGCTGAGGTTGATAGATACAGGCCTGATGAGCAAAAGATTGTGACTGCTTGCAGTTTTTGCAGAAGAGCCAGCAGGACCTCTCCTTGTCCAGCAGACACTGAGGTTTGCAGGGGATGTGCCTTGGTGTTCCCACTCCTTAGGTATAGGTGCTTTGGGAGAACTGCTCTTGCTGAATTGTTCCCCTGATTTGCAATCACACAGATCTCACTGCTTCAAGAGTTACGGTAAAATCCATTTGGAAGATGTTTCAAGTGATGCAAAGCCCAGGGTTGGACAGAAAACCTAAAATTTCAGACAAAGAGCAGGGCATGATCTTGTCAGTAGGGGAATTGGTAATTCTGTTCTACATTTGCTGGGCTTTTCTACGGTTTGTGAGAGGGAGTGACTCCCCTTGACCCAAGATGAGAGCTGCTGATTTGGGAAGGATAAATAATGGCATTTCCAAGACTTACTGGTTTGATGTGCTAATCCAAAGCAAAGTCAGCCTAAAGCAGACCTGCTGAAGGCAAAGCATGTTTCTTACTGAAATACTCAAACCTCCTTAGACCCCAGAGTCTCACAGCCTGTCCTCATTATCATCCCAGGATTTTTTCCCACAACCTACCAATGGATCAAACATCTGTACAATCTCCTGTTTTACACTGAGCAGTGAGAGCTGCTGAAAGCACTGGCACAACATTCAAACTTTAAACTGTCAATCTAATTAAATTAGTTCTATCTGTGAGGTTCAGCAGTCGGTCATGGCACCGAGGGGAGATTTACCCTCAGATCCTGAAGGTGCAGAAGTAAACTCAAGAGTAAAATCCTCAGTGACCTGGGATGACAACTGTGTTCTTAAAGACCAAAAGCTCTTGGCAGAGCAGTTGCCTTGCCAGCAAGCTGCTGTTAACAATATCCTTTTCATTCCAGGGGCCCAAATCTGCCGTCTGTGAACCTGACTGGCTTTTGCAATTGATTTCAGGAGGCCCTTAATTTTCACTGACATTTGCTTCGGTCAGTCACAGCTTTCAGCTCCTCCTTCCCTCCTCCCCATTTATACTCTGCTCCAGCACCCCCAGGACCCCTCCTTCACCCCCATTTATAGAGAAAGCTGAATCCTGGCTTTGCAATAGTAAAGGCAAAGTTTGGTGTTCATACAGTGAAGAAAGACTCAGGAAATTTGGTCCAGTGCTTTGTATCTTCTTTGAGTCACTGCATGATGGTGCACAAATCACTCTCTGTGCCTCAGTTCCCTTGCTGTGACCAAGGATGATATCCCCTTATCTCAGGGGAAGGGATATTAATTACTGCTCAGAAGATGCTCAAATGTGGCAGCATAAATAGTAAACAAGTATTTGGTGCTTTTCTAAAGATAACTCATCTGCAAACACTCAGGTCCACAGCCCAGAACTGGGAGCTCCCTTGGCTATTACATAACTGCAGTAGGTTGGGTTTTTTTGGTTTTTTTAAGGAATAGGTTGTTTTTATTACTGTAGTAATTGCATAAATAAGGAATGCATCTGACTAGAAAGGATGAAACAAAAATAAATGCATGCATGTGGGAACTAAGCATTATCTTAATTATATTTCTGAAACAGCAACCTCCTATCTTTGGCCTGAAGCATTCAGAATTCAAAGGCAAACACTGCCCTGATTTTTTCAGCTTTTTTCCCCCATCCACCGGCTCTTTGTCTTGGTGAATTTGGGGCTGCCAGGTATTTCCCAAGTGCAGGAAGCCAACTGCTCCTTCCTTGATGAGACGTTAGGGAGGATGCAGACGTGCCATGTCCCTTGCCTCTCCTCATTGGGGTGATTTCCCTCCCACAGGAGGCTCCACTTTTGAGCAGGAGATGCTCTTTTGGCCAACTCATCCACTATTGTACCTGTGCCACGATGCCTTTTATAATTCCGTGTTTTGATCTCCAGTGCAGTCAGAGGCTTTGGGAGCTGGGGGTTGCTCTGGCTGCAGTTGCAGGCGATGCTCGTTAGAAAGGGGAACTCTGCGGGTGCTCAAGCAGCCTGGCAGCGCTGCAGTGCCTGGCCACGAGCAGGTCCCACAGCCACCCGAGGAGCAGCTTCTCATCAGGGATGCCCAATGCAGAGCAAGCCTGTGGGATGCTGGCACCACTCCTCTGGATGGGAAGGCTTCCAAGTCCTTATCTAAACCTTCCCCCTTTCCTCCTCTCATACTCCTGAACTATTTTTAATAGAAAAGTGAAGCAATGAAACCACTATGAAATCATCACAGTGAAATCCAGCTTTAGCTTGAAGCAAAGATCCAGTCACTGCATCTTCCTGAGGACCAAAACGTAGCCTGTGAGCTCTGGGAAGGCAAATCCCGCAGAGTTCCAGTGACACAGGCGCACTCCCTAACGGCAGAGCGCATCTCCCAGGACATGCAGGGATGGAAGTTGCAGGGAGGGTGCACGGGCGCATCTCACAGGGACATGTGCACCTGGCAGGGAGATACAGGGATGTTAACGAGAGGCGACTGCACAGGGGGTGCACAGGAGCACCTTACCGGAGCAAGCGGCACAGCTGAAACTTTCATGGAGTGTATGGGTGCACCTTGCAGGTGAAGGCACGGATGAGGCTCGCAGGGGTTGCAAGTCCCAGGGGGATGCTCAGGTGAAGTTTGAGGACAGGCACAGCTGCTGGGGGCCGTCACCGGGCAGGAAGGGGCACAGACGAAGCTCTCCGGGGATGCACCTCACGGGACTGGGGGGGTCCGGAGCCTCCCGTCTCCCCGCCCAGCATCCCCCGCCCAGCCCCGTCCCCGCACCGGCCGCGCACGGCGCATGCCTCGGGCAGATGCCGGCCGGCTCCAACCGGGAGCGGCCGAAGCGTTTCAGGTCCTGCGAAGAGGAGGAGCCCGTCCTCCTCCCTGCGCATCCCCCTCCCCCTCCATCTCTTCTCACCGCCCCGCGGAGGGGCGCGGAGGCGGCGGGGCCGGCCGCGCTCTCTGCACCGCGCAGTGGCGTGGGCACGGCAGGAAAAGTTACTGACCGGGGGGGACGCTAAGGGATGGAGAGGGCGATTCACTCCTGTTCGGGACGAGCCGGGGGACGCGCGGCTGCACCTCCCGGCCCGTTCCGCGCGGGATGGCGGAGCTGGGGCGCGCCGCCCTGGGGAGGGACTCAGGCGGAGCAGCCGCGCCGCAGCCTGCCGGGACTCGGTGCGGAGCCCTCCGGGACACGGTGCGGAACCCTCCGGGACTCGGTGCGGAACCCTCCGGGACACGGTGCGGAACCCTCCGGGACTCGGTGCGGAGCTCGCCGGCCGGTCCTCCCTCTCCGCGCTCCCGCAGCGCCCCGCGCAGCTCCGCGCACCCGCAGCGACTATTCCAATAAGCTGCTGAGTGCACAGTCCGTTCACAGTAGATAAGCAGATACATAAAAAATAAATCAATAACCCCCTTCCGCGTGTACCGGTGTATGCGGGCAGGGATGCGCGGACCCCGACTCCGCGCAGCCCCGCGCCGTAGTAATTTGCAAGGGGCGGTGCAGGGATGGGAGGGGGAGCAAGGGGGAGGTGTCCCGCCCCCCCGATCACATGGCGACCCCGCGTAGCCAATGCGGGGGGCTCTAGGACCCCGGGGACCCGCGGCCCCCCCCGCCCTATAAATGCCTCTCCAAAATGCAGCGGGGCTCCTTCCTCTCGTCCCGCCCGGCCGCGCTGCTCTGCGCCCCTCTGCCCGCGGGTCTCCGTGCCGGCTCCGCGCCCCGCTCTTTCCCCCTCCCCTTTTTCTTTTTTTTTTTTTTTTTTTTTAATCTTATTTTTTTGTTAATTTTCTGACACCTCCCCTCCCGTTTTTCTCCTCGCCCCCTCCCCGCGGCCGGTTTGCATGCATTGTCTGTCTCCCAAGATGGTTTGTGAGACCAAGATTGTGGCGGAAGATCATGAATCAATCCCGGGATCCAAAAAAGACACGATCATTGTTTCCTCCTCCCAGATGTGGCCCTCTTTGGCGGGCTCCCCTCCCTCACCCCCCCCTCCCCTCACCCCACCAAAAGAAGACCCCAGGCGCGACAATGTCTATATCCGCGAATTCCACCCCTCCGAACAGGAGGTGGTGCGCCGCATCTTTTACGAGGGGATCATGGAGCGAATCCCCAACACGGCGTTCAGGGGGCTGAAGCAGCAGCCCCTCACTCAGCTGCTCTATGGGCTTCTGGCGGGTGAGTATCCGCTCCCTTTTGGGGAGAGGGGGCGCCGACTTTATTCTCCGCTGTGGGTCTTCACAAAATGGTCGGAGAGGCGGGAGGCGCCGGGGACCCGCGGCCGGGGAAGCGCCGCAGCATCGTGCGGGGCGGCCGCGGAGCCGCAGCGCTGCGGCGGGGGCAGGCGGGCGGGGAGCGGGAGCCTGGCGCCGCCGGGGATGCGCGACCCTGCGCGGGTGTTAAGGGCGGGGAGCCGTGAAGGGGAGGTCGCGGCGGGGGTGAGGGTAGAGCCGTCATTCTGGTTATTGCAGGGTTTGGGGGTGCGCGGAGGGGAGCGGAGCGCAGCGCGCACTGGCCGCCCCCGCGCAGCCCGGAGAGGGGGCACGGCGTGCCGGCGTTGCCTGGAGACAGCCGGGTCCGCCGGCGAGCGGCCCCTGTTCCCCCCTCGGCCTGGGCAGGGGGTACCCTGCGGGGTCACCTCAACTCCCTGAGTTAAATGCCCAAAAATAGCGCTTGCAAGGTGTCCCCTCCCCGTGCCAGTAACTAATAATGCGTGTCCCCCGCCCCGAGAGGGCTTTGGGGTGGTCTCCTGCCCCCGGTGGCTGCAGCCTGGTCCCAGTCACCGGGGAGGACGGGACCCCACGCTGGAGGGGGGACCCCCGGAGTGGAGCTGGGGGACCCAGCCCGTGGCTCTGGGCCGTGCCGGAGAGAGCCGCCGGCTCAGAGACACCCGCAGAAGACCCCCAAGATGGGAAGAGGCAGAGGGTGGCTGCCCCGGGAGTCGGTGCTGATGGAAATAGCACTGCCGCAGTGGCGAACACATGGCTGCGGAGCGGTGCCCGCAGCGCGGCTCCTCCACCCGGCCGCGTTCCGGCCTCACCGGGGACAGCCGAGGGGCCCGGGGGTGTGCGGGGCTCTCGGGGTCCCCACGGCCCCGCTCCGGAGGGGCTCGGTGGGCCCTGCCCTGGCGTGTCGGCATCCTCCCCACCTGCTCCCTCAGGACCTCCTAAACTTCTCCGGGTTATCTCGTCGCGATATGCCGTCCCTTAACACGATAGTCTCGAGAGCGTGAACTGTGTGTGTACTGCATATGTATATTTTGACTCTGCTTGTTTTGTTGATTTATTTTTATAATGAGTTTCTATTCCGAAATCAACACTAAATTCTCTTTTCTGACAGGTGTCGTTTATTTCTCTTCCTTATCTCCATAGTAATGTGCTTTGTTGTGACCAAGTCCTTCCTGCTGACCTGCTGTTTGCCCATCTTTCTGATGGGCATGAGGTACTACTTCAGTAGAAAAGTTATCCTGCACTATCTCGATTGTGCGCTGCACACGGACATGTCCGATATTGAGCAATATTACATGAAACCGCCAGGTGAGTACGAATTCCCTGAGGGAGCCTTCCTTCCCCCAGCCTGCTGGGGAACATGGCTGCTCCCTGCTGCTGGCGCCTTTTCCTCCTGTCAGCAGCACTGAGCAAGCTCAAAAGTCGCCAGAATGCAGCTCTTTAGCCACACCAGGCACAAAGCCATCTCTGGTTTTGGTTTGGTTTGGGGGTTTTTTGGCTGATTTTTGGTTTCTTAATTTATTTTTTTTTTTCATTACCCCCCTTCCCCCAAGTGCCTAGTCATCCCAGGCAGCCTCTGTCTACCCCTTGAGCTGCTGGGTCCCAGAGCCACCCCGAGCACCGGGGTGAGGGTGCCTGGGGATACTGAGGCTGGAGGGTGCGGGTTATTCACTGCAACCTGGGTCTGCCCCAGCTCTTACATCTTGAGCTTGGTGTTTCTTTGCTCTGTGCATTTGGTATTAGCTCTGACAGCAGGAGTAGAGGGAGGAAAGGCCTTTTAGCCCAAATGATTAGAGGAGCCCATTTTAGCTATTGAGCCCATTTTCCCATGTCATTCAAGAACATTCCTTAGTGCAGCTGTTTTGGAAGAGGCATGGATCAGGTATACGAAGGGCTGTTGCCACATAAGCTTGCCCTAACAGGGGTTTATCCCTTTGTTACATATATGCATATACAACAACAATACATATCTAATTAATCTAATGTTAATCTGTAAAAGATAGCTTGTGTCACAAAAAAAAATGCCTCTTTAGAATATGTCAGGTGCTGTTTCCCTTTTTGTAGGTGCACATCCGTATTGAGGACAAGAGTAGGGGGATGCCTGGGCTTTGAGGTATAGTTGGGGTTTGAGGTTTGCTTTTGGTGGTCGCAGTGCTAGTGGTGAGCTGGAAGAGCAAGGCTAGGACAGTATCCCACCTTAGTTCTATCTTCGGGTACCTGCTCTCTTCTTGGGTACCTACTGTGTTGTTTTTCCATGTGACCATGTTTTTGCTGTATCATTTGCTGTATCATTCCTGTTCCCCAGGTGTGACAAACCTCTCCCTGGGCACTTCTAGAGAACTGCTAGGAAGTACAATAGGCACAAACGTTCCTTCACTGCTGATATGCAATATTACATTTTGCTAAAATGTTGCTTCTCTTATGAAAATCATTAATTAGCTTAATTTAGCTTTCTGTTCCCATCACAGTGCGAATCTTACCCAGATCTTGTCCCATCTTACACAAAAGGGTGTTTCATTTACAGGGCTTGTTTTTGTAAAAATTAAGTGATGAGTGACTTGTTTTTAAAAAGCTCAATCTTCATTAAGGGTGAATTATTATCACAGAAATAAAAGGGTTCATAGCAAAACATTTCTGCACCTCTATAGTAAGGTCCAGCAAAGTATTATGGTGGAGAAAACAGCAGAAGATTCCAGTAGAATAAGAATATGTAATGCAGAATTAATAGGTGTTTGAGCTGCTTAGCTTGGTAATGCTCAGGACTTGCATAGTCACAATTTAGAGGGATCACAGTGCCTGTATTTATAACACTAGCTGACATTGAAAATAAAGGAACGGGACTCAAAGTAATGCCCTCGATTTGTTTAGGGTCAGTAATGTAATTTGGTTGAGCTGTGTTGCCAACATATCTTTGAAATGTTAGCATTGCTTTTATTTGGTACCTGAAAGAGCTAATTGCGATTTTAGAGCAAGCGTGTGGGCTTTAATTTTTGACAGAATTTAATCATGTAATTAGGCTTCTGCCATGCCATAAAAAGCAGATATATGGGATTGCTGGTGCTTGTTAAAGGTTCTTGATGATAGTGGTGTTGGATAAAGCGACCATGGAGGCTTTGGGGTCTGGGGAAGGGTGTCTGTGTGTTGGAACCCTCCTCATCCGTGTGCTGTGAATCCATGTGGTGCTGTTTGGTGCAGATGTGCACAAGGAATTAATCCAGCGGTTTGCTCCTATTTCCTCAAAAAATGCAGTTGGTGGATTTTTTTCCTACAGGACAGCGGTATAAATGCAGTCATCCTAGAAAATCCCAGAGTTTTGTGCACTTTGAAGGCTGGCTGGCTGAACATCTGGGGGAAGGCAGCAATGTGCCACACTGGCATTGCCCATCCCACCCAGAGGACAGAACAATGGCAATAAAACAAATTCAAGCCCCAAGTTTGTCTTCTATTTGCCTAGTTTACAAATTAGCACCCAGGCAGGAATTATTGCAGTTGAAGTGAGAAGGGCTCCTTGTATTGCTGCAGCTGAGATATTTATGAAATCTTTCTCAGTGAGGTGTTAAGAGAAGAGCTGGTCACAGCAAGAGTAATGGGGTGTGGGGACAGGGTCCCAGAGAGGCTGGAGATGGCCAGAGCTTGACTAGACAAGTGAAACCCAACCTGATATAACTGCAGCTTGGCCTGGGGGTATGACCAGGCAACTAACTACCTGCTGCTTCTTTAGAGAATCCATATTTTCCTCCTTGAATATTTTTTTCTCACCGTGATAAAAAGAGGAAAGGAACGTTTTTGTGGTGGGGTTGTGAATTCCTGTTTTGAATGCGAAGGTAGAACTGGGACATGGTCTTAAGGTCTTGGATAAATATGTTGGTTGTGACTTTGCTGAGATTTTTTGCCCTTGGGATCCAAGATACTCAGGCACAAAAACCTGTTGTTTGCAGCCAGCTCTTTGTGGTGCACAGGGCTGGGGTGCTGTTGTAGAGTGTATCTACAGCACATAGACTCTGGTAAGGCAGGCATCTACAGTGAGGGGAAATTTTAACTATTAAAATGGATTATTCTTGGTGATATTGTGAAAGCACCCACAAAACGTGGGTCAGTTTTATAACCAAGCCAAAAGGACACGGTTTGCTGTTGGATACCATGAGCATTCAGGTTAATGATTAATGTTGAACAATTCCATGAGTTACACCATATTTAGGAGTTTTCTTCTGCAGTTTTTTTGAGCCTCTTGTCTCCAAGTTAGTTATTGTTTGAATTTTCCTCTGCTGTGTTTTGTATGAACTTTAAAATATGTGCTGACAGTGATTTTGCAGAAGTACACTAGCCAAAATTTAAATCTTTGTTTTCTTTTGCCCTGCTACACTTATGCCAAGGGTCTGGCAGAACACTTGGGCCAGTGCTTAACTTGGAGCTTGTACACAGTAGTGTGACTTGAAATTGCTTTCAATGTGAAAGGAATTGTTTGTATTGAGTGCATGCTGGGGTCTTAAAACAGAAGGTTGAATGGTTCAAACACCTACCTGAGCTCTTTGTAAATTCACATTTTTCATTTTAAAATAGCACTTACTGGAATTTACCTTTCTTTTTTTTCCTTCTTCAAAGGCTATGAAAAAAGACTACTGGAATGGTGAAAAAGAAAGGAATTGGATAATTGGCTTAATTGTCAACCAGAGTAACAAGCTCTAGTAAACAAAAAAAAAAACCAAGACCCAACCAAAACCAACCAAAAAAAGGGAATTAATTTTAAATAAAGCCCTGCCTCTTGCATTTATCCACACAAAAAAAAGATGAGCTCAGCTGGAGCTTCTTTTATGGTCTGATGATTTTGATGACTAATCAATTTTACAGAGTCTCTTCAAGCTTCTGTCCCAGTTGGTTGTATTGTATGTTTTTTTGCAGTGGTTGGTGTGTTAGATTCTTGTGAGGCTGAGGTCTCAGCTGGAGAGCTTTTGAAAACCAAGACTCCTTGTGTCCGATGCAAAACTGCTGCTCCCCAAAGCGACTAGAGCCAGAGCTTTGGCTGACCAATTTCCAGGTCTCTGTGGTTGTTTGAAGAGTTGCTTCTGGCTGTCCTGGCAGGGTTTGCTGAGGGGTGTGCATACCTGACCTGGTAGTGGCAGCTGGCCTTTGTCAGGGATTTGGGGACTGGTGACAAGTGTGGTGTCTGCATCGCAGTGCCCGGTGCCGCAGGGGAGGATGGACAGACAGCACAGGTGGGCAGCCTGGAGAGCTGAGGCCACACCTGGTGGGGTGTTGAGGGCATCTGCCTGTCATGATGCAGCAGCTGAAGCTGGAGTGCTGCTGCAGGAGGTGTCAGCTCACATCAGCCCCCCGTGCTGAGGGCTGTGGCTTTTGGCAGCGCAGCTCCGGCTCTCGCTCCATGCTCATGGGCACCACTGGCTCATGCAGGGAGGGGATGGGTGCTTTGCTCTCCTGCCTTCATCCAGGGTGAGCAGAGCCCTCCTGTCCTCCTGCCCTTTGTTTCCTGTGTCCCCCGGTGCATGTGAAGAGCCTGCACAGATGCCCTGAGCTCTTCCTAAGGAAGAGGGACTGCAGGGGGATGGCTCAGTAGGGTTCAGTTTCTGCTGCTCTTAGATGGCACATTCCTCAGCTGAGCTCAAAAGAGGGATGTCTTGTCCTTCTTGGCAGGAGTTCTGGGATCATGTCCTTCTGCCAGAAGGACACCAGTTGAGGTGGATCCAGAGCTGGGTTATGAGGAGGTGAGATCCTGTTTGCTGCCTGTACCTTTTGAGGTGTCCCACACCTGCAGTGAGGTGTTTGGGTGACAAGTGAGTATTTGTGTCTTGCATCAGGCTGTTGGGCAGTGTTTTTCTTCCCTCTGGCATGATGTTTGCAAGGTGAACAGCTGGTTGTGAACTGTGTGGCTCCTGCTATCTCTGCTCCATAAGTGCTGAGCCTTGGGGTGGCTCAGAGGTGAGCACCAGTGACTTTTGGGGTGCAGGGAAAATATAGGGTCTGCCTTGGGAGGAGATCCTCAGCCCTGGAGCTGTGGTTACTCTGCCATGCCTAAACCCTTCCAAAGACACAGGGAGAGGGGATGGGGGATATTTCTTCCCACTGAGCCCCCGGGCAGAGGGGCAGCCACAGAGCCCAGTTCTTCCACATTCTGGATAATGCTCAAGCTGCTAGATAAGCAGGAGTGAAGCTGCCGAATGATAACATTGTTTGGAAAGAATAGAGCAGCTCTTGCTTTGCAAAGAAACGGCTCAGTTACCTGACGCCAGAGAGGGCTCAGGGCTGCTGCTTCCCAGTGGAGGAATGTGTTTTTGGAGAGCCCTGCCCCACTCCTGGTGCCCAAGAGGCAGCTGGAATCTGAAGCATCCCTATCTGCAGCATTTCATGCTGGCTTATGCAGTGCCCTGACCTCATGTATCTGCCAAACCCCTGAGCTGCCTGTCCTGTGTTGGGATTTTCATGCTTGCCTTTCCCACACTGCCTTTTTAGAGTGGTGAGAAGTTCTGTGTGGGGCTGGGAAACCCATGGGAGAAGCTGTGTCCTCCTGGTGCTTCCCAGCTCTGCTTCCTATCACTGCTGGGAACTGAAGTTAGGTCTCCTTTGGTAGAGGAGGGTGTGTGTCCTGTGGGCATATCACCACTGGCATCTCTCTGCAATTCCATGAGAGTTGTTCCAGGGATGTGACCTTCATAGCAGAGAGATCCTATAAGATTAGGATTACAGATGTTTCATATACTTTAGAATGGTAAGTATTTTGTCAAGTAATTTCCAAAGCTGACCTCCTGCAAGTGGGACAATCAGGGATTCTTCAGCTCAGCAATTTCTACTGTTGCTGTTGGGTTTCTACAGCTTAGCAGTGTGGAACTGCCTGGTTTGGCATCTCTCATCTCCAGTGCAAGGGTTTTTGGGAAGCAAGATGAAAAACAACTCATGTTTCCGAGTGTTTGGGATGTGCTTTGTCCAGCATTTGTAATGGGCTGAAATATTTTGGTTTTATTTGAATAATGTAAAATGTCTTTAGCGTTGGGTTGCCTCTCAAAACCCACCTCTGACACTGGCACTCCATCACTCCTGGCTGCCTCATTTCGCTGTGCTGGAGCCTTGGCTTTTCCCTCTGGAGGCAGCCCCGGCCTGCAGGCATGGAGCATGGGCACAGTGAGCAAGGCAAAGTGCTTCTGGCCCCAGCTCCTCCCCCCACTCAAATTCCCAGAGCTGACCAAGGGCTGTCCTGGTCCCAGCAGCAAGCATGATGCAGAACCACAGCCCAAGGCTGCAGCCCTGCTGATAAGAGCTAGGGGAGATTGGGAGGTGACACAACTTGGGTCCTTTGCAGTGCTGAACCACATGGGCCAGCTCTGCTCAGCCCACTGGAGGGCCTGCAGGGTCTTTCTATCTCACAAAATTTTTTTTTTTTTTCTTTTTTTGTTTTTTCCACTTTTGGGGGGCTCAGGTAATACCAGGTAGAAGCACAATGCTGTCAGCAAAGGGCCAACATAAAACTGGAGTTTCCTGATGCGGGGAGCAGTCTGAGGATTCAGGGCTGTGTCATCCACAGCCAGTGGAATAAACATGTTTATGGGCAAACTGCTGCAGCCTCCCCCCATTCCTATTTGTTTATCACAGGAGCAGGAACATATGCAACAAACCCATTACTCAGTGTGCGTATCCGTAACATAAAAATAGCTCTCCCTTTAGATCCACAAGCTTGGCACAGTCCCATGTCAAAATTAGATAAAAATAGATTTTATAGTAAATTTTGTGGAGTAATATGACCCTTTTTTTCCCCCCAAGTGCTCAAGAGTTTTCTTTGAAAGTAGCCAGTCCCTCATGGACATAACCATCACTCAATGCAGTGGTGTTTGAGTTGGGTGAATATGATGCTACTGAATGTAAGCTCAACCTGCAGGTGTTTAAAATGCTTAGTACGTGCCAGTGCTGGTCATTAATCTTCAGTGTAAGAGGTAACCAGTTGTGTAAATTGAACATCAGTAGTTTTTTAGGCACAGTTAACTTCTCAAGACCAGCAAACAAGCCACGTTGGGCCTTAGAAAGATAAAGGACACAGGGACATCAGGTGTTCTGGGGCTTTTTTCTAGCTTTTGAGTAATTTTTTCAATGTTTTCTCCTGTGTTAAATGTTTTCTGACATGGCTGTATGCAATTTCTCGGGACTGTCTTAGTGAATAAACCAAAACAGGTTCTGACTCCTGAATTTGTTTACATGTTTAAATGCAAATTTATTACTCTTATAAAGGGTTTTCAGCAGCTCTTCTTCTTTCTCTTGCTTTCTTAGGAATGGCCAAGATATAAAACAATTGCCCCAAAGTCTGTTTCAAGTTAAGACTTCATAATAGTCTAAATTTAGGCTCTGTGTTGGATGTCTGACTAGTGGCAGGAATTTTAAAGGTCAAAAGCATTGAGCCCTCTTGACACTGAATTTTGGATGTAGGCGCATGAACTGGAAAATCTTATTCTCACATTGTTATATTTATTTATTATATTCAGGCTCTTAGGATACCCAAGAGCGTGGTCATGTTGTTGCCTTTCAATGTGTACCACCAGTGGTCTTAAAATTGCCATTGGGGATTGCTTTCTACTTGAAGACCTCTAAATATATTGAAAAAACACGGTTTTATGTAAAAGTCTAAATGCATGGCCTGATTTTTCGAGAAGGTAAACCACTCAAAATCTCTCCAAATTTCAGAGTGAATTTCTGAAATTCCTTCTGTAGGCTTAGATCTTGATTCAGGCAGGTTATATTTAATTCCTTGGAATGGGAATGACTTTTGGGGTGGCCATGAGCCCCTTGGGGGCTCCAGGAGCTCACAGCGTTTTTTGCTGGTGTATTGCAGAGCACATGGTTATATTGGTAATGCAGTGCTGGGATCTGTTACAAATAATCACATACTTGATGCTACTCCCTTCCAGGCTACAGCAGAAAGAGACCTAGAGTGTTTTGCTGGGATCTGTTTCTGTGATGAGCTGAGGGATGTATGAGCCTTTGTTGTTACTTTCTGCATCAGCAAAACAGGGAGCTTCAAAGTGTATTTTTAGATTTTCTTTTTCCCTTTTATTTTTTTCCATTCTGGAGAAAGCTGAGGCATCGTTTTGTTATCCTGACAGGTGGCTAATGAAAGGAGTCTTAAAGAAAAAGCAAAGATAGCAGCATGTCTTACCTTGTTTCTATTGACACATTTATTCCTTGTAACCAAATAATAGGGTTTCGGAGGAGGGGGTTTGGGGGTTTTCTTGGGATTGTTTGTTTGTATGTTTGTTTTTTGTTTTTGTGTTTGGGTAAGGGGGGCACATGGAATCGCCAAGAAGCCTCATGTCCTTTATTAAGGATGCATCAAAAATTAGTTCATAGTGGTCTGGTCAGAGCCAGGTACAAGCTGTGGTATCTGTTACAGATGGCTTTGAGCCATTCTTTTAAGTCAGCTATTGACCTGTTGGACCCCAGCAATCAATTAACAATTTATGACAGCATGTACAGTGTCATTCATTATCTTCTATAACTGTTTGAGTGCTCGTTTCAAAAAGAAAAAACTATATTTCTTACAGGATAATTCGAAACCATAGACCTGTGAATTTGCAGGGCTTAGTGCCAAGCTGGGCTTCTGCTTTAAAATGGGATTCTGGGAGTGAAAGGAGACATTTCAAAATTGGTAAAGGGAAGCATGTATTACAGTTGTATTTTAAAGTGGCTGCATGAGATATTGTTATTTAAAATGGGATTTGCAACTGTGTAAATGCTAATGGAATAATAGGAGGTATTAGTCCCACCACTGTGTGTCCTGCTTGAAATTGTAACTAGCAAGTAATATTTGTCACTTAAAATTCATGTGTTGTTTCTAGGACTTATCCAAGGGGCAAAACTGAAAGCCAGAGGTTTCTTGAGAAAAAGATTTTTTAGTTCATGAACTGGAAAGTAAAAGGAAGGATAGTTTCGGTCCAAACTAAGCTGATTTACTATTCCCTCTCTGGTTTTTCCACTATGATGAAGCAAGGATGTGTGTTTAGTGGGGGGGTAAATTCTTTTCTTAGCCCAAAATGGAATGGTAGTCTGTTACAGCTTTACTTAAGAAGCACAGGTCAGACCCAAGGGTGTACTTAGAAAACACTGACCATGACAGAGCCCTGATAGAGTTGTGTTTGTTACCCCTCAGGCAGGTCTGGCTTTGCATGGCACTATTAAATCTATATTGAGTCAGTGCTGGGATTTCAGGCATCCCAGGCCCTGTTTGAATTACATATTTAGGTATTTTGTACCAGTGTGGTAGTTGAAGAAGTGGTGTTGAGGGGTCTGTCTCTGAAGTCCTGGCTGCTGGG
Source organism: Certhia americana (assembly GCA_018697195.1). NCBI lineage: Eukaryota > Metazoa > Chordata > Aves > Passeriformes > Certhiidae > Certhia > Certhia americana. The sequence goes on along the minus strand of CM031860.1, from coordinate 58,144,471 downwards.
GCATCTGTTCCCTGTGATGGGGAGGACTGAGCTCTGTGCAGGATTTGTGCCAGCCTGGCTTTCCTCTGCCTTTCATTTTCCACTTTTGGTGGATTCAGGACAAATGTGTGAATTGTTTTGCATTGACAAAAACTGCTTTTTTAAGTAAGCTGCTTGCCTAGATTTACCCTCAATCACCAGTAATTGCTGTACAAGCTGCTCCCACTCTCCCTTGCCAGTGTGCTCGAATCCTGACTTGGAAACCAGCATTAGCAGTGCAAGTTTGTTTGCTTTTTACAGTTGCAACTCTTAGGCTCTGTGCTAGTGCTGCTAATTGAAATGGAGAGTGCTGGACCAGGTGTCTGGTCATGAGTTGCTCCTCAGTGCATCTTGCATTCAACACTCACTTCAACAGCTATCAGATAACTAGTAGTGATTCCTTGAGTTATTTTTTTCCCCTTCTTTTTATTCCTCTTCCATCCCCTAGCACAGAATTTCTGTATGCCACATTTCCAGTCTTGGGTCAAACTGCAATACTTGCATTCCTTTGAGTTCTGCTCAGCTCTCTTGTCCATCCCTGTGTTTAATTCTCCAGTGATTTTTGGTCTGGTCTACTTCTTGCTTCACTTATCACTTCTGTCATTTCCCATGGGTGGTGGTCCCCTACTCAGGATCCCTCTGTATCTCTGATTTTTCACCTTCATTCCATCAAACTTTTCGATTTATGTGCCTTTACCCAATTGTATTCTATATAATAATTCAAATTATTATGTAATAAGTTATAAAAACTTCTTAGTTTGTCCAGATATTTAGCATGGTGAGTGCAAGTAGTTTTTGGGTTTTTTTGGTAGAAGACTCGGAATAACAAAGATGAGAAAATAAACAGAAGTCAGCAGCACGAGGATATTGTGTCTGCTAAGCTGAAAACAGTGCATCAGTGCACAAACCCACATCTCACTGGTGGGTGGAGAACATTTTACCTAAAGGCAAATGAACTGCCAGCAACAACATTTCTAACACCTTCTTTAGAGCATCTGACCCACATCACTTCCAGATGTATCTATTGATCTTTTCCTCTATGACTTTTCTTAAAAACCTAATCCTTCCCATTTTGACAAGATATATAAAATCATTATTGCAGCCAGAGTGCACAAGAAAAAAACCCCAAACCCAACCGCTTCATTTTCTAAGACCAGGGTTTTTTGTTCTTTTTTTGGAGGTGCCAAATCTGTTCATCCTCCCTGGATCTAGGTAACAGCATCAGAAACACTGTGTAACACTTCTAGTGGGAATCCAGGGAAGACCTAAATCTGTAGTCTTCCAATTTAAAATAATGTTAAATAGTAGAACTGCAAAGAAAAGCTTTTGAAAACAGCCTGGTTTGGAGCACCTGCCATTTCCAAGTGCTAATTCAGATGATGGTTAGTGAGAGAAAGAGCAATGAAAGCATGGCAGATACCTGGCTGCTGTCTGCTGAACAGCAGTGAGCATCCTGGTAAAGTCCTCCTTGGTGGAATTACATCGTTAGTGGTGGGATTTGTTGAAAGGGAAAGCAAGCAGGGAAGAAATTATTGTACAATAGGGATGCAAATGAGAATTTGATTTTTTTTTTTAATCCAAACTGTTTAAAGGGGGTATTTGTAAAACACCTTTTCAAGCTTTTGCTGCTTGTAAAGTCAATTCGATTCACTTAATGGTTCTGAAAATCTACATCTGGTGGGGTTTCAGAAGCTGTCAGTGTTCAGAGGATAACATCAAGCTGTGCCTCTCGGACAGTGATTTTTGCTTGGGAATAAGCCATCATCGTGTTTTATGGGGCTTTTTTTGAGCCATCAGTAGTCTGAAAAACATGAAAGCATCTGCAAGGATTCTTGAGGAGTGGGAACATTTTTCATGGGTAACTCAAATAGCTAAAGAGGATTTCAGTGAAATTCTAAAAAAATCTTCACCTAACCCCTCACATTCACTGAGACTGAACTCTTGGGACAGTTTGGCTTAAAGATTCAGTGGAGCATTTGCTTTAAGTTAATCATGGCTTAAATCCCTGGTCTCTTGCTGGGAGTTTAGCATATACTTAGGGACAGAGTATGTCCAAGTGCTCTTTGGAAAGTTACAGGAGACCTGTGACATAAATAGTGGTAAATCTTGGGTTTGCTGTATGTGCAGTCAGCTGCCTGCAAGATGAATTTGTGGTGGTTTAAGGAATACTGGTACATTGGAAAAAGGAACTGTAGTTGTGAACCTGCTCTTGGATATATTAATTCTGCCCTGTCCTGGCATAGTGTATGGGAATTTAGTGTTGTCTTTGTAGATGGGACAATCCAACAGATCCTCAAAATACTGCAGTTCTATCCAGTTTTGTGTGGATTTGAACTCTTCTGGCTCTGGCTGCTGTAGTGCTGTTGCTATTTGTAAGTTGATCCCCTTTCCACAGGTTCTTTGTGAATGAGGGAGCCTCAGTGTGAGGGTGCAGGCATGCAGGTGTCTGCTTTCACTAGCCCTGAGCAGCCTGCCCTTGATTTGCCACGTGTCTTCCTGGTGGAAGGAGACATAGCCTGTTACCTGCTCACTCCAGTAATTTATTTCACAGATGTCTTTTAGATCTCCAGCTCTTGTGACTGGTGTTGAGGCTGGGGCTCACAAGAATGTGGGGTGTAAGGAGATGGTAGATAGTTATCCCAGGAGGTCTGGATTAGGCTTTTGTAGGGACTTTTTTGGCCTGATTTTTCTGGCATGAGAGTTTGAATGTGTGGCAAAGGTGGTTTGTTGGTTTTTGGCTTTTTTTTTTCCTTTTTTAGTTTTAGAGATGTAGAGATTTACACATGTAATTTTCATTTTCTGTTAACGCAACGTCCACAACACGTCCATTGTCTGTGCCCAGCCTGACAGATGTTCCTGTATTTATGGATGTGGAATTTTCTTGCTGTGCCACGTTAAATAAATGATAGTTTGAATCTGGACTAGTGGACTCTGTTGAATTCTACCCAAGGCACATTGGCCTTTGATGTGCTGGGAGAGGGCTGTAGAAAAATGTTGGCTTTCACAAGAGTGGACATCCAGGTGTGTGTTCTTTCTACACCACAGCAGGGCTCTGGCCTCACATGGGGCATTGCCACTGGTTTGCTGAGTTAAAGGTTGAAGCCATGTGAGGTGAGGAAGGCTCCAGCTGCTTGGGAGATCTTTCTGGGGTCTGCCCCCTACTCTATTGAAAGTCATTTCTTCCTATGGCAGAGGATTGGAGCCAGATGATTTTTAAGGTCCCTTCCAACCCAAATCATTGTAGGATTCTATGACTCGTGGCAGAAGGAGGTGAGGTCCTGAGGCAGTTTGCCCTCCTTGCTGGGTAAGGCTCCAGCAGAGTGGGAGTGGGGGAGCCCTTTATGTTGGCATGCACAGGTGGGACACACTGGAGCAGCCTCACCCCAGGGCTTTGTATGGCTGAGTTAGGGATAAATATAGCAGCCCCCAGGGATTACACAGTCACAGTAAAGCTGGAGAAGAGGGCTGCATGCCAGGAAGGTGTTCATTTACAGTGGGAGCTGTGGTGGGATGGCCATGGGAAGGTGGTATCTGAAGGGGATGGTAGGTTGTCCTGCTGGAAAAAGGCCTGTGTTTATTTTCAAGGAGAGCTCTCATTGCAGTAGTGTCCCCAGCAGTCCTGACTGTCCTAGTTGCTTCAGAAGGGCTGAGGTCCTTCAGGTACCATCTCAGGAGGGCTCAGCGTCTCCCAAAACCAGGCTTTACAAACACAGTGGGGTGAGAAAGCAGTGGTACCCCTGTCTGCTGATTGTGCCTGGTCATGGAAGTCACCGCCCACCTGGCTGAGGGTTGGGTTGAAGATGTGGGAAGGTGCAGGTACCAGGATGTGCCTGCAGCTACCAATAGGTCAGATCCAGCCCCAGCAGGACAGGGGAGCACCTTGGGGTGTGGTGGGGAAAGGGCCTCCTTCCCTGCTCTTCCCAAATGGGAGGGGCTGATCGGTGTGTTGTAGGGAGAGGGTCATTGCTCTAGGAGCTCCTCCAGTGTTAGAAGTGTGATGGTGCTAAAAGTACATCAAGAATACTTGGAATGTTTGCTTCCAGAGAAGTTTAATAGTTATTTACTCATTTATTTATATGAGTCAGGAGTTGGATTTGCTACAAACTGTAGCATTAGTCCTGTTGCTACCTCTAGCCTTGGATGTCAGAAGTACATCAGACCCTGTTCCAAGGGAAAGGCCTTGTTTCTTGGCATGCTGCAGATAGAAATTGCTTTTTTTCCATCACTTTCCATGATAGGATGAGCACCTCTGCAGAGACAACATGCTGCCTTGAGGGAGCAGGGCAGAAAGTCTGGGGCTGGTTGTCCCAAGCCTGGTTCTCCTTACCAGCTTGATTATCTTTCACAGTTTTCCTGTTACTAAGTCACATACCCCTTCCCCAGAGATTAGGGGAATAGGTTTGCCCAGATATTTGAGGGGCTCATGTAGGTCAGACAGGGTTGGTCCAGTGAGAAATGCCCAAATGAGTGCCCTTGGAGAGCAGCTGGGGAGGACAGAGGTAGTGAGCCACCCTCACTCATCACCTCTTGATCTCTTCCCAATCAATTTTAATGGATTTTAGGGGCTCATCTTGCTGTAGCAGCTGGTGACAGGGTGGGTTTGTCCCAGCTGATGATAACTGGTGTCCTTATTGGATGCCGTGCTCTGGGAAGGTTGTGTGTGCAGCACCATTTCAAGGTGTTGTGCTAGAAATAGGAAATATTTATTGCTTGCAATAGACTTAAGCAGATCAAGCCACCTACCACCAGACTTCAGCCTGTAGTTTTTACCAAATCTGGTAACTTTTTCTTTTTTTCCTGATGTCTTCCTCAGTATTGAGTAATGAATTCTTCACTGTGATTTCAGAGAGAATATAATTCCTTGTGATTGCTGTTTGACTCCTACAGATTATGTAAAGCCGGAGGTCAGGGATGTTTGATTCATTGTGTTAGCAGCAAGGTAGGGTTCTTGTGAAACCACTGTCATGTGCAGAAGGAAAGGCTTTGAGTGCAGCAGAGCCATATTTATTGTTGGTGTTAGGAGAGTATGCTGGTAGCTTCTCTTTGCTGTGCAGGGTTTGCTGAAGTGCAACTCCCTGTCTGTCAGTTCCCAGTTTGTCCCAGGAAGGAAAGCAGAAGAGTTACCCTGGGAGCTGAGATTTTCTGGTCAGTGTTTCTGCACCGCAAATGTTGCCTTGTCATTGTCGCTCTTTGGCTGCTGTGGTAGGAAAGTCCTCATTTAGAGTCTCATGAGGGTAGCAAGAACGTGATAAGGGAGCTAACACCCTGTTCAGAAGCATTGAAACATGCTGTGCAGTGTATTCTGGTTGAATATATGCACCCTTTACTTGGTCTGTTGTGGTTCCTTTTGCTGGGTGGATTTTTTGTTTGTTTTTTGTCTGTCACTTTTTAAATATGCAAATATTCATAGTCACTCCTTTTTTACCTTTTAGGGGAGGCGCCTCTCAGCATTGCTTTTGACTCTGATTTAAAGAGTTTGCATGCACAGATGAGTTATTCTGTCCTGATGCATCATTATACCATATCCTAAGTGTGAACTTATATCTTGGCTGCTGTTCATCTTACCTAGGTTGCTCCTGACTGAAAGCTGTTGTTTGCAGTGAGCTCTGTGGGTGTTAGCTGTGGTCTTTTTCAGAAAAGGGGCTCTGCTGAAGAGTGACTCATCTCAAAGGTTGTTGACCTCACAGCAGCATAAAACCCCCTGGAAGTCTTTGTAGAACTCAGAATTACGTTTATTATTTAACCTTAAGTAAATGAACCTCAGTTTCTCTTTTTTCTGTGAAGCATTTGGTATGTCTATGTAGATACAGACATTTCTGTTGAATAAAGGGAGTCTTGGCTAAATTTAGACCAGACAAGTAATGATGGTGAAAATCAGATTGATTCTGTCCATTTTACCTGTTTGATTTATGGCTTGGCCAACTGCTAAGCTAAAGAAAGCCATTCAATGGTTATTGCTCAGTCCCTTTTAACAGTAAACCATAGAACGTAAAAGTCAGCCACCAAGTAATGAATTCTAGAACATACAATAATTGTAGATTTTCCAGTTTGTTTGATGTTTGTAAGTGAAAATTGCTGCAAGGCAAATTCAGTACCTTGTGAAAGCAATAAAACCATGTAGTGAAAGATTGATGTAGAAGATGGAGACCAAGCCTTAACAATGTCCGTTTAAGGAGCTGGCTCAAAACACAACCAGCAACACATTTGATCTTGTAAACCAATTTCACTAACAAGGAGCTAATTGTCACATCTGTCTTTTGGAGCTGACACAACCCAGGCTAGCAAAGCAGGCAGAAGAGCTTGATTTCTTTTTTCCTTAAAACTTCTAACTAAAAACCTAAATTTTAAAAATCTAAATTCTAGAACATAGGCTTACTTATGGCCTGGCTCTGCAGCTGATCAGCTTAGTGTGCATTTTGCATGCATAAGGAGCATCTTACCCTGAAAAGTTTAAATACTTTTTTCTGGTTTTGTCCATTTGTGCAGACCAGACCATTCTGCTGAGCCTGCTCTGTTGCGCCAGGACTCATCATCCAGTCAGCCCTGAGGACAATGCCCAGCCAAAATCACATATCCTGGTCTTTATCCACTCCTTTAAGCTGTTTAATTCTTTGCTTATCGATAATGATTGCTCACATTCCAAAACCACAGATGCTGCCTCGTTTCTCAATCTGTGCTCTCCTGCTGATGACCCAGCAGCAGGTAGACCCTGTTTGCTACATCTGTGGCTTTGTCTCTTCTTTCTCTGTGTCATGTCCTCCTTTTCAGCAGCAGAGAGCAGAGTGATGGGCCAGGCTACATCTGTCCAGATAACCAGGCTACTTCTAATCCCCCACAACTGCTTCTGCAGCTTTTTCTTGAACAGTTGTTATACATTGGCTTTATTACAGTCTTTGCTTTTCAAGGTGCAGCATGGCCAGCAAAAAAAGCCTGATAGAAGATTTTAAAGTCCTGCTGTTACACTTCTTAATATAGCACCCTCTGAAATGTGCTGGAAGGGCTGTCTTTATCCCATCTGCGGCATCGCCTGGATTTCTAGCTGTCTCATCAAAAGCCTGCTCCTGTGCTGTGTTGAGCACTTCCTGGGACTTTGCTGAGCGCCCCCTCGGGTGCTGTCACACGTGGTGACACTCTGTGCCCCGGGGGACTTAAGCCTGTTTGTAAAATCAACCAGTGAAGTGCTGACATGGGGCACAGCCACTAACAGCTTGCATTGATCTGGACATCCAGGCTGGGTCCTTGTGCTGGGAGTAAGGTGTGTGGGCAGGAGCTGTTGTAGAGGTGTTTCAGAGGAACAGGGTGAGGTTTAAAGCAATGGTTTTAAGATCAGAAATTCCTGCTGGGTTATATCCCCAGCAGTGACAGTGGGTGATTCTCTTTAGGACCAAACCTGGCCACTTCCTGAAGTCCCTTTGCTGCAGAATGTGGGGTTTTTTTTTTCCTGGCAAAATACTAGAGTGAAAGTAAACTCTAACTAGCCATCAGCATCTTGGAGTTTCCTGGGGTCTTTGGCACCCCAAAATGGAATAAGTGCATTGAAGTAACTATGTGCTTTTGAGGCTGGACCAGCTCCATCAGAAAGCATGGAGCAGGCACTGGTGAAGGTTTTTGTACTGTTACTCTAAATTGCAACCCCACCACCCTTTCCATCCCCAAGCACAGGTAAAGCTGCAGTGGGGCTGTCCCCTGTGCAGCATGTGCTGCTGCTCCAGGTTTATCAGCATGGTAAAGCGTGGTAAAGCATATACCACTTTGAATGCAAATATGGTTTGGGGTTTGCACTGATGCTTGGGGCAGCAGTTGCCTGCAGTCCAGAACCCCATCACCCTGTCTCTCATTTCATGCTCAGGTTTATCAGCTCAGAGGCCACCTCTGAGCTCCTGTATCCTGGGGCAGTTTGAGACCCACTGCTGTGGTGGATTGGGGTCACAGTGTTTCTGGCAAATGTCCATAGATCTGCCCTGTGGCTGTGTTGTTGACTGAATTCTGGATGTCATTGTCATCCCACTAATTCCCTGGTGCTTTCAGCTCTGGAGGCTTTGGCTGAGTTTTGGGGTTGTTGCAAGTACCTTCAGCCCTCGGTAACAGCACAGGTGAAAGGTAGCAAGGATGGAAAAGAAGGTAGATGGAGAAATAGATGAACTGGTTGCTCAGAATCAAACCATCCATCTCTTTTCATGCTTTGTAGATGATCTCATTGCTTGCTGCCCAGATGCTCAATGAATCAAGGGATGTCACCCACCCTTGGCATATAGATGCACTGCCCTGTGCTCTTCCAGTCTGGAATAATTTATAACAGGGCAATGTGTCCTACAGTGGTAGATTATGTGGGGTTATTTATGGGGAGGAAGGTGTCCCACAGCATTTCTCATTTCATGCATGAATAATTCCTGTGCTTCTGCATATTTTATTCCCCCATGCCTGGGCCTTGTCTGGTGCAGAGGGATGCTCATGGCTGTCAGGAGTGTTGGAGTCAGGATCTCTGGCATCTCACTCAGTTTCCATAGCCATAAACTACACTAAAATGCCATTATTTTGTAGGAGGGCAAACATCCTCCAGGAATGCCTTCTAACTGAAGTCAAGTGTAGAGTTACTAGAACTTGTGGGAGCTGTTATGCAGCCCTGCTTGAAGCAAAGGGAAACTATAAAGGTGGAAAGGAGAGAAACACAACACATGGGAAAGGTGGAGGTAAGGAGGGATAATAGGATAATGGCATGCTTCATAAACACAGACATAAATCCCTCCCCATCCTGGCTAGCTGAGCAGTTGTAGTCAGTGACAGGGACAGCTGCTGCCTGTCCTTGGTTGGTCCCTTCACCCTGCCTGTGTCTGGCTGGGTGGCAGCTGATGTGCCACGTCTGTGCCCCAAACTCCTCCCGCCAGCAGCATTCACATCCTGGCAGCCAAGCTGTCCCTAGAAGAGCCTCCTTTCTCCCTTGATGCTGATGTAACTCGGCTGCTCTGCCCTGTGCTTCACCAAGGATGGAGGGGAAGGAGGAGGGAGTGTTGCCTTGAGTGCTGGGTAGTTCCTCTTCTCCTTCATCAAGACCTAGAGAGGATAAAGGAGCAGGAATTTAAGTGACATCAGCAATACACAGCCACAGCACAACCAGCTTTGGGCTAGGGACTCTGTCCATTTGCTGCCATGTACAGCCTGTCTCTCTTAAAGTGATGTATTGTAAACAGTGCTGACAGGAGAGCCCAGGCACTGAGCTTTGGGGCTTTTTAACAGGTTATTGGTGAATAGGTAAAAATGGCTCTGCACTGGGTCCTGATTCCCTCTGTACTGCCCTGCTCGGACCACCCCTGCTTAGCACAAAGAGCTGCTGCTCTGACCAAAATCATGCCAAAAGATGTCACAGGAGGCTGAACAAGTGATTGCAAGGGCAAGTACTTGAAGGTCTGTGATGTGACAGCTTGTTGTGCCTCTTCTGTGTGGTGTTTCTGTGTGGTGGTGTCACACCAGAATGTGCTGCAGTCAGAGGGTCCCAGGGAGGAGTCAAGGAGCATTTGGATCTTTGGGGTGAGCAAACTTGTCACTTTTGGTAAGCCTTTATGTAGGTATATTGAGAGCATGGAACACAGGGAATTGCCAACCCTGTGCTATGGGAAGTACAGAAGTGATTTTGGGCTTCTTGGTGTTTGGATTTCTTTTCTTCCCTTTTGCCCCTGCATAGCAGCCTGGGGAAAAATGTAGGAGAGGGGTGTTTGCCCTGTTCAGGATGCTTTCCCTGCTCTGCTGTAAGGATGCAGAGGAGCTGGTACTGTCCTGGTGGGTTCCCAGCAGTGGTGATGGAAACTGCCAGTACTCTTGTCTGGATGATGCTCTAGGGACATCACCTGTGACAGCTTTGAGCCAGCAGGGGAATTGCTTGCATTTGTGTTGCTGTGACATGCCAAAGCAGAACTGAAAGTCACAGTCTTTGCTTGAAGGGATATTTTCTTAAGAAGTTGCATGTCTGTCTAGAAATTACATTCCACGCATAAGCCTCTAAGAATTAATGAGAGCTCAGCTGCACAGATAGCAGTGCCACCCCTGAAGAAAAAGAGAGAAGACTGGCATGCCTCTGGGCAAGATTTTCCTACTTTCCTTGTGCTGAGCTTCCAAGGAAAACTCTTTCCCACAGGGATACATCCAAGCAAAATTCACACTAACATCCAGTAGTGGCTGCAGGAGCTGCCCTGTCCTCTCCCCAGCCCTAAAGAAAACAGGGATAGGTTTTACCTGCCTCAGCCCTCACCCCTCAGTGTACGGGTGCTGGCACTAGGGAGGACCCAAGTGTGAGTTCACAAAGTTTTGGGGCAGCAGTGCTTTGCCTGCTCTTGTGGGAATACTAGAATTTTCTAGAAAATGATGTATTTGAAAAGTATGTGGAAGACAGAGCTTTGCCTTTTCAGAGCAGCACAATTCTGGGACTTGGGATGGTGGCTCCTGCATGGTGAGGGCTTAAGAAAGCTGTTGGAACCTGCAATAGTCAGTCATGTGGGATTCATGCTGCTGAGGAAGGCTGATGTCTCTGTCCCCACTCCGTTCTAGCAGTACTCTGCTATTGCTTTTGGCTCCAGTCTTTCCACCCATCCACCCACTGGCCTTTTATTCATCAAAAGGTGTAGAAGAATTCGCAGCAAAAATAAATGAATTTATTTTCACCCACCATCCATCCTCGTTAGCTTCGTGGGGGAGAGCTGTGGAACTCATGACAGTGGGGGAGGGTGGGAGAGGAGGTTTGCAGGCACAACCAGAGGATTGCATGGCATGTCCTCCTTGGCAGGAGTGGAGCATGTGTGGCCAGTGTGGTGCCACTCCTGCAGGGATGTCCTTGAGACATGGTGTCAGTAGCGGGGTGTGGACTTGGAGGGCAGCCCTGTGCTGTGGGAGATGGGTAGATGGACTAGAAAAATACCCTCTTTGATCTTCAAAGCTGGGAATTATCCTTAAATTTAGAGCAGAAAGACAGTGCCATCTTGTGTGCTTTCAGGCCCTGGGTGCCATCAGCTGAGGAACCACATCTGACCTTGCTGCGAAGCATGAGCAAGCCAAAATCATGTATCTTAGTATGCACAAAGCCTTTCTGTGCCTTTTTCATAGGTGTATGCATCACAAGGTGTTTGGTTTTTTTTTTATGGAATGGTTTGGGTTGGAAGAGACTTTTAAAGACCATCTTGTTCAAATCCCTCTGCCATAGGCAGGGAGACCTTCCACCAGACCAGGTTGCTCAAAGCATCATCTAACCTGGCCTTGAACACTTCCAGGAAAGGGGCAGCCACAACTTCTCTGGGCAACCTGTGCCAGTGCCTCAACACCCTCATGGTAAAAAAATTTCTTCATTTATTGTATCTTTTGTCTTTGAATTCCTGATGTCAAGATTGTGTAGTGAGGCAGCAAGTTGAGGAAGTGGAGAGACCTAAATAAGGTGGTAGTAAATTTTCCATGGCTGCTTCTCTTTGCTTTTTGCTTTCGGCAGCCCAGAAGGAGGCAGGGGAGAGTGCTTGGTGTTTGACTGGGAACAGCTAGGGCCTCAGGAAAGTGCCTCCAGTGTTTCAGAGTGATGTTCCCAGGGCAGTTGTGGTTAAATGCAAGATGTCCATGAAGAACAGATCCTGGAGTGAGCTGGAAGGGCTTTGGATGACCATAGTGATGTCCCTAGCAGAAGATGGAGGCAAGTGAGGGTGAAGGCAAAGACAGAGGTGCTGCCATGAGATGAGTATCTGGAAGGGCAGGGAGAGTTGTAGCTGTCAGTGTCTGTGTTTATCTTTGCAGCAGTGATTATTTTCAGATAGCATGTGAGAGAGTAAAACGTCAGCTCTTGCTAATAATAGTGCTGCAAACAAGGCTGTTGCTCATTACTGACAGCTGAGATGAAGTTAGTTTTGTTTCATCCTAGGTATGAAAAAGTACAAAAACAAGCTGTGCTCTGAGTCGATATCCTCAGTCCAGAAAAGGTGAGGAGGAGACCCTCTCCCAGCCCTGGGGTGTGGGAGTACAAGGTGTTTTTTCCAGGGGGCTTCCACCCTGCTGAAGAGTTAAGGGCTGCTGGCAGAGTGAATATGGTGAGGAGCTGCAGCTGGCTGGCATTGTGGAAAACATAGAATCATAGGGTAGGATAGTTTGGGTTGGAAAGGACCTTTAGAGGTCATCTAGTTGAGTCTGGGTAAAAAACAATCTGAGGACCTTCAGCGTGAAACTGGAGGGTTTTCCCAGAGGAGAGGAAGTCCCAGCCCAAGGCCAGCAGCATGTGGTGTGTTCCCAAGACAGCTTTCAGTGGCAAGTCCCCATCCGAATAGAACACAGCTGCCTGGAGGAGGGATTTGACAGCCCCATGGGAGAAAGCTGCTTCTGGACTTGTAGCCACCTTTGGGAACTTGAGGTGTCCTTAGCAGACTGAAGGAGCTGGCTGCTGGTGATCCTTGGAGCAGACACAGACACGAGGAGGACAGCAGGGTAGAAGTCTTGGGGACTGATGGCACTGGTGTAAAGGAGACCTGAATACAACTCGCATTGTTTGAGCAGATGTGTCCTGTCTGTGGCTAATTATAAGTGTTGTGTGCACAACACACGCTGGGAGATGTGCCAGATACTATTTCTTTTCATGTTGAACTCAAAATCATTATAATTAAGCTTTAAAATTGTAAGTAAAAACTAACAAGGAGAGCAGGTTTGCTGTCATGCTGCTTGTAACCAGATCCCTGCTGGGATGGACAGGTGTGGGAGTATGGAGAGGGTAGTCAGAGGGGCTGGGAATGTGAAGGGTTTGGTGGCTCTGTGGTAGCGGGTATGTCCAGATTTGGGTTTTAAATATTCAGAATACCTCAAAGTACCAGAAACGTGCCATTTTACAAATGTGGGAAGTGTTGCTGAGCGAGCTTTAGCAGCCTCTCAGGTTTGGTGGGCACAGAGAAGAGGTGCTTGCTAAGAAGAGAAAATAAGGAATAAAAGTGGGAAGCAGTCGTGGAAGCAATTGTGTAACCTCGGGTTGACAGGAACCTAGGTTGTTTCTCTGAGGGGAAATGAGGCAGACTTGCTGCAGAAGCAGCTCCAGGAGGAGTTGCTGTGGATGGGGTTGGATAAGGGGGATGTGACAGCTGTTCCACCGGCTGTGGCCTGGCGGACACCAGTTGATGGCTGCCTCATGGCATTTTTGGGGGTTGCCCCAGGGAAGCATCCCATCCCTGCCCCTCAAGCATAGGGAAATTCCTGAACCTCTTTTTTGGAACTACACCACGGGAATGGTAGCCATACATGTGGCCAGAGGTGTGATGGATGAGCTGGGGAGTGAATTGGGCTCAGCTACCACGTGATGAGCACTTTAAAACCAGCAGTGAGCTCTCTACCCTGCAATTTGAATGCAGAGGGAGGGCGGCTGCTTGATTTCAGTGCTTGTAGGTGTTCGTCTGGGGTCGTGTCTGAATAAATCACGTTCTGAGATCCAAGTGAGTGCCGGGGAACAAGCTGCACTGTCAACGCAGCAGCGGAGCAGAGACATCTTCACTGCTCATGATAAATGGGTCAAGATGGGCCCTGGTGTTTTAAAAATTAGCTGTTGACCTAGATAGCAGCAGCATGATGACTTGCTCACAGTGGGAACAAGAGTGAGCGTCACTGGAGCTGCACATTCCTGTTAATGTGGGGATAAGTCTGGTGTGCTGAGGTGAACCTGGGTTGGTTCCCCACCTCTTGTTTGTAGCCAGCTTTTCCTTGGAAGCTAATCTGTGCCACAGGGAAGTGGGGAAGACCTTGGGCATTGTTTTCAAATGGTTTCATGGAGTCACAAGGTGTATTTTTCCTACAGCAGCAGCAAAGGCACTTCCTACCACTCCATGCTTTTCTCTCCTCCAGTGACAAAGTACACTGAGTTGTCTTACTCATGTTTCCCCTGGTTTTTCAGGAGGGGTGGTCCTTTTCCCCCCCGAGCACCCCCCCAGCTGTGTAACTCTGGTCTTACAAAGATGTGCCATGCATTTGGGTTGGAGCAGTTGGCAGGGTTGGTGCAGAAGATGGAGCTGCTGCCCAAGCAGGTTCTGTTCTGCTTAGCAGGCAGGAGAAAGGCTATTGCCTGCATGACCTCCTGTCATGGTGTCTTCTTCCTCTGGATGAAGAGCTATTGCTCCAGAGCACTGAAAGTCAGTGCTTTTCATCTAGGCAAGAGACCTCTCAGTGCCCTTGGTTGGCTGCTATATTAAATAGAGGTTTTATTGAGTGATAATTAAGCAGCTGGTCAGGCCACACCTTGAGTACTGTGTCCAGTTCTGGGCCCCTCAACATAGAAAGGATGCTGAGATATTGGAGCATGTCTGGAGAAGGGCAGCAAGGCTGGTGAAGGGTCTGGAGCGCAAGTTATGCGAGGAGCAGCTGAGGGAGCTGGGGCTGTTTAAGCTGGAGAAAAGGAGGCTCATAGGTGATCACCTCACTTTCTACAACTCCCTGACTGGAGGAGGTTGTAGCCCCTGTGTATTTTCCTTGGGAAAACAGCATTTACTTCACACTGTCAGGGAAAAAGAGTGTTTGGTCCTTTTTTGTGGAGATCATTAGTCCCCACGTGTAACGTGGTTTTGGACCCCAGGCCTTGCTCCCAGATGTGTGTTTGGCAATGGGCACTTGTCCATCAGGGGTGGCTGGTGGTGACTACATGTGCTGCTTTATCTCCCACAGGGTCCTGCTTCTGGGTTGCCGTCCTGGATGGCAACGTGGTGGGGATTGTGGCAGCACGGGGCAATGAGGAAGACAACACTGTGGAGCTTCGCCGCATGTCTGTTGACTCCAACTACCGCGGCAAAGGGATCGCCAAGGCCCTGGGCCGCAAAGTGCTGGAGTTCGCCATGCTCAACAACTACTCCTCCGTCGTGCTGGGAACCACGGCCGTGAAGATGGCAGCCCACAAGCTCTATGAGTCCTTGGGGTTCAAGCACGTGGGTGTCGTTGAACATTATGCCCTGCCAGGGATGACACGCTCCTTACTGGAGAGAATGTTTTTCCAGGTCCGCTACCACCGCTACCGCCTGCAGCTGCGGGAAGAATAAAAAAACCCCACCAACCAAAACAAAACAAAAAAAAAAAAACAAAAAAAAAAAGGAAAAATATTTTTCCCCCCTTCCTCCCCCTTCAAAAAGAATAAATTACCCTTCTATTTCTCATCACCATTGATTTGCCAATTTTGGGTTAGAGTTTTTATACCCTCACGTTTTGGTTTGCTCCGTTCAGCTCGATGGGCCGGCCGAGCAGCGCCCCTTCCTCGCATGCTGTAGGTGGTGGTGCTGGGAGTCCTGCAACCCAGCGGGGCAGAGCGGAGCAGCGGCCTCTCCTTCCCAGGTACCTCTGTAAAGCACAGAAACTTACTGCAAAATAGTACAACTGCTCTGGTGTACATAGTCCTCTCCTTTTCCAGGTGTAAGATAACATAGTGACGCATTCATAATAGTGCAGAAATATTACTTGAATGCAGTTTTCAGTATTTCATGCACCAGTAAGTAGAATATGCATTCCTCTTACCGTAATCTACTGGTTTATAGTTTTCAGAGAAAAGGTGGGGGGTACACCGTGCCCCCTGCCCCAACCCGCTTGCTACAATGCATGAAGAGGAAAGCGCGTGCACGCACTCAAACACATCGCACTGCCACCACGGCACTGGTGTTGCACTTTTTTTGGATGTGCCTCATTCTGCCAAATGTCTGAGAGACCCCGGGTGCATCCGGTAACCACGACTCCGCTCCACCTCCCCCTCTTTCCTAAGCCAGCACAGACTCGGACCGGCTGAACTGAGCCCCATTGTACCATAGTGTGAAGTTAAGATCAAACCTAAGTATCTCCTGCGCTGTTCCGTAGCCACGCGTAACCTGCAGTCCTGGGCCAGACTCCGCATGTGCGTTGGACTTTCTCTTTGCTGCCTTTTGGGGGTTTTTGTTTGTTTTCATCTTAGTTTTAAGGGTTATTTTTTGTTGTTGTTGTTATTTTTAGTTTTGGCTTTTGCTGAATGGTGTCGTTGAGGCGTAATGGAGGCTGCAGTTCCTATGGCAACACATTTGCACATTAATGTGCGCACCAAATCTCACCACTTCAGAGAAGCAACGTGTGACAGATAATAGCATTTTGGGGAGCGCCAGGGTGGGGGGGAGCGTACTTATTATCTTAACCAGCTGCTTGTTTGATAAATGTAGATGGCCTCACTGCAGCCTTCCATCAAAGGTAATTAACTGCTTTAATGATGTCAGATTTGTGAATTGTACAATGCAAAAAGCAATGCAAAGCAGATTTGGCATGTGTCTGTACCCGGTATGTATGTACAGTGCCTGCCAACTAAAGAATAACCAAGACTACCGCTTCTTCTAGCCTGAGATATCAACTTTTATAACTTATTTAAACAAATAGCAACTTTGCATGAATTACATCTTGGGGAAAAAGAAGACTGGTAGGTTTTAATTTTTAAAGCGTGGTATCAGAGGTATTACAGAAAACCATTTCTGGCTGCACTTAATTTTAGGTGGATAGAGGGGTTTGTCTCTGCTAATACATTTAAAGGGAAAACCCCTTTAGTTTCTGGGTAAAACAATTATTATTTTATGAAGTATTTTGTGTGTAGTGAGGGGGGAAACTCTCCACCTCATCATGATGAAGTTGAAGGGATAGAGCATGCGTTAACCACACTTGCAAATACAATGGGAGAGTCAGCAGGAGAGCCACAGAAGGAGCCTTGGGGTATGGGGAGAGGACAGGAGCCCTGGGGCAGGTCGGGGGACAGACAGCACAGATCTTGGACATGGACTGCTGTCTGTCCCAACCCTACCAGGAGCTGCCCTTTCCTCTCCAGCCAGCAGCTCTCCCAGCACTGAGATGTGGCTGGTGATACTGAGGGAGAGCAGAGGGGAGGAGGCTCAGCCCATCCCTGCAGGGCCATGGGCCAGGCACTGATGCTGGGGATGGAAGAGCTGTTTGGCAAAGCCCCAGCTGCCCTTTCATGGCTTGGCTTGGGCTTGGTCCAGCCTGTGAGGAGTTGGAGGGGCAGAATCCCAGCCTGTGTCCCAGCAATAAGGGGATAAAGAGGATGGTGAAGGACACTGTAGCAAGAGACCATGAGTTTAATTAACAAAATTTCTGTATGGGGCACTATATTTTTAAAAGTCTTTCTATGCTGTACATTTCTCCTGGAGCTGAAATAATGTACTGTTGGTAGGGGTTCTTGTATAGTGTACAGAAATCGGCAGAATATTTTCTTGCTGCATTCAGTGATTTATTAACCGAAGTAAAACAGACAAATATAAAGTGTTAGCAAAAGTTGAAAGAAAAAACACAAAAGTTTGTGCCTTTTTTAGTTTATTTTTTTGTTGCTATATAATCACTGCACTAAAACCTTTCCAGAGGGGTAAAAAAACACAAAAAGCAAAACCTAGTCTCTTAATAAGGAAGGAATATGTAAAGGTCTAAATTGAGCATTAATTTTTTTTATTAGGCTATTTAATTAAACTAATGTTGCTGGTTTTATTTGATACCTGTGCCTTTGAAATAAAACTCCACATCCTATAAGAAAATCCAAACCTGGAATAAATCCCACCAGATCCCACAGACATAGAAGTACCATCAGGTTTACCAGTATTTTCTTCTAAAACGTGTAAACTTTAACTGATGATATTACAGTATCTGATCTTAATACCTGTTGAGTTTCCTGGGGAAGAGGTGCTTCGGCAAGGTGTGGCTTTGGGGGTGCTGTCTGCATTCCTCCCCAGCACACAGAAATGCACTGATAAGGATTGAGTTGTAGCCACTTGGCTGGTAGCTGCCAAGAAAATTTATTCCCTTAATGCTTCTGCCAGTTGCTTTGTGACCAGGATTTTTGGAATAAATCCAGCTGGTTGCTCCTAGCTTTCCAGCCAGGACAGCTTGTTTCTGAAGGAAAGGGCTGGCTGCCAAATAGGCTGGGATTTGCTCTCCTTGGAAGATGGTGCAGGCTGCCGGAGCTGCATCCCTGGTAGCAGCAGTGGGACAGGGGTGCACAACCTCCCGTGTTGTTGCTGCTCTCTCATCCAGAGCTGCCAAGGCTGGGCTTAAAAGCACCACATGATACTGTTGTTTTGTCTGCATTCATGAGAAGTTTCCCTAAACGCAATAGCTCAGGCACGGCTCTGGGATCGGGGTTGATGGGTTCTGGACCTGCCAGGCTCACCTGCTGCTAGGGAAGTGTGTGGGCAGACCACAGTGCAGCTCCCAGGGTGACACATTGAGGTCAAGCTGCCTTTGGCAGATCCAGCCCTCTGCTCTGCCTCTTTCAGGGTGCACTGGTTTAAACAAAGTCCTTGGAAAAGATCAGCACAGCCTTTTCTCTGGGCCTGAGCATCATCTGACTTTTCCCAGTTCAGTGGCTGGGTGGGTGAGGAGCAGCACGAGGTGGTTGTGGGGTTGGTCCTGAGGAGAAGAGGTGGTGATCTGGACCTATTGCCAGTCCTTGAGTCTTGCTTCCAACAGAGACTCGTATCAGGGTGAGATTTATTTTGTGGGTTTCTCTTTCCGAGGACAATGTTGGCAGAAGTGTGAGGAAGTGTGGAGTGTCTCTTGGGTTTACCTAAGGTTGATAAATGTGGTGGGTAAGTAAGAGCAGTTCAGATTTAGGTGGAGGATGTATTAGAGATGGGAAGGCAGTTCCCACAGCTGCTTTTACTTTGCAGTGCAGTGGGTTGTCACAGCCTCCTGCCCTCATGCTGCCTGCAGAGATGCTATTTCCTCACCTGGTTGCTCTCTCCTCAGAGTGAAGCTTTCTTTGCTGATCCCTGTGCACTAGACACTGGTCAAGTGTCCTTTGCTTAGAGGGGCTTGGGATAGAGCCCTTGCTCCCTGAGGAAAGCACTAGGTGTCATGTCCAAAAGTTTAAACGAGAAAAAAAAAAAAAACAGGAAAGAAGGGAAAATTGGCATTACTGTGGCTGAGGTCCACAGCCTTGGGGTTGCCCCAGCCCTCCAGCACAGCTGGGCCCTTCCCTGTGGAGTGAGTGAGAACATCTTCCACATCCTGACCAAACTGTCATCTCACGTACATGTCATATTTAAGCTCTCTGGGAAGCTTGGCACCTGAACATAACCAGGCTGATAATGCTAAACAGTCAAACCAACAAAGAAAGTGGTTTCTAATCTAACTTGAAACCCGAAAATTTGTATTTGTTGTAAATTCATGCTGTGTTTTCCCTCTGCAAAGCAGACAGCACTTGCAAGATGCTTAGGAATGGCAACTGTGTCTCTGCTGGGAGATGCAGAGAACTCCAGGGTATTGCCATCAGTGGGAAGCTGTTCTTTTCCCTCCCCTCTGTCCCCATGTGTGATGTGGGATGCTGTCTCTGAGAAAGCCTTTACCTTTCTCCAGAAGTGATCCTGTTTCTTGGTCCTATGCATGGATACAGCCTGCAGGACTCATTTCAGAATTGCCTTTCAGCAAGTGCAGGGGGCAAATGACCCTGGGGACATCTGTCCCTGGGGCTGGGACCTGGGGGCATTTTACCCCTGCATTCCTCCCTGTGGGAAATGAGGGTGATTCTTTGGGTCATGATGTCAGAATTTAATAGTCCCTGGGCAGGAGAGGCAGGACTAAGGGTCAGCAGTGGCTGTTGGGGTTGGGATGTGCCTGGTGGGGTCCTGGTGCTGCACACCTGCAGCAGGAGCAGAAAGTGTTTGGTGCCAGGGGTGTCTTGGGCCCTGTCCTTTGCTGTGGCCAACTGGAAGAATAGAAAGTCTCGTGGTAAAAATTCCCAAGGGAACTCTGGTTTTGCAGAACCTTGTCCCAATCCTTGCTGCTGCTGTTGCTCACTGATCCACACCCTTATGTGATGCAGGTCTGCTGTCTTTTATTAAAAATTTGCCAGCTTTGCTGGCTGAGGTGCAAATGGATAGAAACTGACTGAAGGAACTTCTAAATTGCCAAACACACAAAGGCAGGAACCAGCTCTGGTTACCTCTGAATTAACAATCTCACTTTGGGTGTGCTGGGGCCTGTGTTTCATTAGTGCTGGTGTGGTGCTCTTGGTATGCACTCTACTTAAAGCTTAATAAAAGCATTTTAATTCGACACTAACTGGAGTCTTGCAGTGGAATATACTGTACCACATAAAGAAAAGGAAGTAATGCTAAGTGTTAAATAAGCTTTAAAATGCAAAAGGAAAATTTTCTTTTTTCTCTCCCTCAGAATAGATCCACATAGACTCTTGAGGAAAAAGTGGTGTGCTCTTGCATCCCTCAGTCATAGAGACTGCAACAGAGCTTATGCTTATGTTCCACCAAAACCTGCTGCCTGAATGGTGCTTGGGAGTACCTTTCATCGAAAATAAATCAGGAGATTAATTTGAACAACTAAGAGTTTAGTAAAAACACAGGATTGTTTAAAATAACAAGCTCCAAGTCAGCATTTGGAGTTTGATCACAGTTAAAATTGCTGTTCAGTGCTGTCTTTGTATTGCACAATGGTCACCTGTGGGAGAGAGCATGTTTGTAACATCTAAATAGTAGAAGACAGATCTAGTGAGACCAAGAGCGTCACAAATACATAATGCAACTGTAAATTTATTTACAAGTAACATGTTTGAATGCAGAAGCAGCTACTGCTATGTAAGCGTAATGAACTTACAGCTAATACTGTTTCTAATTTCTTTTCCTCCAAAGCTTAATCCTTTTGCCTTGTAATATGTATATTTGATTTTTTTTTTTTTAATGTAATTAGGTTTAACAAAGCATCAGTTGCTTTGTGAGTTGTACTTATGATTGTGCTGGGCTGTTAGCTTTAAGCAGTTTGTGTGCTTGTGTTATTTTATTAAAGCAAGTCTTCTTGAGACAAATGCAGTAAAGGAAAAAAATAATATTTTTGGTAGTGTTAAGCAGATGTGTGGTATGCATTTGGAAAATGTCCAATGTCAGTTTAAAAAAAAGCAAACAACAAACAAACAGGCTAAATTGCTTCCCAGAACTGCTCATGTTTAAGGCAGTGGCTTACTCACTCATGCCTAAATAGAAACTTGGATTCCCCCAAACAGCCTCTTACTCTGCATCTCCTCACCGTTGTACAAGACCAATGTGAAATGAGTCTTGTGTTTTCTATGTTCAGCATAGTATGTACTGTACTTTGTAACGGGAAGTGGCTACAAGTCCTCAAAGAAAAACATATTCTAAAACAGCAATAATTACCACTGTAAAGCAAAAGAGCACGTGGGGGAGAGCCCAGGGAGATAGTTAATGAAGGTGATGCTGTTAGGAACACACTGGCAGCAGTGTGTTCCTAAGGGGTGCTGTTGCACCTGGGGAGCAGGATTAAGTACTAGGGAAGGCCATCAGTCTCTGGAACTGGATGTCACCTTGGCAGAGAACCTGCCCGTGTGGGGTCCCTAGAGCTGAGTCATTGTGAGCCCTTATGAGTTCAGGCTTTTCACCACAGTTAAGGGTGAGTTACTGTAAACACCATTCCTGGTGGGAGAGACAGACATAAGGAAGAGCTGTCAGAGTCACACAGAGAAAGGTAAACACTTACTGCTGCAGTCTTGTACCCCAGCATACTCTGCTACTGCACTTCTGGGGCTCAGCAATGGCAGAAAACAGAATCAATTACTCTTAATTTTCTGTGGAGGGAAGCAGGAGTCAGCTCTGTTGGAAAGCTGTTTGCATACCATCAAGGTAGCAATGCAAACCGTTCCCCTGGCGTGGCAGGGTGTTAAGATGTGTGCAAGTTATCCCTTGCTGTGCTTTAGGCTTTTGAGCTCCAGCCTCCAAAGCGTGAGCCCGAGGCAGCGAGGTGTCTCCATCCGCAGGGCCCCGGGAGCCAGCCAGCTCCCGAGGGACAGCTGGGTGTCCTCAGGCAGGGGCAGGCGAGGTGCTCTGGACAAATGACTTGTAGGTACTTAAGTTCTGTTCCTGATGGCCGCTGTAACTGTGAAAATTAACCAGACCTGCTGTGATAAATTTGGTTATATAAGGTTTATTTGGTTAATTTTTTATAAGTGAAAACTGAAAAGATGAAAGAGAATTGTAATATGAAAGCAACTGCTGTAAATAATGTACGAATGAATAAAATCTAAAACTTATGTCAGTTTTTTCCTAAACTGTATTGCTGTCAAGTTACTGATGTGCAGATGGTGCCTGCATCTTTTCCAGCTCCACTCAGTCCTGCTTCCAGTGATGATAGGGACATCTTTTTGTGCCTCCTGCTTGTCCTTTGATTGTATTTCTGTGCTATTCCAGCTTCTAATGCCATGTCCAGAAGCTGCACACAGTAACTGTGGGGACAGCCCTGCCATGGGACCTGGCCTGGCCCTGGCCACCAGGCCCAGGGCTGCTGCTGGCCACTGACCCCAAATCCCCCCTGTGATCAGATCCCTGAGATCCCTGAGGGATGTGCCACTGGGGCAGAGGACAAAACAGAACCATGCAGTGTCTGCTCTCTGCCACCAAGGCCATGAGGTGATGGAGTGAGGGTTATTGAGGAGGATGCTCTCATGGTGGGGGTGCATCCTGGGGGTTCCCCCAAGCCCCTTTTTCTTCCATACAGCTGAGCTTAGGTGGAAGGTTCCACCTACTACCTTAGGTGGAAACCAGCATCAGAGGGCTGTTTCCCACTGTTTGTTTGTGAAACCTGCATGAGGCTATTTCTGACCGCCTCTGGAGTGCCTCTGTGAGGCTGGGAATCACTGACCTCCCGTTTGGGGAGGGGAAATGGGACTCCAGCCTCCAGTCACAATTAGATACACTGAAATAAACTGATTGCTGATGAAACAGCCTGTGGGGATGTCTGTTCCTGAAAACCGGTTTCTGGTGGCAGTTATAAATGCTGCAGGAGTGTCCTGCCAGCCAGCAGCTGAGGGACACCTACCGAGCAACACCCCCCTGGCAACCTGGCTCTGGGTCCCCCAGGCAGCACCCCCAGGGCCATTGCCCCCTCCCAGCAGTGCGGGCTGAGGCTTTGGGATGTGCAGGGTTATCTAGCTGAGCACTCAGGCAGTGATGTGCAGCATGAAGTTAATGCCTTTGCCCTGTGGATCTGGCCCTTGTCACCTCCCTGCTGTACCCAGAGGTGCAGACCCTGATAGCAGTATCTCACTCAGAGGAGGTGAACACCAAACAGCTTCTGGGACTGATAGCAATGTGTTCTGGGATTCAGCCTGGGAGCAGAACAGCTGTAAAATCATGCATGTGCACAAGCTTTATTCTATACCAGAGCTAACAAAAAAAACCACACCTCCACCCTTAAAACTGCTTTAGTGGAATAACAGAAAAGTGGCAATAAAAGCTGAGTTGGTTTTAAAAGCTGCTGCAGTGTGGGTGTGCTGCATGTCTTAAAGCACCTCAATTAACTGCTAATTGGGCCCAAACTCTCCACTAACTGGCCACAATCCCTGTCCTGGCCTCTTTCATCCTTCATGGTGAATTGCTTCAGATAAAAAAATTAGAGTTCATGGAGACAAGGACTCTGCCTCCATGTCCTGTGGCAGACAGGACCTCGTGATCCCTTTCCCTGTTGCTCCCAGCGCAGCCACCATCTAGGTACTCCTAAAATACACCATCTAGGTACACCTCCTAAAAAGCCAAAGCAAAGCAGCAGCACAGGCCCATTCCAGGCTGTCCCCTCTGCCATAAGCATGGCCTCCCATCAGGGGCTTGGTGCTCTCCCTAAGAAAGGAAGAAGGCTGAGGCTGGAAACAGGCAGGGAAGACTCCAGGTCTACCAGCTGAGAGCATCCAGCCCACAAAACTGCTTTTATCTTGGCCAAACACCTGCAAAATATTCCATTTGTCTACTCAACTATCCAGCTATCTACATCTCTTCATCCATCCATCCATCACATCCATCCATCCATCCATCCATCCATCCATCCATCCATCCATCCAT
>CM031860.1:57957980-58111462 GCA_018697195.1 Certhia americana | reverse complement strand
CTACCTCCAGGGAACCTATGGAGCATTTCCCTGCCACCCTTATGACAGCCTGCCATACTGCATGAATCCTTCTAGACTTCACCTCAGTCTTCTCAAGGTTAAACAACTTAAATTCTTGTGATATTATCTATAGGTCTGATCATTCTTGTTGATCTCCTTTGGACTCATGTTGTCCCATCTGTTTTCTGAAATGCACTTCTGAAAATTTGACAGGGTGTTCAACTGAGACCTTGCTGTGGCTGAAGCAAGTGGAGGGATTGGTGATTCCACTTTTGATCATTCTACCAACACCTTCAGAACCCCAGGTCCTTTCCTGAAATTGATGCCTAACTAGCTGTTCTCTACATTTGAGAAAATATGTTGCCTACATTTGGGTAGCTATCAGGTTTTGGGTTTGTGTGAAACTTTGCATTTATCCTTACTTCTTTATATTAATTTTATACTACTATTCCATTGTGTTAAAATCCTTTAGAATTATAAACCTGTTGGCCAGAAGGATTTAAAGCAAGATTTCAATTCTACAAAAGCAATATAAACAGGATTCAAGACCTTCCCAGAAAAGAATTATATGATTCATGGTCATAAAAATATTTGGTTTGTTGTGCAATGATAAATGTCTGCCCAGACTGGAGGTGTAGGATGAATTAAAGAGGTTTTATTAACCTGATTTCCAGGGAATGGAAGGTGTTTAAGGATATGGACAATGCCAGGAGAAAGTTAAATTTTAGGTCAAGTATGAGAAGAAGAGAAAGGACTAAAAAAATTCAGCTCCAGAAAAAAATTACATCACAAGCCATAGTACCAGGAGCAGCCAGAGAGTTTCACTACAGCCCAACATTTACAACACTCTTTTAACCTCATCTGAGACCCACAGAGGCCCCAGGGGAAGATGTTGACTTCTCCCAGCTCATATGTTACAAAAGCTCATTATATTTAAAGGAAAACGTCCCTGGGAAGCTTATTTAATTTAACATTACGGTTCAAGTGAATGGATGGGAAGATAAACAGAGTGGGGATTGCTGGCAGGCGAGTAGGGTGGCTCAGCTTTCAAACTGCTGCAGAATTTATTCATTGTGAAGAAATGAAGTTCTTATAGGTGTCTTTCACATGCAGTTTGGAGTCAATCATCAGCCTGAACCAACTCTGGAGCATAGCTTAGAGTTAAAAAGAGAGGGAAAAAATTTCTGGCAGAAGTCCTGAGTACACTTGTCTTCTTCACCTAACCAGATACCAATAACACATTTAGGATAAATCAGCAATTAACTAATTTCTGGACTCAGCTGGATGTGGACTAATGGATCAGTGCAAAGAGGCCAAGAAACCCAGGGAGATATTTAATTTTGTCTCAGCCAATTCTGTAGAGAAAGGCAGTGTAGCAGGCAGCAGCCACTTATGGGGAGTATGGAGGTTGATTCTCAGGAGCCTGTAACTACAGTACTCTGCTTAACACACAAATTGGAAAATGGGATTGTAATCTGATGCATGACGCTTTTGAATAATTAGATGTGAGAAATTCAGTATACACAGCAGATGAAGCTGCCAAAAACGTAGGGGAAGGGGTGGGAACCAGACAGGATTTCTACAGTCAATTTTTGATGGCCTGTAAAAATTGATCATGAAATGCACAACTTCAGGAAAAATATATTTAGCCAGAGAAAAGTCTCCAAAATGCCATAAATGCATAAATGTTATGCCAAATGGCAGAGAGGAGTGAACTGAGGACACAAAGATTAGATGTAATAATATAAGCAATTTTTTTTTAACTTGTGGACAACTAATAGTGAGATTTTTACTAGAAATAATAACAGTATCTATGAAGTAGGAGGAAAGATTAGCAGTGGAAAATTGTGTAAGAAGCAAAAGTGGAAGAAGAAATAAATTAAAAATTGTCCAACTAATTAACATTGAATGGAGAAGGTGACATGGAAAAGTGCACAAAAAATGTGCAAATGTTAGGCTGGAAGCTCAACTCCATAATTCAAACAAGCAGACAGCGTAAAAAATTGCCTGGACTTAGAGCAGATAATAATAACATGCTGGATAACAAAAAAGGGACTTCCAGAAACAGGTGGTAGAAGTGCACTTCAAATATGTCTTAAGAGAACCAGCTGACCAGTGACAACAGTCTGGCTGTTGTCTCCAGAATATGATGAGCTGGTTATTAGGCTGGGGATGTTTCCCAGCAAGGCAAAGACAGGGGACAGTTAAAACTTATTTTAAACCCAAAGATTCACTCTCTTCGAAAACCGTTGCAGAATGGCAGAAAAAATGATTCCTTTCCACTCCCTGAATGTTTCTGACAACGTGCTAATATCAAAAGGAAGTATGCCAGCCAAAAGTGAGCCTGTGAGCCAGGGAATATAGTAAATGCTGGCACAGAATGAGACAACACAGGTGGGAAGGCAAATCCCAAAACACTTCTGAGGCTTCTTCTGGAACGGTACTATATCCTTAATGTGGTGCAGCAGAATGTTTGAAGGGAATTTCTGGTTTGTCTTCCACCCAAGTGATTGCTGTTGTCTAACTGAGGAGTGACATTGGACCAAAATTCAGGTTGGATGGGACCTTAGGAAATCTCCTGTCCAGTCTCCTGCTCAAAATAGGGTGAGCTATCAGGTTAAAAAGAGGTTACTCAGGGATTTGTCCAGTCTGGTCTTCTAATGGTGAAGCAAGAAAAGATGTTTCAGGCCACTGAGGAAACATATCAAGAAACTATAGTACAACCTTGAACCTGTTCTTTGGCCTCCTTTTAAATCAGATCAAACAAGAAATGAGAGGAACAGGTTTTGTTGACTCCCAAAAAATGAAATTAGTTTATTTTTAAGGGTTTTTTCTTAATCATTAATATGAACTAAACTATGTCCCGGGTGAGCTAGTAGATTCAATATCTTAATCTACTCTTACTTTTCAAAAACTCACACTTTTTTTCCCTCCCCATGTTTAAAATGTCTTGCTCACATAAAATCTGAGGCCAGTGTTTGAGCTATGGTTATTACCAAGTTTGAACAGCACTGAAGATCAGAGTCCTGCTGTCCCATAGTTATTTATATGTGGACATTACAAGATTTGCAAGCAGGGAAGTATTGGTCATGCCATCCCATGCAAACAGCAGGAAACAGCTGAGCTTTTCCATTTCCTACAGACACTGAGTTAAAGTATTTTCAAATAGTGCTCTTTCCCCACTACTTCACATGGCAAACAAAGAGATTTACAGATGATCTAAAGGAAGATTCAGGCCACCAAAGACACGCCTGAAATTAAACCCAGACACAAATCAGTTCAAAAGGGTGTCAGAGAATCAATTAATGAAACACCTCCTCACACAGGATATCTGAAACTAAGTACAACCAGCTATTTCCCTCTGCCCACCTATTCTGTGATTTCTCATGCTCACTGATCAGTACTTTTGTAGGGTTCTCCAATTCAAACAGAAGATCTCGTTTCTTGCTCTCCCAGTACCTCTTTGTAGGTTGTGAGAAAAAGGGAATAATTTTAGAGATCAAATCCAGAGCTTCAAGGATGTAAAAGTGCTCTTATGATTGTTCCTGCTCAAGCCTAACCATATTTTAAAGTCCCTTTCACCTAGAACCAAAATAACCTGACAAGGTGGTTATTTATTATAATAAGGGTCTTGAGTTCTGTGGTGTGAAATTATTGTGCCTCCCAAAGGAATTTGAGGCAGTCATCAAATACTGAATATTTTCACCTATATTTATTTGGGAGGAAATCTGTGGTCAGGACTGGCCTTGCTTCCTATAATGGCTCTTTAGATTCAGACCTCGACTAAGGTTTGAAAAAACTGCACTGCACAGATTTTATGATTATACATAGATCAGCACACAAGCGTGGTAAAACTGATGCCTTGTCCAGAGGACCTCGTTGGGAAATTAATTGCAAACACTGCTCTTTCTCAAGTGGAGAAAGCTTCTCAGTTTCTTTACTGGAGAATCTGAAGCACTGGAATGATATCCCAGTTTTATGGTATGTATCCTGCAACTTGGGGGGACACCAACTTCACCAACTCTCAAGACTTGGCCAGCAACAATCCTCCAAAATTATGCCAGTTTGCCTTTTGCCCTCACATCAGTGTACACAGAATGAGCCCTTGGACACGTGTGATAATGTGGTGCTTTATTGCTTGGCCTTCTTCTGTTAGCTGATTCTTTGGGAATTTAAAACCCTGAAGAAACTGTGACACTGGGAGAATAAGATATTAACTTTGTCTGCTTGTATGACACAAAGTGCACATGTCTGGGGAATTGTGACTGACAGTCTTTCGTGAAGGGTTGTGTTTGAAAATTTTTATGGTGACCTCTGCATTTCTGTAGCTTCATATTTGAACAGATGTCAATTCACACAAATGGATTGAGGTTCTTTTTGTTCTTAAGTGTGTTTTGGGGTTTTGTTAGGCTGAAGAGTATTGGTAGTGCTGTTTGGGGCTTGAAAAAATACACCATCCATCTAATTATAAAATATGCATCCTAAGAAAAATACACAAGGTGAAAATCAGCTGAGAATGTACCAAGCAATGGTTCTTTCCTCCACAGAGTAGGAAGGTTAGCAATGTAGCCTTGGACAAACGGTTTCTTCCCCAAACCAGTAGATCTTCAAGGAGTGAAAGAGATGAGACAGTAGAACATTTCATACTTACTCAATGCCACTGCAAACACAGAGGGCTTGAAAAAAACCTCCTCTCTGCTGGAGAGGTGGGATCAGAGCCCCTGCTCACAGGGCCTGGCACAGTGTCACAGCCATGCAGCCTGGATCCCCCTGCCAAAAAGCTGACCCCCAATTAATTTGGACAAAGTTCTGACTTTGCTTGCATGATCAATGCCAGTTTTATAAGAATCATTTTTTAGAAACTACTGACTCACATCAGCTGACAGGTTATGTATGATTAATAAGCAACATAAGAAAACAATGTTTAATAGTTTAATGGCTGTAAGTGCAAAGTAAAATTATTTAATTACACAAATTTAAAAGGCTGCAAAGCCTTTACAATCATGCAGTTCTAGAATTTAAATTGTATTACTGTGATAATTTGATGTCTAATGCTGAAACATACTGAACAACTCTTAAAAGTTTTGTGCTTGACTTCAACTTCTGAATAATTAGTAAACTTCAAGGACAATTTCATATTCCTCAAGCACAGAGAGAGAATTTGTAAAACAGGAATGTTATGAAACAAATCTCATTTGAAGAATAAACTCTACAGAAAAACAAATTATTAATAACAAATCCAAGCATTGAAGTAAAAGCCTGAATCCTAAAAACTATAAGGCTGAATCCTAAAATTTATCTAGACAATATTTATGGTTATATCAGTAATAAAAATAATAGATTAGGCAAAATTGTAGTATTTTGTCTAAAGTATGCGAAGGCTATGGTGCAAACTCAGCTTGAAATTAATTGAATGGACAACAATCTCCTTATTTTTAATACATTTAGGCTTCTAGTTTTGTTTACCTGTTTTGCTCCAAAATTCTAGATAAAAATTAAGTTAATTAACTCTTTTTCTAAGTCTGAGGAATGGGACATTTAATTTGTGATGAACACCAAGCAGTTACATTCTACTCACAAAATACAAAATCAACTGAACACACAGTTAAGCATCTGACACAGTTCAAAAATACTGCCAGCCTATAAGTATTCTTACACAAGCAGTTCACAAAATATTTAACATTAAAGTCTAAACATCTGTGTAACTCAAATATATCTGTGATGCTCCCAAAGGGTTAATAGTGTCTTGTTTCATTTCTTACATGTAGTAATTTAGCTGTGAACAAAAGCAGCTCCCTGCTGGATACCTTGGCTAAAGGAAACACAATGAACTGGTAAAAACCAGTTTTATCTCACTGCTGTTGCCTAGGGCTACAGACAAAATGAAGTAAAAAAATTCACATGCAGAGTATTAGGTGCTTATGAAAGATCCAGCAGCGCTGTTGCCTAGTGATTCAGCGAGGAATCAGCACAGGCCAATGAGGTGTTTGGGTACTGAATAACATCCCCAATGACTGCTTTACATCTCCTGCAATTCTGTCATACACCCCCATGATTTCCCGGTGGTGAGAATCACTTTCAAGGGAACCTGTCAGGAAAAAAAAATAAAATTTTAAACAAATAAACACATCACATATAGCAAGATTACTATTTTTGCTTTTCCCTTTGGATGTGATACTGCTCTAGATTACATGCCTATCCAATGTGAAATGTTCTTAATTTCTATTAATAGTCAATTATTGCTACAATTCTGATAAAAATATCTTAACAATTTAAGCTAACCTTTAGTTTTGAAATTGCAAATACATGTTACTGATTAGCAAGGAATACACTAAAGCAAAATTCATCTTATGCTTTTAAAAGAGATACAAATGATTTTGATGCTTATCATCAGCAACTTTGTCAGCAATGCATAAAGATACTAGGGTTTTTTACCCTCCCCTTTTCAAATTCTGGGGTATTTTTATTGTTGCTTTGGTTTAATTTCAGTTTGTTTTGCAGATCCTGGTGCTCTTGTACACAGTAGATTTGTTGACATGAAAGCTGCCTCATTAGCATGGACTATATTTTGGAAAAAAAAAGCTACTTCAAAGATAAAGCATCCTTTACCTCAAAGAAGAAAAAGAGATCTTTCCCTATTAAGACTATATGTGTGCTCTAGTTTAGTGGCATTTTATCTCCATATTAAAAAATAATATTCCTACTAACAGAGCACACAATACATATTTAGCTGAAGTAAGCCTGCTGAAGGAGAGCAGGAGCATTTCACAAAAATCTTTTCATCTTCAACATCTCTAATCCTGAAAAGACGTTTTCCTACCGTATAGGAGGGTAAACAACATGAACAAAAAAACACACTTTTTTTTAAAGATCACTCTCAATTTCTTCTCTGAGATGAAACTATGTTTTTTATCCGGCCTCTGTCATTGATCTCTTTTTGAGGCTGCAGAGGAAGGTGAAGTATCTTCATGATGGATGTAGTTTAATGTGCTGCACGAGCAAAAGAATGTCAGGATTCCTACAGCAATTTGCTTAGGAGAAGGAGACCAAACAAGGGTAATGAAATGTGTATCTCCAAATACTTCTACTGCCTACTAAAAAGTCCTAATCTTTGAAAGCCCCAGATAACTACTTATTGTCCAAGAATGTGCTTCTTTTCACCTATTAAGGCATAGTAGGTGTTTAATGGAGAATTACTGTTCTCATGGGAATGACATATTGAATCCATCTGTTTAATGCATTGAGACGGAATTGTCAGTGTGTGACAGTAAAACACCTTAGACAGAGGTGAATAACAAGGTAGGTCCCATTTGCCACTTAATGGTTACTCTGAAAAATGAACACTAAAATGATATTCTACCCCTGTAACTATGAACAGTCTCAGTAACCATGTAAACATTTGTCTTTCTTAGAAACCTGTTACAGTGCTCATATTTATTTCATGACCATGACTTCCTCAGACAAAGTATGAATGTTGTTACCTCTGAAAAGGCACCTAAAAGTCTCCTAAAACTATCCAGAAATGACTACAGTGTTGCTATTCACTTATATGCCATCAATAATACCATATTTGATTAAGAACCTTATAGCAGCATGAATACCAGGTATGTAATACAGTAATTAAAAATATTTAAATGCAATATACCTTGAAAAACACTCTGCCTTCTTTTTTTTTTTTTTTTTTTTTTCCCTGAGGAATTTGTAACAAAAGATGAAAGGCAAACACGTGTGTACAATGTAAGCAACCTACAGAAATGCAGTTTGCAAAGCTGGGGAGTATCAGTGCAAGAAATTTGTAATCCAAGTGTGGCCAACAAATCTCACTGGACCATATTTAGAAAACAGAATGTAAAATCTTACAAGGGTTAAGGGAGTAGTGAGGGGGGAAATCAGTATGGGGGATCAGAAAGCAGAAAGAGTAACTTAGATCTTGGATACCCTTCATTATCATTTCTCAATATTTGTGGGAAGGATGGGCTTCCTAAGGACCCGTAAAGAGTCCTGCAAGACCTCCAGAGAAAGCCTCACAAAGTGGATGGAATGCTGCAATAGATATAGAAGATCTGGAGGAAGAAATACAAGACAAATTATCAAGTAGTTTTCTTTTTCAACTGTTTCCATTAGTGCAAGTCTGTATGTTGCACCATTTCTGAAAAAAATTAGAATAAAGCTGTTTCTGTCCCTGAATCTTGTGAAGTATTACTGCTGAGTGATTAGTACACCAAGTACTATGTTTGTCAGGAAACTGGAAAACCTTGGGCTGTTGCTCTCTGAAGTTTAGGGAATCCCAGGAACTCTAGTCTTTTACCAAGCAACAAAAGCTGAGCAGTAGGCTACAGTGATGGGTACCAGTTTTGTAGAGACAAAAAAATATTTTATAACGGAATTAATACAAAATTAAATACAAATTTAACAAAAATTGATAAATTATAAATTTAACATAATTAATACAGCTATCAATACAAAGATAGCTGTGTAGTTATCTACTCACTTTTTACAGTTGTTGGTCTGGTAGATAATGTCCTCTACCTTTAGCAATGACCAGGGATTTTTGGATGCTTTGTGTCAGGCATCCACACAGAAATGTTAAATAGATCCATTTTCTAAGTGAAAATTACTGAAGAAAGATCTTTTGCAATATTTTTTCAGCAGTCACAAATGCCTGGCACATCTACAAAGACTATTAAAGGGACATATTTTTCACTCTACCACACCCAACAGAAGTTTCATAGCAATGAATGAAATAGATTTTTAAATTACCATATGCATTGCTACGACAATCTCACTTTCCAAAAGGGAGTATACTTTCTTTCAGATATTTTCCTTTGGAACTTTTGTGGTAATTTGAAAAATCAATTACCACAAATATGAAAGTGAAACAGTTGAAGTGAAAAGCAAAATGCTGTTTCTAGATTCCTGATATGATGACAATGATGATGTACAAAGCTAAGCATGCCTGAGAAAGAAATGGAAATTCAAAATTGTCCCTACCTTCAGTGGCACTTCCAAGGCCGTGGTTTGCTGCAGGGACTCCATTGTTCTTTTTACCAGTGCTGTAAAGTAAATTTGAAAACCTACAGCTTTATTTTTCATGTTAGAATTTTATATATATATATATATATATATATATATATATATATATATATACATATCTAAAAATTGGTTTTGTTATATTATGTTATATAGCTGCATTTCTGCATAAAAAATTATTTTAAAGTGATATTTTATCTCTTGCGAATAGTTTAATTTCTTTTTTAATGTTGGATTTCAGGGTAAAATTTGCAGAATTGTTTAATTTATATATCCCATATATAAAGAAGTACAGCACTACTACATTTCATATAAAGGCATACAGAGCATGTGTGAGTGCTTGGTTTTCAGCTTCACTACTCATAACTATTGTTTGATGACATTTTATATATTTTAATTTTTTTGTGCAGGCATAAAACTCATTTTAAAAAAGAAGCTAGGAAAAAAGCTCACAAGAATCTGAACTTTTAAAAATATTTTACTCTTCAAAGAAAAAAGATCAGAGCCAAATTTTTTTTAAAAATCATCCCTGTAGAATAGTGGAGCTATCATGACTCTAAACAATTAAACTTCAGTATAATTCATGTAACTTAACAACTCATCATGCTGTAACACTATGCTCAATATTACTGTGCAAATGCATCTAGAATTATTCCAAATCAATCATTTGGGATCAGATTTGCCATCGCTGGTCCTGCTAATTAGTGTTTTGCTTGACAGAGATTGCTGCTTCAACACATACTGTTCCAATAAAAATCAAAGAGAGATTCAATGGATCAACAGCTTTTAAAAAAGAAGACATTTTTGGCTAGTGAAAGTGAAGCAGGAATACCAGGTGGCCCCAGACCCTGCACTGCTCTGACAGGATGGATGACTAAATAATGTATGTTGTCATGTGCCCCACAGACCTGAGAAAGAGTAGGGTCTGAGCTGGTAACTGCTAGAGCGAAACCCACATGATTACTGAGCAGCTTCCTTTGAAGTTATCCCTCACTGCACATCACAGTTCTTTGGCAGCTGAGGTTAGAGGCAAAGGAGTGACAAGAACTCTAAGAAGCTGTGGATGTTGTTGCTCTAGCTGCTGCCAAAACCTTTTCTAATGATGCCAGCAATGAAGAGCAGTCTGTAATGTTTCGTGTTGTGTCACTGACACTGAGGCTGGCCTGATAATAATGATGAGGATAACCAGCTTCTGCCTGAACAGTGCTCAGACCGTGCTGGCTCACTCAGATTTGTGTGCTAATGAGCTGTCATAAGCTTTTCCATGAAGTCTGAATTATGCAGTAACTCAAAGTATCAGCAGATCAAATGCCAGAGCTGAGGAAACCAAGATATTTGTTGTCACATCTACATACCGCTACACCTGTAGACTTGGCTTATGTTAGATTTGACAAAGTTCATGGTCCAGTGTGGCACAAAGCAACATTTTTGGATTGCAGAAACAAACACTGCAATCTACAGATTATGAAAGGAGAAGTGCTGGCCTAAATAATTACTCATTTGTAATCCAGTCCAAGTCAACAACATGGCTATTAATAGAGGAGTGTTGGACTGCCTCTGTCTTGAGAAGCCCACTCTGAATTTCAACAAGCTGTCAGCTCCAGGAGGTCAGCAATGCAGCAGATGCTGGGGCACCCCAGCCAGGTGGGATGCCTTCAGAAGGCTCAGTGTCTTACCAGTCAGTCCTAGGTAAACATTTGTTTCCAAGCTATGACTGCACAAGGCTTTTGAGAGGATAACACCTGAATTCTGCACTTCTCATGCAGAATCACTCAGCTCTGTACGTGCCACCAGACACCTATGAAAAGCACACTCAACTCTGGGCAGCTCAACATTTTTTGTGTTGTTAGATAAATAAACAGCAACAGAACTTTTGGGCAATGAGAGGACTAGGTCTTCTTGACAAAGTAAATTCCAACAGACAGTAAAAGATGGAGCCTGAGTCAGCAGCATCACTTCCTGGTCTGAAATATGTGAGTGATGTGACAAAGGCTGCTCACTGCCTATGCACTGAGTTAGACCTGTTTTCCCCAAGTTCTCTAGATCTCTGAATTTGACTGTTTCTGTCCCATTTAGCTGTTATCCCCAAAAGGGGATTCATGATGGCAGCAATGACTGCAACAGCTTTCTCTGTTGGTTCACACACTTTTCGCTCTAAGGCATCTGGCACAATCAGAACTCTGCTGCATTCTTAAATACTCCTAATTTTAAAATGCACAGATTAAAGTGGCCACATCAGTGAACAAACCCAATGGTTCCTCATTCACTTTGACAACCATTAAAAACCTCTCCATGGGTTTGCTTCATTTTCTTCTTTCCTTTTTTTCTGTCAGTTCAGCTCCCTGTTCTCTTTCTCATGTCACACTGACTTCTTCTCTACCCAGAGTTTAGTAAAGCCATTCATTTCAAGCAATCTGAAGTTGTTGTGCCTGTATTTCAGCCTTTTGAAACCACTCCTTTGTAAATATCAAGAAAAAGCTGCTGGATTGCCATTCCTGTTCAGTGGTCTGCTAAGACTGTAAACAGCGAAGAAGGAAGCATTTAAACTACATTCCAGTCTTTGCACAAAAATAAATAGGTATAGTGGCTGAATACATTTAGGCTGGACATGTAAAGTGCTAGATTTTTCAGAGACAAAATTCTGGAATAGTCCTTAGTAGGAGTAATTTTTCATATGAAAATATGAAGATATGAAGATAATAATTTATAAAACAGACTATATGGCATGGGGGTATGTAATCACAGGAGAGATCCCCTTTAGTCCCATGTACATAATATCTGATTCTCCCACTACTTTCTCAAATCTCCTTGAAAATTTCCCTCTTTCTCAAGGTTCAGAATAAATAATCAGACATCCACAACTATATCTTCTTTATCTCATATACATTCTAGAGTGTAGTCACTAAAAACCAGAACCACAGAGTTTAAATTGATCTGTCTTTACCACTCTTAATCTTTTGCTTCTTTTCTAAGATTTGGACTGGAGACTTTGGGGATAATGATTATTCCTGTTCAGTCAAGAATCTAGTATATCTGGGGCACATAAATTATTAAATTAAAAATGTTCCTGTACAGCCACCCATGTACTGCAATGGCATCTGCAAAATGCTGTTCTCCCAATCTTTGCAAGTTATCTCTTAAAACCCATAGTCAGCAGTTGGGAGAGTTGTTGATTATACTCATCCTGAAATACTTTTTAAGTGCTAAGTATGCATGCTAAAATATTATGCATAAAAAATGGTGACAGCAAAGTCAAAAAACTATCGAGGAACTGAAATTTTCACATATGTTTTAACATATATTAGATTTTCTCGATACTGACCAGAATAAATATGCTTATTGAAAGTGCTGTGCATAGGAACAAAGACAAGACACGCATGCCTGCTGTGGAACAAAAGCTTATTTGTCCCTATCGAACTGAAGACATTTTTCAAGTGCACTCACCTATGAAATTATGACTCCAGAAACATGTCAAAGCTGGCCAGACATATGATCTATGGAAGAGGGATTTTTGCAAATTGAAAGCTATCAGATGCTAGAGGCATCTTTAGTTTATGCACCAGTGTTTTTCAAGTTAGAAAATGGCAGCTCAGAGGACAGAAAATGTCACTAACTTGTGATGACCAGTTCATTCTTTTGTTCTCCGGTTACTGCAGTCCCCTTTTGAA
Organism: Certhia americana; assembly: GCA_018697195.1. NCBI lineage: Eukaryota > Metazoa > Chordata > Aves > Passeriformes > Certhiidae > Certhia > Certhia americana. Next base: position 58,098,764 of record CM031860.1, on the reverse strand, counting down.
AATGTGCACATTTTTATACAGCTGCCTCAGTACCCAGTAAGCATAAAATTGTAGCAGAATAAAGTGAAATTTCATGTAATTTGTATGTGAATGTTTGTTTCTGCAATCCAAAAATGTGTACTGGCAGATGTTAAAAGTCTAAGATACTGTTCTTTAGGTAGCAAGTGATCTAAATACCAGCATAAATAGGCTTAATTTATATTGATTGTTGGTTTGTTTTGTTGTTTCGGGTTTTTTTGACTGTGTTTCAGTGTTCTTAAATTTAAGGTAAGTACTTCAGCTTATTTTATACCTGGTAAAATATTAGAAAAATTGTTTCAAACTCTACATTGTACATGTACCAAAAATAAGAACAGATGAAGAAATTCTTTAATTCCATATATACTGTATAATTATAAATGAGTTCTAAAAAACATTTTTAAATTGCTCTAATGCACTGTGATATTGAACACAAAGCACTGAAATACATATATTTCTACAAAAAGATTTTATTTCAAGTACCAAGTATCTTTCATTTAATTATCACTAATGGATGCAATTGAGCAGACAGAAAGGCATGGAAGAATCCACGATAATTGCCACTGGCAAAGTTCACCTTTCAAACCCACCAGCTATTTATGGAACACACATTAGAAGCCAGATTCTACAGTTGTAACTACAGGTATCCCTGTACTGCAAAAAAAAATATTTTTTTTTGCTTTTCTTCACCATGAAGTCCATTCCCTCTTTTAGCTGTAATGCATTCAGCAAAATCCAAGGGCAAAGAGGCATTTCAAACATAGCATGGAGCACCAGTGTCAGAAATGGTCCCCACAAAATGAAAAATTGGGTTCTGCCATTTCTAAGTACTCTCCAGAGTCTCTACTCACAGTCTGATCTGGGGACAGACTGCCTACCTGACTACACAGACTTTAGGACTCAGAGATGCTGAGCCTTCTCAGATCCAAGAACGCATTTTTTTGGCATTCCCATAATATCATCTGCCTTTCTGCTTCCTGGGCTGCTGGAGAGCTCAAGATGTGAGGAAGCCAGACAGGCAAGCTGGCCAGAAACCAGGCAGATTATTGATGGCAAAGCTGAGAGTCTTCTGCCCAAGCCAAAAGAATTTCTGCCAAATGTTTTGATTTGAACTTCCCAAGCACCGTCTAATAGGAAATTAGGATTTTAAAAAGCTCTTTTGCTGTCATGTTCTTGCCCTAAACAGAGAATTGAGGGAAAGAATATGCTATATCTTTGATGAAAATTGCACCATTCAGAGTAGTATGTACTTCATTGTATTTCAAAGTATGTCAAAGCTTGGGCAGTGAAAACCTTGTTATAAATAAATGATATTCTGCCTTGTCCACTCAGAGTGAGCCATACGTGTACTATAAAATTGGGTGATGGATTCTTTTTGAAGAAGGTATTTTTCCAAAATACAGAGAAGACCTTGTGAAGACCCACCTCATGCAGTACTTTGTGCAGAAGTAGATCTAGGAAAAAAGAACATTTCTTTGCTTGCCTCTTGTTTATTCCATTCACAAGATTCCAAATCATCTGTGTACTATTAGATGCACTATAAATGGGATTTCTGTATATTGAAAAGTCCTGAAAATACTTATTTGGCATATGAAATCCTAAGCAAGACTAAAGAAAGTACCGGTATTACAATTCCTAGTGTTAATTTTCAGCTGCCATTCAAGAGAGTCTTAGAAGCAAAAGGACATTTTAATGTTGTGAAGCAATTCAAAAAAGACTCTTCCATCAGGGAAATGCTGCTGAGAAGGCTTATAGCCTGCACTATGATCTAATGAAATAATACTGTTTACCTTTATGTTCTTCATTAATAAGTCTTAAAAATATTTTTATCTTCATGTCCATTCTACAAACAAGAAAAAGGAGACATGTATTTGTTGTTGCTTTCCTGAAAAAGCAGATCAGAAACATGACTGGAATCAGAATGCAAACATGTTGAATAGTAGGCCAGTACTTCTTGGATCACATTAAATGCAGGAGAATAACACAGCACTGAAGTGTAATCCATTAAAACCCTCAAACACTGCTCTTTAGCTTCAAGTCCACGTCTTTCCCTTTTACTGAGCTTTGTGACTGTACAACTGAGATTTCTCTCTGGATCATTAAACGGCAGGCTGGAAACTGCAAGTCAGCAGATTCTGTAATTTAAAGTTTCTGAATGGACAAAAGCTCATTAGATATGTAAAGACAAAGCTGACAGCTAAATAATATTGGCAAATAAAAATTAGAAGAGTAAGGATTTTTAAAAAAGGGTGAGAGAACTTAAGGTAAAGAGATGAAAACCATAATTGAACTTTCAAAGTGCTTAAGTGAATTAGGAGCACACATCCTACTGACATATCTTTGGTTTAATGCTCAGATACCTAATCTGTTACCTCCCTTAGCAGCTCCTGAAATAATTGGCAAAGATTAGGAGAAAAGAGTGTTCCTATTTAGTTTCATCTGAAAGGAATCTAGGTCAACTGTTCTCAGGCTGCTCTGTGATGTGAACTGAAACTGTTCACACCATGGACTGGGACAATAGGGAGATCTGCTTCAGACTTCTGACTGGAAGTGAGATGCCAGTGCTGGTACACCCTTTTTCTGCTCTTCAGATCAAATGAAATCCTCATTAATGACTGAAGAATCGCCAGCTTTGGACCCTTTTAAGACGCCTAGGATTAGTTCTTCTAGCAGAAGAACTATTAGGAAAACACAGAGTCAGGAAGGTCAAAAGGAACCTTTGGAGGTTACCTGGTCCAGCCCTGCTGCTCAGAGGAGCCACCTCAAGCTGACTGCCCAGGACCTTGTCCAGATGGATTTTTTTCCATCTCCGAGGATGGACACTCCACAACCTCTCAGGGCAACTTGTTCCAGTGTTCAGTCAACCTCAGAGTAAAACAGTGTTCCCTGATCTTCAGAGGGAACCTTTTGTGTTTCAGCTTGTGCTCATTGCCTCTGGTCCTGTCATGGCACCACCACTTCCTCTATGCCCACTCCCTTAAGACACATACATTAGTAGGATCCCCTGAGCCTTCTCTTCTCCAGGCTGGACAGTGCCAGGTCTCTCAGCCTGCCTTCATAGAACAGATGCTCCAGTCCCTTCCTCTTCTTTGTCACCCTTTGCTGCACTTGCTTCAGTCTTGTACTGGGGAGCCCAGACTCAGTTGCAGTACTCCAAGCAAGGCTCTCCCAGTGATGAATAAAGAGGAAGGAATCAATCTCTCAGGCTGGTCATTTGTATTAAGAATAAGACAAGTTATCACTCTTCTGTTCTGATGTCTGAAAGTTCCTGTCATGCAGAATTTTCTTTTTTTCTTTGACTCTTAGAGACAAATTGAAAACTCAATCTTCAATCAGCAGAATGAAACAAACTTCCATCTTGAACACTAAAGTTTGGTAAACTATGCTAAGTGCATTGACAATTTCCAAGGTATCTCAGACATCTAGACTGCCCAAGTCCATTTTCTAAAGGTCATCTTAGCAACTTCAATTATATAGTGATAACTTTGAAGCACAACAAGAAATTTACAGGCATGTTTGTTTTGTACCCTGCAGCTAGACCTGGAGATCAGCAAACTAATTACTGTGCAGTGCATACTCTAAACATGAGTATTTGAACTGCACTCTTTTTGCATTTTCAGAAAAAAGCCTCCAGTCATCATGTTTCCACAGTGGGACAATGTATTACTATTATTCATATGATAGCTAGAGTTTTGTTCTGTTATACTTGAAAAGTATAGATTTTTCCAAATGTGCTACAATTTCAGACTAGTAATAGAGATCTGAATTTTACCCAATGAGGGCAGAATCTATGATTTTCTATATGGATAATCAACCATGATTAATTTTTATCTTTTGGGCATAATGTTAGCTCTATACTTTATGCAAATTGATGCAAAATAAGATAATAAAAATCCTTCTATGCTGTCCTACAGATGTCTTTCAATACACTACGCTTCCTAACTATGTCACTTTTAGACACTGCCTTTTCTGAACAGATATTGCAATCTCCAATAATTGTATCATGGTTTCTAAAATTTAAATCAGATTTTAACTCATATATTTAGAGGTCAAATGTTAATACATTAACTTAATTCATTACAATGCCCTGAATATATTCAGCTAAAATATTTCCCAGGTAGTTTGTTTAGATTAGATAGAGTTTTAATGTTCTCATTTTGAACTAATACTCACAAGAGGGATCAGTGATGAAATGAGATTAATATAGCAAATTGCGCTGTTCAAATGAATGCAGCAGAGGAAGGTGAAGTTAATTTTTTATTAAATGCTTGTGCTATAATGGAGGATATTTCTTGTATTGGTTCATTTAAAATATTTGTGACATTATGCTAATTGGTTTAGCCAAACATATTGTTGAGCTTCAAACTAGACCAAAGTTTGTGAATAAACACTTGGTGCCTACAGGAATAAATCCACTACAGACACAACAGTCTGCTATGTGCCCTTGCTTGCTTGCTAAATTTGTACCAGATGCTGAGACAAACTCTGGCTGAGGGAATAATGTCTGGAAGTAATCCAGATGAGAGGATAGAAACATAGGCATGAACTTTTACTAACCTTAACCTTGAGAGTGCCATCATAAAGATTTCTTAATATAAAAAAGCAATAAACTAACTTAGAAATTACAATACAGTATAATCTTACATGAAGAATTGAATGCTTCTTTATGTAACAGCCCCTAATCTAAAGTACTTCAAACTGGTTTATTTCCTTCTAAAACCTTGGAGGAAATATTATTTACTTTTACAGGATTCACACAGTGTGATAAAATCTTGATAAAAAAACTAAATACAAATAACCATGGCAATGAATTCCAGACGAGTATATCATGTTTTATCTACATAAGAGCCAGTGGTGGAAAACATTCAGAAAAATCTGCTTAGTATACATTTTCTTAATTGTGAGAATCAATATGCTTCTTCTCGCTACATTAGTCCTGTATTCTCTGAGAATCACAGGATATAGAGAGTAAAAATGGGTGGGAGAAAAAGAGCAAGAGAGATCGTATTTACCTGAGAATTCTTGGATTTGAGAATCTTCTACTTCAAACAACAATTCATCATGGATCTGGGCAATTAACCTGAAAAAATTCAGAGACATCAGATAACATATGGAAAAAAAATTTAACTTATCCATGAATAAAAAAAGCACTGTTAAAGTGAAAATAAACATCCAAACAAAATTCAGAAAATCATTAATGGACTCAAGAATTGTGCCTCCCTATATTCTGGAAACATAAAGGCCATGGTTATAAACCCAACTTGTGCTTGTCAGCTTATAAATGTCATTCAGGGATTTCACAATGTGACAAGGTATTACTTAAAACCAATATAATTTGCAAAAAATGCAAGAAATTATGGAGATGGACTATGTTTTGTTAATATAGCTTGTTTTTTGAATTGGATATAAGAAGAAATTCTTCCTCATGAGGGTGGTGAGGCACCAGAACTGGTTGCTCAGAGAAGTTGTGGATGCCCCATCCTTGGCAGTGCTCAAAGCCAGGTTGAGCATTCTTGGAGCATTCTGATCTAGTGGGAGGTGTCCCTGCCCATGGCAGGGGGCTGAACAAGGTGCTCTTTATGGTCCCTTCCAACCCAAACCATTCTGTGATTACATGATTTAAATTAAATGTCACTTGTAGATTTTTTTTAATACCTTTTCTTAATAATAGCAGTTATCAAGTAAATAATTCTTTACAAATGGCAGAAACCTCAATATGGTTATGACTTATAACTTTTCACAGCTTCTTAAGATAGTTTCACGCTGCCTTAAATTACAATGTGACATTGACTAACAGTGTGGTGAGCTCTAATAATAGATCTTAAATTATTAGTCACTTACAACACAGTCAGAAGCAGAGTGAAACAGATTAACATATTTTTAATAGGAAATTAGGACACAGGACACAAAAAAGAAATAGATGAAAAGACCGAGATCATCTATAGAAAGAGAATACTGTTACATGAAAAGTTGTAATTTCTAATTCAAGTAAATTAATTAAAGCAAGAGAGTTCTCATAACCATTGAAATGACATGCAAAAGGTATAAATCAGAACAGTGACTATTAAAGATGAAAAAACAGTCTAACAATGGAGTAAATGAAAATAATTGCATTTACTAAACCAGTACAATAAAAACATGATACACTGGTTACTGCTTGTTTTAGAGCAGTGTCTCATGCCTTCAGATAGGATTAAAGCACCATATATTCTGAATATTTGGTAAAGAAAAGTCCTTTCTTAGAAGAACTTACAATATACATAAAAACTTCATCATAAATTTATCAGAATTTAGGAACGAAAGATTAGGATTTTCAAAACCTCTCAGCATTGTAAAACTGATGACCTCACCTCCATGTTAAAAGTAAAACAGGAGGAACAGGGCTGGACCAGAATTAAATGCTACATTGTGTGTGTCAAAAAACCTGTGGAAGCAATGTAAAATAACGAAATTTTCTCTCTGGACAGCAAAATAGACTTGATACAACTCTACCTGCTCACCTACTAAATGCAGCCCAGCTCCTTTAGCTTAGCCCTCCATTGTGGCTGAATGATCCTGTTTCCATTCACATTATCCTGAACAGCACAGTCCATCAGCTCAGTTGCATTGACAGTTAACTCAGGACCTGCATGGAGCTGCAGAGTTACACCTGCACTACCTTACACATCTAGTCATTAATTTGAAGTTCAGGACCATGTTCTGTCTGCTAAATACAGAACTAGAAGTTGGCATTGCTGGTTCTCTGTCTAGCTCTGCTGCTCTCCTAACCAATGCCTTCAGTTAGAAAATGGGAATAATATTTCTGAGATCTAAGAAATTAGTATTTCTGATACACTTCTATTTTCAAATGAAAGATATTACAGAAAATTTAATTAACACTAAACATGGTTTCCTAGACTGATGCCAAGAAGTGAAACAGTACACACAATTTCCTCCTTAATGCTCATCAAACAAGATAGATACTTTTTGATTAGTTTTTATCTCTTTTTCTTACATGTTTCACAGAAAATAATCAGTTCTGGTCCTAAAGTACAAGGCCACCTGTATTTTTTTAGGCTTGCTTAAGTAATAACACTTGCATGCAATATGCTGTTCCACAGAACAAGTATTCAATTTGACATCAATAAAGATGAAAGAAAAAAATCAAAGCAATTTGTACATTTAAAATTTGCAGCTTTCATCATTCCCCTGCATGCACCCACCCAGCCATTGCATATTCTGAGTGAAAGAAGTTTGAAAAAGCCCCTATATTTTTGCTCAATAGCTTAATTGAATCCTCTTCACTTTGAAGGAATATTGCAATAGCAAGCTCCTCTCATTATCTTGTGCTAAAAGGTATGGCCAACTGGATTAGAAACTGCAAACCAGGCAGAGACTGGTATATTTTTAATTCTACAGATGATAAGAATGTCTTTGATTTAGAAACTAGCATTTTATTAACTATGTTCTTGCCTGACTGAAAATTAGGCATCTTTTCTGATGAGTGCACATATGACTTCCTTTACTGAAAAATATGACTTCCATGCCAGTGGTGTGGAACTAGAAATAGTGCTACAGCCTGACCCTTCAAATGCATAAATATTTCTGTGACTCCCAGTCTGAACATGGCTTCTGACACCACTTCAGTGTGCCCAGCATACAACAGCCATCTTAAACTATTATGCTTCACTATAGAATTTTTTAAAAGAAAATATTTTTCATTTTCTTAAGACTACATTGCTCATTCTTCCAGTTTCCTATAAAGCAACAAAGACTAAATTCTCGGTCCTCCAATGGATCCACCCAGCTATTACTACTCTATCATAATCATATTAATGAATTATATATGCCAAAACTAATTAAACTGTTCTCAAAAGATTTTTCATAGTATTCTATTTATGAAGCCAAATTGTTAGAGCATACTTTCCCCTAGCACCAGGCCAGTTGTCTAATAAAAGAACTATTGAGGATTTTGTTTGTTACTAGAAATCAATATATTCCACGTCTAGATTCCTCTGTTCTAAAGTACAGAATTGCAACGTTTTCCATGACTACTTCAAACACCTTCAAATAATTGCAATATTGAACTGACCTCAACAAAACAGCTTTTACCTTATTAATGTGCAACTGTATTTTCCGTTATCATTAAAGGAAAACTTTCTGTCTAAACTCAAAAAAAGAGGACTGCAGCATGACATGCTGCAGGCTCCAATGTAGGTATATTCACTAGAAGAGGCCAGTGTAGGAGAGGGGGGAAAAAAAAGACAAAATTGTCAGAGTAGTCTTCATCAGAAGGAGGTTTTTAACAGTGACATGCAGTGCTTCAGGACGTTAGAATGTGCCAAGAGATGCTCAAACTAATTAAATTCATGCTTCTTCTACAGACAAGGGACTAAGGCTGGTTCTGACCTAGATGTTCTGAACTCACATTTGGAAAACCCCAGCTCTGTGTCTTGATGTTCTGGGAGCACCACCTCCCAAAACAGCTACCTGAAGTTAGACAGAGATTAACTCTCTGTACATTTTGGTAATATATATTTTTTGCATCACCGGGAAATTTTAACTGTTGTTAACAACACATCCAAAGCATAATTTAGCTTTCTGGACTGGTCTGTAGAAAGATAATATAAAATATAAAACACCAACAGTTTAGTGATGGACTTGGAAGTGCCAGGTTAACAGTTGGAGTCAATGACCTTAAAGGTGTTTTCCAACCTAACTGATTCTATGATTTTCTATGACATTGAGCTGCCTGCTTTAAGAATTTCAATAGAAAATAAATGAAAATAAGGTTTAAAACTGGGCAACTGGAAAAGCTTTTAAAAAGATGGTTTGATCATCATACATGACATAGCAGGACTCAATGATCTTAAATCTAACTAATATTATAATTCTGTAAGGAATTGAGGGCACCTTATTCAGACCAAGATCCAGGCTGAGAGCCCAGACTTAAGTTCAAGGTGGTTCCTGCTGGACACTCCTACATCTTCAGAAAAAAAAAAGGTGCAGAACAAGGTCACAGGTAGGTCTGATTCTGAACAAGAGCGCTCCAGTGTAAAATTTCCAGGACAAATCACATATTTTATTTTTACCTTGAAGATATACTGAGAATTAAATCATATCTGAACAAGAGATTTCCTAAAGCAAAAGGGTTGTCTTTGGAGAAGGAGAGAAGAAGATGAATTATTTTAAATCCATCATAACTTAATGGTTTGAGTAAAAATTCTAGTGAAAAAAAATCCTCTAATACATCTTGAGAATTTAAAACAATGTTAGTAGTTAAGTATTTCTATAAGAACAATAAAAATATAAACATTGAAGAGTTTTAAACAGGGCATTAAGGATCACTTGGTAGCATAATAAACTTTGAAATATATTTTTTTAAAATATTCTCTAAAATAGTTTATAAAATACTTTAAAAATATTTCCCATTTTCTATTCCCACAAAGTTTTCATCTTATTTTAAAAAGCACTATGTCTCTTCTGATCACTGAAATGAAGGTCATACAACAGTATCGGATTTTATACCCTAAATATTAATATCCTCGTCTCTCATCCTATGTTACTTCCCTCTTTTGATATAATCAAGTCAATCAATAAAATAAGAATCCAACTAATAACACCACATTTTTTGTTTTTAATTTGAAACCAATAAAAGCCTAATGGGAGACTTCAAAATTGCGGATATGGGAGTACACAGTTAAAAGCTTTGTATATAAAGTTTGAAAATAAACCCACAAAGCATAAAAACTTTGACATAACCACTGTTAAGTGGTTAGGCAAAAAAAACCAAACCAAACCAAACCAAAACAACAAGGTATTTTGAAAACAGACTAATGGGGAAATATGGAAAAAACACCCAAACCAAAACCCAAATCATCAAAACCAAAAAACAAATGAAAATATGTTTCATGTTTTTTAAATGGAAAAAAAAGAAATTAATCGCTTGAAAAATTGACACAATTGACACATTCACACTTAATAAATTAATATTTAATAAAATAAAATATTGACTTAAAAGGCACGCAATGAAACACTTTGCCAGAAAAAGCCAGAATGGCTGCTCATGTAACAAAAACTTGCATGGATTTAGAACATTTAGAAACGATGACATACAATGATTTTGTGGGAAGACTTTTAAATCTTATGTTTCAGAACTTAGACTCATCCCCACAAGCAGAGGAAGATGAAAATCTGCAGACAGACAGGCTACTCTACTACAAATCTTACACCTCCCTCCTGAAGCATCTGCTACTGGCCACACTCAGTGATAATGGACCAGATGGAAGCTGGATCCAATTCCTCTTAGAAATATCTACATTCCCTACACTGAAACCCTATTCATTTATTTTCTCATACTACTAATACTCCCTGTTGTTTAATTGTGCCACAGAAGCCTACAGATTCCAGTGGACAGAATGCCTATTGTCATGTAAGTAAGGAACAAGATTATTAGCATATTGTAATATTTTTTAGAATTTCCCCTTTTTAAAAATTTTCTTGAAGCTGTACCTATGTGGGTTCCTAATGTTGTAATATAAATGTTATAGCTCAGGATACATCATGCCTGAATAGATGTTACTTGCATTAACTTTAAGCTACCTCTTTCAGTGTTTTCATGATAAAGACCAAATTATTTTAACATTTTAACCATAAAAATTCAGATAGCCTGTAAAATTAGTTTTCTCAGCAGCTACATCATGAAGAGTGGGAAACTGAACAGATGGCTAATTAAAGATAATAGAATTTTTGCATGTATCCAAAATGTTTGAAAACATACCAATCTAAAAGGTGACCTACAAAAGGGTTTTATAAAAGAAATACATTTATTTGTGTTGAATGTCTTATATAAAGGAATAGTGAAAAACCTGCTACATCATGCATGTCCTTTTTGGCTGTGTTATTTCAGCATATTAAATATACTTGGCTCTTTCTATAAAGAATAAATTACTCTGACTTGCTCTGGGAACTCACTGAGCACTGTTCAGGTGACAGCTCACCATCTTGTGGATACATGCAAAATACTGCTTTGGTTGCTTGAGGAAAGTGATGATTCTTCTAAGTTACAGCTTGCATAGAAATTCAATGTTATTTGGCTACTTTTGGAGGCAAAGAGCTATATACTGAACAACAGCTATGGAGAGTGCAATATGATCTCAGAAGTTTCCTTCTGTTACAAAAAAAAAAAAAAAAAACAAAAGCATTTGTCTGTGAAACAACAATCTTATTCTCCTCTCAAGCAAAATCCAAAACTTATCTTCTCCTTGTGGTTTAATTTCTCCAGTATTATGCAAAGGATAAAAGTTAACCATCTTGCTAGAGTTAATACATTAAGGAAGTTTGGGCATATACTGAGTGGGAATTGTGGGCAGAATACCAGAGCAAAAAGCATTTATTTGAAAATCCTGGTTAACTGCTAAAAAAGAAACATGAATAAAATCAGTTCTTTGACTCCTGAAGAAACAGATAAAGGGACATAAGATTTAACCAAAATTAAAGAAAACCAACACATAGCAGCAGCACTAAGAATTTTACTTAATGTGTTTATCTGAAACTATAATGTAATCAGGAAGTTGGGTTTGTTACTATGCCCTCTTGTTTGAATTTGATAGATTATAAGCAGTTTATAAAGTAACAATTATTGAATCCCTACACACCTTACAAAAATGCCTCTAGATTCTTGTGTTGTACTAAAACTGAAGACACTTTCAAGAAAGTAATAATTTGCGATTTATCACATGACTTGTATCTGAAAAAAACACAGGTCACATAAAACTTGTTGCTGGGACAGTAAAGCTGTTTCTAACTAATTTAGCTATCTGTAGAAGTGAGTTGTATTTACAGCTCACTAGCACAGAAAATCATTAGGTTGATTAAGATGTTCATTACTTGAGGAAGACATGAAAAACTCCAACATCCACTGCTATTGAAAAGCAGCTGGGACCAACCAAGAAAACAAACCTTTTGCTTTTATTTGCCGGTGGTTTTTCCTTTTCAGACTACTCATTTATTTTTGGCCTGTGGTTGAATCTGTCTCTTTAACTATTCTCCAGATATGCTGAGAACTAAAGTGTCACGACCCCATGTAATAGCAAAGCTGTGTGTTTGTGGCACAGGTCCAGTGATGAAGGAACAATAATTTCATGTAAAAGCAGAATCGGTGGATTCACACCAAATTACTCAATAGTTCTGTAAACTTCTTAAAATTCATGTGCATGTTGTTGAAATACTGGGAAGTTCATGTAATACCAGGTAGACTTTGGGTAACATCAGTGCTTCTTCAGCTTACAAAATGATAATATGTACAAGCAATGCTATAGGCAGCAATTCTTCCACAATTTGCTAGCATCCTTCTTTCTCACCAAGTTTCATTGTGACTGTCACTGCAGTGATGTTTTAAACACCAAAAAGAACTACAACTGTCCATCTGAGTTCGCCAAGTTCACCTCTGCACTCTCATCAATTCCATAAATCTTTCTTTCAGCTGCTACTGTATGCCTTGATCTCATTTCAGCAGTTGCTCTGCTATCATCTGCCTGCAGGAAACATCATGTGGAGGTTCTGTGGATTGCATCAGACAGGTAAAAGCTGGCACTTCAATAATTTATACTAGCAGCACATTTTCAGTGAGCAACTTGGCCAGCAGCAGCAGCAGAATGTCTTAAGAAAGATCTAGGTAATACAGGAGAAGGCTGAAAAATTTTGATTATTTGTCATCACCACACAAAATGTAGAGATATTAACACTGATGCCACTAGTCAATCCATACTAATATTAGTACTGTATCATATATATAACATTTAATACTACTTTTCCTGATTTCTGTCAAATTGCTTCTAAATAACTGATTGACTTGTTATTGTCAACTGCATAAACTGCTAGGCTGATATTTGAGTTAAAAGATAAAGAAACGTAAAGAGAAAAATGAGACTGCTAGTTGATAGAATTATCAGTCACAGTGGAATATAGTGTTTCAAGAACGCTTCTCTGAATCATCGTAAAAATGTAACTAGAACACCTCTCCTGACTTCCAAATACAGTATCCTATATGCAAACAATAACTGAAAATCTACTGACTGCTAGTCACACAAAAATGAAGCTTCACACTATTGGGTTAGAGCTTTCTCACTGCTGAACAGCTTCCAGCACAGGAACAATGAAAGCAGTGTTGTGAGTGAAGACTGCAAACACACCTGCAAACTAACACTAAAAACTCTGAGACCTTATTTAGAATTATTTTTTATTTATTTCTATGTTAAGGAAGACAAAATGTTGAGTATTCGCCAAAACCTAGCTATACTTAATAGGATGCTGTCGTCCAGTGTAAATGTTCATAATCACTTCTAAAGCATGTAAAAAATGATATTTCTCTTTGATATGCTGTTCAAAGTGAAAACCTTGTTTCCAAAATTAGAAATTCTAACAGAGAAATAAAGATATTTACAAGAGGATGAAGATAGAAGAAAAGATAGTAGTGTGCTATCTTTGGAATGACTATGATCTGATGGGGTGATAATAGGAGATTGATTATATTTCTCATTTTGGAAGAGCTACTGTATATTCCCACTGTTACAATAGCACCAATTATGTCCACGCTTCCTTTCAACAATATTTTCCAAAAGGCTTTATAAAGGATGTTAGAATCATTATCCTGACCTGACTGATAAGAAAATCAAGAAACAGACCACTGAAAAAATAACCTACTGAATGTCACCTGGCAGACAAGCAGAAAGAGAGTATTTCACGTTTCAGTCCCATATTCTTTTGGCAAGATCCTTCTGATGTTTTCAAATGCCACTGTCCAAGCAGGGAAGTGTTCACAGAATTTACAAAGGCATTGATTGTGCTTCTCTGAAAAGCCTGGCCTGTAAGTACCTACTAAATATTACAGCAAGGAGGCATTATTGGCTACTAAAACTCCTGTAGCAAAGCAATCCAGTTGTTAATGGCTGGCAGAAGTTCAAAACCCCTGTTTAAAACAGTCTATCCTTTTTAAATCCCCTTGCAGTGTTGGTCTTTCCCAGCTGTGACATTTGTGATAGGAACAAACAGGACAGGCAGTGATATTTTTCTGTTACCTGGTGTAGCCATTTCCCTATGCTTTCACAACACCGGGAATTTCAACATGTACAGCTCCAAAACTTCCCCATGTCTGTTACCCCTTAGCCATTTACTGACATTACTTCTTTAAAAGAAATAGTTTTGACAAAGAAAAACCCAAGTAAAATTTTCCGTTGAGAGAAAAAAACATTCACAAGCTTAATCAGATATGACATTAGTAGCAAAAAACTTCAGCTTTTTCAGAATTACAACAAACAGCCACTTGCTGAACCTAAAGATCTGTGTGCCAGGCAGAAACTACAGCATGTAGCATGTTCTTTGCCCTTGCACCACCTCTACTTGCCTCCTCCACTAAAAGCTGCTGGCTGCTCCTCTATCATTCATCTAACTCAGTTATGCCTGCTACTGCTGCAGAAATTTTCATCCCTGCCACAGCTGACAGATTCTGGGCTCTTCATTCAACTCAGGTAGCAAAATGAATTACAATCAGTGCAGACAATCTGCCTGAAAGTGTACAATGCAATACGTGATAGTGCATCATCCAACATTTAATACATTAATGTATCATTGTCTGAGTACAGGCAGGATCTCCACCAAAGAACAATTTCCCTTTTCAGATTTGTGCTAGTGGGCCACTTTTTTTCTTTTTTTTTATGGTTCAATGGTATTTTGCTTTAAAAGTTGCAAGAACATTTAAGTTGCTCAGAAGTTGTTTTATTTTCAGCATAGGAATGAGTCCAACTACTTTGAATTCAACAAATTGAACTTTTATTTTTTATTGGAAATTGTATTTTTAAATATTGATCAAATAAGACACCACTGTTGTGTGTAAACAATACACACATTAACACACACAACTTATTTATAGGGTTAGATAATACCCATAATTGCCATGTATATTTGGAAGGACAAACCCTATTTCTTTGTACTGAGCTAAACACCCCCAGAAATCCTCAGTGCATGATTGCTACTTCTGTTATCATCCTTTCTGGATGACAACAGAAACATTGATGTTCTGCGCTATTTGCACTACTCTGCTTTTGTCTGAACTTCTACTGCATCAATTCATTTGATACAAAACCTTTGCATTACCAAAGATGAGAAACCAGTTATTTGGGGATTTTTCTACATGTTTGACTTCAAAGTCTCTTTCTATTGCAGCAAATAATAATGTTCACTGGCTGTCTGGACCAACTTCTCCACAGGAAAAGTAGACTTCATTATTTCTGCCACTGGCATAAAACTCTTTGAGTACATTCTGTGATCTCCCACCCAACTCTGAGCAGTCACAACAGAAGAGATTCATGATGACCAAGCTTTGCTTTAAAGAAAAGCCATCTATACAAGAATAAAAAAAAAAGTTCATTTATTTTGCTTGAGCACTGGTTTCCTGATTCCTGTTTTTTTTCCCAGCCCATTGAATGTTCAATTCCCACTGTACAATACACTCAAGCACAGGAAGGATATGATCAGTGGGCTTGATTTCAAAGGTGCAGAACTACCACTGAATTAGATCTGACCGAGTTTAAATGACCCTGGGGCACTTCAATGCCTTGGGATGAATTTACAGATCCAATCCTTTAAGCACAGAGATATAACTTTAAATGTATAAAACCATTCTACATGTCCTTGCTTGTTAAAAGATTCAGAGGTACACATAGTAGTTCTAGAGCTGCTTAAAATGCCAGACACATATTAATTTCAACTAACTTTGTTTT
The DNA here is from genome assembly GCA_018697195.1 of Certhia americana. NCBI lineage: Eukaryota > Metazoa > Chordata > Aves > Passeriformes > Certhiidae > Certhia > Certhia americana. Next base: position 58,082,988 of record CM031860.1, on the reverse strand, counting down.
AAAACCAAACAGTTTTGCAGTCATTCATTACTAACCTGGCTGTTAAAGTTGGAGAAATAGCAACAGAGGCAAAAATCTTCACCATAGCCATTTTACAAAGATCAGCTGCAGAGCCTAGGAAACATGCAAAAGGAAAATGTTCTTCTTGGAACTATGGCACAGGAACAAAAAACATCAGAAGATTGTGAATTATAAGAATTTTCAAAACTAGCAGATCCAATTAATGTATGTGAAACAGTTGATAAGATTAATAAATAACAGAGGAAGTAATTATATGTTAATTAAAACTAGAAAATAACAATATGAAATTATGTGTTAATTAAAGGTGAATTTGTCATTCATGATTATACGTTGAGAAATTGCTTTCTATAAAAAAGGTATGAAATTATCTATCTCTAAGCTTTAATTAAAATTTACCTAATAATCAATTAAAATTTAATGTCACAAAAGGTCAGAACATTGTTTCAGTGCTGAATTTCAATTTGGAACCTTAAGTTTTCACTTTTCCATATTTCCACGTGTATATAATGTATATTCATTATATTACAGTATTAAGAGCAGTGGTGCATAAAACAGTGTCATGGTACAGAAGGGCTGACACATTTCTGGTCATCAAGAGACAGAATAATTCTCCAGGCCTGCAGTTTGTTGAAGGGCTTTGTTCTGATTCAAACACTTTACACAAAAGATTTATCTGATAAAAAATAGAAACAATTCTTTGAGTACAGGGTGGAAGCCATAATCCTCCTTGTCCCATGAAACATCCTAAATGTCCTAGCTCATGGTCCTTTTCACAATCCTGTAACTCAATGAATTCCAAATTTTTTCTTCCAAATGGTTCAACTTTCAGAATAGGGGCAGAGAACAGGTAGCCAGGTAGCCAAATGACAAGGGTACTCTGCTGAGAGGTAATCAGAGAATGGCAGAATATCTCCAGTTGGAAGGGACCCATAGAGATCATCAAGTGCAACTCCCCAATGCCCTGCTCTTTGCAGGACTCTAAATCTGAACCATATGACTGAGAGCATTGTCCAAACACTCCTTGAACTTTGTCAGGCTCGGGGCTGTGACCTGGGGAGCCTGTGCCACTGCCCTACCACCTCCTGTGTGAAGGACCTTTTTCTAATATTCAACCTAAACCTCCCTTGACACAATTTCAGGCCATTCCCTCGGGTCCTACAGCTGTCACTAGAGAAAGGAGCTCAGCACCTCTCCCTCCACTGCCCCTGCTGAGGAGCCTGTAGACTGTGATGAGGTCACACCACAACCTTCTCTTCTCCAGGCTGAACAACACGAAGGACCTCAGCTGCTCCTTGTAAGTCTTGTCCTCAGGACCTTTCATTATCTTGGTGACTCTCCCCTGGACGCAGTGTGACAGTTTGATGTCCTTCTTATATTGAGGCACCCAAAACTGCACACAGGACATGAGGTGGGGCCACACCAGTGCAGAGCAGAGTGGGACACTGACTGGCCAGTGAGGCTGTGCCTGATGTCCCCCAGGATATAGTGGGCCCTTTTGGCTAGGGAAGAGTATCTAAGAGAACAAGGATAAAGGCTTAACATCTGTTCTTTCTCCACAGTCATCTAAGACAAACTGCCTCCTCTGAATCCCATGCTGAGACTCAGTTTTGCTCATTAACTGCACCAAGTGCAGACCCTCAGCTGATAATCAAGATGACAACGTCTGACTGTGGGTTTAGCCTCAAATACCTATCTTGTTTTCCTGTTCAATTGATGTGTCAAATTATAGGATGAAGATAAATATCTTCTTAGTGATTGTGAGAATCACAAAAGAGATGTTCTAGATATATTCTTTATGAAACATTGTAGAGTAATAAAATTTGAAAGACTTCTCAAAATAATTGTTTACTGAAATGATTTCTAGAGGTATCCTATTCTTAACTTTTAAAAAAGAAAATAATTATAAATAAATAATTAAATATAAAATTAACTGCTTGCTCTATGAGGATAGGTACAACTGAACAATAATTGAAGAATAATAAGTTGCATATTGGTGAAAAGTAGTGAACTGGGAAATATTCAAAAAGAGAAAAAACACTATGAAAGAGTGTAAAAAACCCAATTGTAATAATTCAAAGCTGCAATTCTACATTCCTCTCAATATTGTCATGCATCTGAAGTGTTCTGCTATCAGTCGCTGCTACCACAATCATAATGTAAATTATTTAAATTAATTAGGCTATTAGGTGTAACTATAAAACACATATTAAATGCAGTTTATTACACTAAATGTGATAAAAGGCTTTATCGTAATTCAGAAAGTTTTAATAGTCTTCAAATACTATCTTATAGCTGAAATCCTAAAATTAAAACATCATTGTAGTCTAGAATTAATTTTTTATAAAATTTGGGAATACTGAATATTTTGGAGTTTGTAATCTTTGCTTCACCACACCTTCTAATTTTACATTTTAAGTAACATATTTTTCACCAGATTTGTCCTCCAGTATCACTTGAAGTGACTGAAATCTGACAATCTTGTTATTGTAGGTACATAGAAGTGAGTGTTCCATAGACAGTCCTGTGACAGCTCTTGGGACAGCTGGACATAGCAAATGCTGCTCAGAGGGCTGTGTCACTTTATCAATGCTACACTGTGTGCTCTGCAGGACTCACAGAATGAGAATTAGAATTAGAATTCTAGATTTGTAGGTATCTTTGCAGAGACAGTACTTAAGGACTGTCAAACACAACATAAGTAATTTTAAAAACGAAACATTAAAATGATTAATATTTGGAGAGGAAACTGATACTTTCAAAAGGAAAATTCAAAACACTTTAGAAGTATGCCATCACCATGTCTAGAAAGCACTTTTTCCTTGCCTGTAAATTGTATAAGATAACTTAAGGAAAACCCTGTCAGCATCAGCCAATTAAAAAAATAATTCTTCTAAGGGACAGCTTAGTAGGAGGGACCTCAGTCTTGGGCTGACAGCTCAGTTTTTTTTTTTCCTTTGGGTGGCTAAATTCTGTATACACCTGAGCTCCAAGTGACTTAAACAGAGTATGTTATTGCATTAGATTAACTAACGTGTGAGCACAGAATGCTGACTTTTATATTTCCAATCTATATGTTAAATGTGATCCTGTGGAAAAAACCACCTTTTTTCTTGCCCTCCACAGAATTAAGTTTGAAAGTTACTGTAAAGAATGAGATGGATTTCAAAACAAATAATAACAATGCACAATTATTGTAACATTCTGTATTTCTGAAACTAAAACAATCTGGCAAAATAAAAGCTGGAATCTGTAAGAAATGTAATCACAGAAACACTTCTGAAGTAACAGATTATAAAAACCAGAAAGGAAAGTGTTTAAAGAAACAATGCATCTGAAGAACAGAATTCTAGTTAATCTTACTCTATATGTATCAATATCTACATTTAACTATCACAGAGCACTCTAGTGTATTAGAATATTTATACTGTTGCTATTATTAATATTATCATAATTATGATATTATTCTGTTTACTGGCAATTTTCAAGGTAGATGGAATTTATAATTTTAACTTCTTTTTCACAGTAGAACTCACGCCTTCTCTAGTAGACTACTGGAATATTTATTCTTCTGAGATTATCAGAGTTGTTTCCCACTAAAACCAAGCAGGAATAGAGACAGGTGGGTAGACAGGAAGGTAGAGAGGCAGATCTTTACCTTGAACAACAAAATTGACAGCCTGCCTCTCTGCTTGAGTGCGTAGCTTGTAATCCCGTGCATTGATGTTGGCCAGTGGCCTTTTGCGTCCCATGATGGAAACCACGTAACCTTGCAGGATTTAAATAAACATTACTATTATGTGATACAGAGCGATTAAAAGAAAGTTTCAAAAATTCTTTTTGAAGATAACATAGATATTTACAATTATTTGCTGCCTGAGTCAATTTAATATTTTGTCCTCTGAAAATAGTCAGAGCTTATTTAAACCTTCAATGCTTATTGTATTTTTGGTACTAAGAATTATTTCGTTCAGAGAATTGGTACATGTTATACAAGGAAAACTTTTGTTCTTTAGGGCTGTTAAATTTTTATTAGGAATGTCTACTGATAAACCAGCAAACTCTCTCTGTGGGAGATGAAACTATAAATACCTAGCAGAATTAGCTATCTATTAGCAGTCATAATTAGAGCTTTTCACACAATGAATAGTTTACTTGGGAATAGTAAAGAAAAATCAATTTGTAGAGTAATTAAATCAGTAATGAATATTTCCCAAAAATAAAAAATAGATATTTTGTAAAAAAAAAAAAAAAAAAAAAGAAGTTGTATTTTTTTCGATTTTCTTTATGTAGCATTTCTGTGTTCTTTTCACACCCAAACTTCCTTAACTCTAGTGTGGTGGGAATTTTTAGTTTAAAAGAAACATAAAAACACAGATAAAGCTTTATGTTAGGCCTAATGACATATTTTGATAAAAAGAAAACTATTTGGAGGGCAAGTGGGAGGAGTTGAGAGAGGAAAAGAGATGTGAAGATCCTCTTGCCAAAATAACACATAAAAACATAGTTTATCTACAAAAATAAACTTATTTTATGAAAAATGAAAAGTAATCCCTATAAATAGATGAAAATACATCTTTAAAAATGTTAAAAATGCATCTTCAAATAATTTTTCTTTCTATTTCTGATAACCTTGACTACCCATGAATTGTTCTTAGATACCATGGAAGTTCAGACTGACAGTTTCACCTCCTCTGCTGGGCAAGCACAAGTGGTGAGGAGATCTCTTCAAATAAAAAGTTATCACCTTATTATGGACAACACATATCCAGGCTTGTGTGCAGAGGATGAATTAATTCAGCTTTCTGTGAATTAGTGCATTTCCAGGAGTACTGATACCAAAAGTACCAGTTTTGAAACAAGGAACAGAACTATCTGGAAGTTAGGGTATTCTTTGGCAAATCAGTCTTCCCAATTTAACTAATATTTTCCATGAAGAACAGTATTTAAAGATGGAATTCTTGAAAATTGTATTCTTAGGTAAAATTAGATTTGCTCTAATATCCTTATTCCTGTGAGGTGTGACTCCTCACAACTGAGCAGCATCCCCAAACAAATACCATCATTCATGTAACAGCAGCAGAGAAGGTGCCTGGTATCAATGATTAATCTGCAAATGCATGCCTGAATGAGGTCTTAATGTAGTCTTTTCAATATGTCAATAATTTCATAAAAAACTACAGCAGTATAGTAATATATACACTAACAAATATATTCCTCATAAAAGAATTATTTATATGCTTATCCTGTCTACACGGAATATCAGATATCCATAACACTTCAATAATATTAGTCAGGGGGGTGCTGCTCACCTTTGAACTGCAGATAAGTTAAGAAAAATTACCTTCTAATGAGCTCAATAGGTTGGAATGTTTTTGTTGGAAAGTTAGAATCCAAGGTGGATTAACAAGAAAAAAATATTAAATAATATTGATCTGCTGCAGATTTCTAAAGCTTGTACAACCTAAACAGATTTCTCTTCTACCATTAATGGTTAAAAATGGTTGATAGACAGGAGTGTAAAAAGGAGTAAGAAGTAATTAGACAAGTGTGCTTTGATGATTTTAGAACATTAGTCAAGACATTCCTGCCTACTGAACTCACAAACCAGATTCTCTTGCACACAAATCTGTTTATTGAAATTCATTCACTATTAAGAAAAGAATGCTATGTTATTTTCAATATATCATTAATATACAATAAATGTGTAATATTTTACTAGGTATGTTATGTTGGGCTTAATTGCAGCTAAAAATCGATTTTTGCTAACTTCACTTTTCTTGAGCAATAGTCATTAAAAAAGGAATGCAAATGTGTTACACAATGACAGTTCATACTTCCAGTAGATTTTGAGGCCCTACAAAGTACAAAAAATGAATACTCCTCATTTTCATAACTAGAAGTGAATTATATGTTTCTGTCATGACACTCACCCATACAGTGATGCATAATATTATATTGCAAATTTACTATTTACTTCTAAAAATGTCTTAGTACTGTATGCCCTATAAAGAAACAAAAGAGCTCAATTTTGACAGTTCTTCTAATTAGCTTTTAAAAGACAATATTTCAAACAGCCATGTTTTCTCAAATTACTGCACTCCTAGGATTCACTAAATATAAATGAATATGTAGACTAAAACCAAATTTGATGCAAGAAGAGTAGAAGAGTTTGCAGCTGCTGGTTCCAGAAGAACTCTGCACACATCTGTTACTACAGCTAACACCTGAACTTCAAGAACATAAATTCTGATTGATGCAAAGAAAAACTAAGTTTAAAAAAATTGGCTGTATAAATTGACTGAACTTCCACAGTCCAGCAGCCATGTACCCAATTTATTAGGTAGAAGATTCCTTGGGCTTTTTTTCTGTTGGAGTACATTATATGTCAAAATGATGCAGTGTAACTTGACATTAAGTGGGGTTCATTCTGAGAACGGATGTCTTATTCAGTTAGCATCTTGCTGAGAAAAGGCAGACTTAACCAGCTCCTTTTAGGGCTAAAAAAGAAAAAAAAAACCCTAAACCTGATTCACCAAGAAAGGATATTCCATCTTGTTTTGCTGTCCTGTAACTATCTCAATTTGGGTCAAGTTGTATCTTTGTCTTCACTGCTGTCACACAGTGCAGATCAGTAAACAAAAGATGGTCACAGACTTTGGATTACCTTTATTTCGGCACTGTTCAATGGTTTTCTTTGTAAATTCATGTACTTTCTTGTATTTTTGCATAAAACTCTCTATAAATTGGCTGGCTTGAACAGGAGTAATTCTCAAGCAGTCAGCAAGACGTTCTTTACCTGGTGGTACAGAAATTATCTCCATTATGCAATGAAGCAGAACGGAAAACCACTACATACAATAACAGTGTTTTGTGCACAATTAGTGGAATTAGTTAACCTCTATGAAAAATAATGGATCTGATACACTAAAATCAACAAAATAAATGTTTAACCCTAAGCATGAATGTTTTACTGAAGTTACTGGATTAAGTATATAATTAGTAAGAAGTATATAAGAAGTATGTAATTAGGAAATTCCTAGTTATATTTTATACCTATAATGTGGTTGAAATCTTTTTTGTTCAGAGAGCAACACTAGTACTGTTAGGATCATTGTCATGGGTTGCAGTGCCAAATGTAACCAAAATTCTGTATTCTATCACCATCTGATGAAACTGGGGTGGAGAGGGTGGTGTAATTGTCTGCCAATGGCCAACTGTCATTAAACCTGCTGGGGCAGTTTTCTTATCTCTTCCACAACCCAGGCTCCCTCCAGGGACAGATCTTCTGCTCATGGGCCATTGAGTCTCACTGACAGAATTCCATCATCCCACTGGGAAATGCTCCAACCGGGGGGAGGAGCCAAGTATTCCTACCTGGGTAAAAATCTGGGAGTTGGAACACCAAGGCAGCCTTTTCCACTGGATTCTCAGAGGAAGGCCAGGCCCATCTATCACCACTGCACCTTCAGCGAAAAACTTCACTTTTCTACAGGAGCATCACTTCACCAGAGCCATGTCTGCCACTGGGACTGCAGCCACCATGGAATGGCACTGCCACCAACATCCTGACCCACAGGGTGTCAGGTTGTATCCTGACTCCGTCAGTGGGGTTTATTTGTTCGTTTGCATTGTTTGTTTCTTTTTTCCCCCTCTTTTGTAATACTGCATGTGTTTTGGTCTTATTGTTTATTTTAGTTCCCCTAATAAAGAACTGTTATTCCTATTCCCATATCTTCACCTGAAAGCCCCTTAAATTCAAAAATTATATAACTGGGAGGGAGGAGGTTTAAATTCTCCATTCCAAGGGAGGCTCCTGCCTTCTTTAGCAGACACCTGTCGTTCAAACCACGCCAATCATTTTACTAGTTCAGTGTTGCAATCTCCAAACTTTGAAGAGCAGATAAAGATTTGAAATTAACTTTAAACAAACTCAAATATAATGAAGATCTAAAAAAGGATGGAGATGTTTGAGTTTAGCTAGAAGCTTCAGAGTTTGGCCTGAATTTATAAAGGATATTTGGCATCTTGGTCCCACAGATTTCAAACATTATTAGGCTCCTCAATATCAGTAGAAATTTGGGTCCAAGTTTTGATATAAAAGGGTTGGAAAAAGAAAAAAATGGAAAAAGAATAAACAAAAAGTGTTTCAACAAAGAAAGGAATAATCCAAAAGGAAGCTTTTGGATAGGATATAGGTGTACAATATCTGTTATGCTCTATCTCAGAGCATTTGTAAGAAAAGGTGGAAAAAACCTGAAGATATTCCAGAGTGTGAATATAAACTCAGAGCTACAGTTTAAGCCCACTTTTAAATCAAACAGTTCCAGTAAAAATACAACATACATCAACATTAGCCATATGAAGTTTGAAAGACAGATATATTTATGTCAGCTGCACAGCAACACAGAACCAGCACTGTCTGCAAAGAACATAAGCTGAGAGGAGACATCTCAAGGCACCAAAGGCACAGAATAATCCTTGTCACAGTAAGACTGTCAAGAAAAATCGTCTAGCACTTTTAAAAGAGAGAGGATTTCAGCCACCTAAATGCCATCACTGTCAGGCTGATGTGCATTTCAGAACAATTATTGTAGCATTTTGTTCTCAGTCACGCCAGGATCTGCAGTGAGCTGCAAGAACACCAGTCTGGACAAGGTGCTAGAGGAAGAAATTCATACAGACATTCAGGATGACATTTGCTGAGCTATTATAGATCTGTACTCTTTTTTTTTTTTTTTTTTTGACATCTAATTAATTTGGGTTTTCTTCCTGGGTCAGCAAATGACAAATCTATCTGATAAAGTACACGTTGCTACCAGCTAGGACACTACTGTAGCTTCCTTAGAGAACTGTAACATCTAAGTTTGTCCATGTTATCCATTTAAAGAACTATTATTACACAGAACAATTGCATAAAATACTAAGAAAATTAAATCACAATATTAGCAAGGATGTCTGAAAGGTCCCAGGGAAATGCAGTTCCCAGGAATCAAAAGGAGAGGAATTGTGTCAGATCATGCTCCACAACACAGGAGCATAGGCCATGCAAGGAAAAGCTCAGAAGCAGACTAAATCTTCTCTGAGCACTCTTCTTGAGTTATCTGTGCCAGGGGAATTATTAGCAGCAGCCTATGAGTTTCAGTGTTCTCCATTCTGTAATATCATCTTTCAAAATTGAAAATAGCATTAGTTTTCATTTAAACTGTGATAATCCTCTGTGCCAGTTCAGGGCTTGAACATAGTGCCATTGAATAGAAGGAATTCCCTATTTTACAGATGTATAAGTTGTCTGTGTTTTAATTCTACAAGACGACTAAGCAGAAGCAGGTGAATTGAACTGCTTCAAGCCAACCAAAAATACTTAAAGAATGTCCTGAGCTGGAAGGGACCCAAAAGTATCAATTCCTGGCCCTGCCCAGGACACTCCAAGAGTCACACCATGTGCCTGAGTGTTGTCCAAATGCTTCTTGAACTCTTGTCAGGTTTGGGGCTGTGACCACTGCCCTGGGGAGCCTGTTCCAGTGCCCAACCACCCTTCTTAGCGAAAGCTTTTCCTAATAATCAAACTTCTTCTTCCTTTATTATCCTTCAGAATTAAAGAAAAGACCTTGAAAACATGAACCAAGCATAACCTAAAGCTAAGAAAACAAAAACTAAAAAAAGAAAGATTACTATTTACTGCATGAAAGGTTTTTTATTAACTCCTGTAACCCTAATACAGGCAAGCTCCTCAGGGAGTGTTTTTGTATTTTTCAATCCTAAAAGAAGTATTATTCACACTCTTCAGTTGAATCAAAATGTCTCCTTAATGAAAAGTGAGCTGTCTTTTGAAGGGAGACAAACCATGGGTGGAATTCAGTCCATCAATTTCAGGTATCTAACAATTACTTTTTGTCAGCCCAGTTTCCATTTAAATAGTTTAATGATATAATTTCATGTCTTAATTAGGATCTAATCACACTTCTAATGAACTGGAAACTTTTTATTATCTTTGAGGTGCTTCAACTGCCCTTTTTTGAGAGAGAGGGACACAAAGCAAACAAGTAAATGGAGACACTTACATCAAGCACTGCTGCACTGAAATCTCTAGCGCCTGGTTCAGAACAAGTGAGGGAGTGCCAATACTGTGCTTAAATGTAAACATGAAAGTTCTCTATAGATGAGTACACAGACATAGGCTCCACTGAGCCCCAGGAACTGAGGCATTTCTGACTATATACAGAACTACAGGGCATTCAACTGGTGGTGATTAATCTGATTACATCTGGTATCTGCCTGTTCCACGCACAGTGAAGGGAAGAGATAGGAAATATGCAGCATTTGCATGGACCGAAGGGCAGGGGTGATCATGTTGGCATTTTGTAAAATAACCCTGTGATGAAACCATTCAGGTAGGAAATCAAAGATCTGATTCCAGTCTCAGCATAGGCAGGTCAAAATTTACAGTGTAGGGTATTTGTGCTGGCCTTTTATAATACAGATTTTAAACACAGAGAATTCAAATTCAATACAGCTTAATGCAGGTGTGTATGCATATGTACTTACAAAATTGTGTATATAAGCTACTCACACCCCTAAACATAAAGTAGATATTCTGGAGATCTGAACTTGATGCATTTCTTTCCAACTGAATGCCATAAATGATAAATGAAATACCCAGGCTGATTCTGCCTTTGGTTGAAGGACTCGGTTCAGAAGATGGCTTAGAAAGCATTCACAACCAGGAACCCAAGATGTAGCATTGTTTCCAAGTTACATAAAGCCTGAAGCCTAGGGCTCTCATTTCCTAAATAACTTTTTCAAGAACTCATCCTCTGCAGAGAAAGTTAGTCAGCTGCTCACTGAAACCAAATCACAAGAGCTTCTAGGCTAATGACATAAATGTATCTACCTCCCCAGAAAAGGTAACTTTAAGCATGTATGCAACATAAGGAGAGCTGAGCATCATTTAAGAAATAGTATGCAATTTTGGAAAGTATGAAGAACATTTTGACTTATTTAGGACCTGGTGAGGACTCAGGCAAAATGGCTAACAGTGGATTTTTGCAAGTCTTCTGCAGTTGCGAAGAAATGGCAGCAAACATTAAGACTTAAAGTAAGGGAACACTTAAACTGTGAGGGTGAGAAAACAGTGGCAGAGGTTGCCCAGGGAGGCTGTAGAGCCTTGAAGAGCCCTTTATTCAGCCTTGAAGACATTGAAAATATAGACACAGTCTGGGGCAAAAAGCTCAAGGTGTCCCTGCTTGAACAGGGGGCTGGATCTGATGACCTCCAGAGGTCCCTTCCAATCCCTGCCGTTTTCTGAGTCTATAAATGTGTTTTGAAACAATACTGGAGTTCTTTTAATTTCATTGCAGTTATTCTCATCTCTGTCTATATACTGAGAGAATACAAAGTTCACTCAAAATTAGATAAATGCTTCAGTTATATCAGCAGCAAATAAATACAAAGTCAGATAATCTTTGTATATGGCAATGTAACCAAATTAATTTCATAATTTTTATACAGAGTAGATAATTTAATAATCCTGAATAAAAATATAAATGCAATACTCTGACAAACTTTTCCTCACCTTTAGAAATTCAGTCCACTTATATAAATGATGAAAAAAAAATATGAATTTAGAGTACTTGCATTTTTTTTCTAAAAATGCCTACCTGCTCCATAAACCACTGAGTAAACTATACGCTTTGCTTGCTCTCTATCAGCATGTTTCACTTGTTCTCTTGGAATCCCTTTCCTAAACAAACAAACAAATAATCACAAATTTTCAGTTAAAACTAAGTTGTTATTCCCACAAAAAACTTATTTAAAGTCAATAATCCTTAAATAACTACAAAATTGTAAGATATGAATAGACGCACTCAAGGGCTTTTGTTGCCAGCCAGGAATGCACAACTCCTTTACAAATTTTCATAGTGATATTCTGTAGCAAATAAAATTCTTTATTTTAATATTAATTATCTCCTTTTCTTTTCAATTAAATTCTTGGTTAGGAAAAATCCTACTACTACATTGCTAGTTTTTCAGATTGAGGAGGATTTAATATGAGAAAAATTAATTATTTCCAGGAACAGCATTTCTTCAAGATGTGAGGGTCTAGAGACTCAAAGCATAAGTCTGACCTAAAGCTTGTTTAAATAACATTATTATCAGGGCTTCACTAAGAGAAATATCCAACCTTTTTTCAAGAGATGACTGATAGAAGCAAGCACTGCTTGTTCTATATGCCTTACAGAGCTCCACAATAGCAAAGCTCCATGAAACAACAGCAGTGGCTGATTCTGAACTTGAATGCATCCAGATTGCTCCCTTCCAGTATCCTCCTTCCCAGTTCCCTTTCTCTCACCAACTGACATAAAACAGTCCTACAAAAATGCTAATGGATTTAGCAATGTGGAAAATGAAAAGCTACGAGTCTGCAATCATCAAGTACGTGCCACCTGTAGCTTTTCTTATCAAAATGCAGCTTCAGAAAGAATACTGACATTATTAACAACTGAAAGCAATGAAGAATATTGATCATTTGGTTTAAATGGAAGGGCAATGGGAGAAATTACATACTCACTCCCTGAAAACAAATACCTAGAAAAACTGTATCTGAAACATGGAGATTAATTGCTATCAGAGATACGTGATACTGCACCATTTGGGAAAAAGTCTCCCCATGAGACTGTGAATTTTTTTCATGAGTCTGGTTGCATTTTTAAAAGCAAAGTTTTCTATGGTTTGCTATAAAAGCTTTTTTGTCATGAAAGATGTTTTGTTGTGAAGGTTTTAGCTGAGGAGCTTTGAGAAAATGGTGTATTTTAGCCAAGCCTATGCTCAGTGTTGGTATAATTAGACATTCTGAATGATAAACAAGCAGACCCTCAATCAAATCAGATTTAAGCAAGTCTTTATGGCAGTACAGATTTTTTTGAAGAGGAAAAATAAAACTGAATATAATTTCCAGCCTTCACTGGACAAAAGTCTTTGGTTTTGCAGAAGCTCACATTGTTCCTTTGAATACTACTAACTGTTCAAAGATGAAACAAAACTTTTCACTGCTCAGTTTAGTTAAGAAACAAGAATAATTTAATAGTGTTTCCACTTGTAATGAAGACTGTTCCCACAATCATTCTGCTAGTTTGAGATCTTATAATTTACTTTCTTAGCTGTAGCAGGTCAAAAGTTCATGGATCTTTTGAATAGAGAAGGTTGAGATTCCCAGTTGTACCTGAATACAAGGACAAAGTGGCAATAGGAGCCAGTAAGTGTGGAATTAGGAAACTAGACACTATTAAGGATTTCCTGAAACAATGTCCAGCAGAAAGACCTCGGGAATTTCCTGAAGAACCTGGCAGAGAACTACACAGACACTTGAGAAGGCATTGATCCCAAAGGAAAATAAGATCTGGTAAGAGCAAGTATCACTTGAGGACCTTTCTGGCAAGCAAAACTAAGACTGGGAAAATCTGAAAATGGGGAAATCCTAGAAAATATAATATTGTTTTCCTAATACTGCATAATTTGAACTAGAGGGTTGGAGAAGGCAGAATTGGGAGAATAGTAGCAGAATTAATTTGCAGGTTTACTGAAGTCAGAGGTTAGAGACAACTGAGAGGCAGTGGGTAGATCAGCTGCTTGCTTCTCTGGAAAAAAAGGGCTACAACAGAAAGGACACAGTGGGTAAGAATCATGGAGAACTGTAGAGGAACACATATTCATCAGATCATGGTACTGAGGGAGACAAGGTGAGACTTGCTGGGAGGAACTGGTGGTTCTAGAGAAGTTTTAGCAGGGAAAGAAGACACTAGAACTGGATTGTGTGAACAATTAGAACCACTGCTAGAATTTTGATTATGATTTTGCATAATCCAAACTTCAGCTAAGAGGGCTGACTGGAAAAAACCAGAAATAGTCTTATTGGTGTAATCATGACTGGCAGCGTCAGCAATCACAATAAAACCTTGCCTAGAACAGTTATTGGTACAGATATACATGCATCATGTAAACATGGCAATCCAACACTCACTTAGTATTTCCTGATTTGTGGTTAGTCATGAAACACAGGAAAAAAAAAAAAATTTCAGATCTTTATCTCAAATATTTCCTTCAGTATAATATTACAACCAAAATGGTCAGTCAACACCTCTGAGTGTGTCAGTGTGAAATGTGAGCACTGGACAGAGAGGCATTACAACTACCACTCTGAGTATTTGCAAATTTACGTACCACATAAAAGAATACATAATTATAAGGTATGAAATTGCCATATAAATCAAAACTGCTTGAGCAAACAGAAGTCATTAATCATAATTACTCCTTTTTTTCTAATAATCGCTTTCTGTTTGTATTGACAATGATTGGTTTCTACTAGAGTGTTTGATTCCTTCTGTAATACAGAGAGGCATTTCTGCAGTTTGAGGCGGAGGCTGTTTATTCCTTTGAATAACAAAATAAAAGGGGAGGTGTGCAGAACTGCAGAAGCCAGGTTAGAAATCCCCAATGGGCTTTCTGCTTTATCCTGTTTTCCTTACAAACTAATTTATATTTGTGATAATTGATTTGTTTTAATGGACACTTTGAGAACCTTTTTCAAAATAAAACCTTTATTTTGCCTTTGGACTCATGGAACCATGATATTGATAAAAAGACATTGTTATCTGCATACTTGCATAAGAAATTTTTAGCAAGTCCAGTGTATGAAAATACTTGGTGCTGAAGTGTGGTAGGATGTAACATAGATCTCTAGTGAAGACGCATTTTTTTTAATAAATTTAAATCTAAAAAAGGAAGGTGAATGGGCATAAAGTAGTCCTAGCTGCTAGGCAATGACACTGTGGCAGCGACTCCAGCTCACCCAGTGCTGTCCAAACAGCTGGAGTAAGAAGACTGTTAATGCAAATTAACAAAAATTGATGCAGGAAAAAAGGTCAGGAGGAAAAAGAATTTGCTGCAGATTTTATTGTGGAAACAGCAAAATTCTTGGAGTGCTGCAGGAAATAAATATGCAGATACTAGTTCTAGCATGGAACGTATTTTTCCATTCTACTACATCCCTCTCATTACTCTCTCTCAAATATGCTGGGAAAAGTTCAAGTTCATAATCAGTATTTTCACCATCTTCAAATCTCCAAATGTGCAGTATTTCACCTCCTATCTTCTTGTCCTTGCCTGCATACTCGTCTCAGGCTATTTCCACATCTCTGATTTGTTTGTCCTTTACTTTGTTTAGCACTGATTTGCAAGTATTTTGCCTTATAGTACTTTATTTGATGGACATCTCTTAGGTAGAATTAAGAACAGCTCTCAGTGCTGGAAGACAGGTTCAAGCTGGCAAATCTCAGTATCCTGGGAAGGAGTTAGCAGAGCTAAACAATCTGGAAGGATCTGTGAGGGCAGCAAACAACTTGTAACCAAAAATTGTAGAATATCTAACAAACACAGTGAAAATAGAGATACACAAAGTCTTAAAAAAGGCGGCTCTACTAAGAACTGGACTGTGTATCTAAAAGGGAATAGCTGCCTAATTCTGAGAGTAAAAAGCATGGAGAAAAAATTTCTAGCAAACAATGAAGAAGGATAACATGAAATTATGATTACGAAACAAAGTGCAGATATGAAACAAAAGGAAGAATACATAATTTATTACTTTTTGAGAAAAAATACTTTTAATATAATTGTAATTTCTCAAAAATTCACTATACATTTTCATTCATTAATGGAGTCTAATGGACATCTCAAAGAGTTTCTACTGAATTAAGTCTTAAGTCTTTAATATGTATGAATATCAAGTTCCTTTATACTCAAGAAAAATACAGCAATCATATCTGTAATTTCAACAACGTTTAACTGTAAACTAGAATAACACATGTAATAGAGTAGACATCTCAGTGGATTAATTTTTTACCTGTACAGAATACTAAAAACACTTAACATGAATTTTAGTACACAGAGATGAGCTCACACAAAACACATAAAAAAAATTATAGAGGCCACAGGGCATAATGTATGAGCAATGGCAAAATAAAACTTTGAGAACAGGTAGAAATGGGAGGAAATCAGTCTTAAAAGAATGCGATAAGACATTCCAGAATTTCTGGGAAATGTTGTGTGGCGACGGAAGTCAACTGTTTATGCACAGGAAAAGGCAGAACAAACTCCTCAAACACAATATCTGGCAGGCATGTGTTGCCTTGATCTGCATTACACTCCAGCTAAGCTATGCTCAGTCATAATAGCCACAAAACCTTGGCTGCTCTCTTGCATCTGCCAATTAATCCAAGTCCAAGCTGTGAATTGTTGATATGGGAAATGAGATGGAGTGGCATTAAATTCATTTTATATGCAGTCATTAACGTCCAATAAATGAGTGACATACACATTTGTCCATCTGATGGATCTTACAGCTTTTTTTATTTTCATCAGTGAACTATATAAATCTCATTTTACACCACCTGTTGCTGTTTAATAGCTGAGGGTTTTACATTCTGTAAGTTTGTGCCCTCAACTTTGTGCTGGGATATGAAACAGTACAGACAATTTACAAAACCAGTAAAATTAGAAAAGCTCTGTTTTGCAGCAGCATCACCATGGGGTAGATCATGTAGGAGGCAAATTCTGAAAGCTCACTTTTTCAGTTTAGCAGACCTTATATCTAAGGCAACCAGAATATCCATAACAATGTATGTGAGCATTCAAGACATAAAAAAAAAAAGTTGGCTACCTGTAACTCACTTCACTCATTGCTAATGCAATGAGCAAGAATAAACAATTTTTTTGAAAG
This sequence comes from Certhia americana, assembly GCA_018697195.1. Lineage (NCBI taxonomy): Eukaryota > Metazoa > Chordata > Aves > Passeriformes > Certhiidae > Certhia > Certhia americana. The sequence goes on along the minus strand of CM031860.1, from coordinate 58,066,196 downwards.
TTCCTATTCTGTGACTCATGGAAAATGCTGACGAGGCTCAGGCATACTTTGCCTCAGACATTTGTAAGGTAACATGCAGAAGCGAAGTTGGAATTACTTTTGCCTGGCTAATCTCTGTTACAAAATATAGAAAAGGAAGAGGCCAGGAAAGAGTTTCCCTGAAGACACTGACATACCAAAATATATCACTATTTTTTGTCTGTATCAATCAAGAGCTAGACATAAGATACATACAATTAGCCCATCTTTTTTCATACAGAAATGTGAAATGTATGGTTTCTATGCTTTCTATAACTATGAGGTATTTACACAACTCTGTTCAAAACAAAAAGTAGGGGTTATCTTTCACATAAGAGCATGAAGACAGCAGGATGAAAAATTAATTTTTTCTAGGCTACCCAGAAGAGTGGAGATACAGTTGAGATATTTTTCTAAAAATTGGAAAGAAACCTTTCCACAGAGAAGCTGTGGACTCCCTATTTCCTCAGGTGTTCACAGCCAGGCTGGATGGGTTCTCAGTAACCTGGCCTAGTGAAGGTCTCCCCTGACCATGGCAGAGGGTTGGAACTACATAGTCTTTAAGGTCCCTCCCAACATAAACCACTGTAAGATTCTAGAATTCTATGAAAGAAAGCATCTACAAGACAAAAATGCAGACTAACATCTTGCCAGAAGGGAAGCAGCAGGTCAAGAGTAACAGAAAGTTAAATCTTTCTGATGTAACCTAAGTATATGTAAAGTTTTTTTATATTTTTTTATCTAGTGTCACTTCTAAACACTTCTCATGTCTGATTCAGAAGTTATGTCAAATGCTTGTATTTGCAGTTTTATCATGACCCGGTTTGCGTGAGATAAAAAGTTACAGAATAACACAAAGAAACTCCTCACACCACAGGATACCAGATGCCTCACATCTCTTCCTCCTTACCTGAAGGGCAACACATGAAATACATGTATATTTATTTAAGTAAATATAAATTTATTTTATACATATATACATGTATGTATATTTATTATCATAATATACACACATATTTATCCCCACCCTGGCATCAGGAGAGGCAGAGCTGTCTTCCAGTAGCCACTGAACAAGCTGGAGGATCTCTGGCATGGATCTCCCACATAAATATAAGGGTCATGTACTTAAACACAGAGGGGAAAGAGTCACCACACACCATTCAGGAGTTTAACATTGTGTTTTATTTAGTTTAGATGGTTTTTTTCAAGTTTTTGTGTTCAACTTCTTTGAATGAAAGACTACAGCTGTCAGCTACTATCCTTCCCAGACTACAGCCAACTCTAAAACATTTTTGTGATTGTATCTCTTTTCCCTTTGGGTACGCCACTGTAAAAACTGTGGTTTAATTTATTTTATATCTATTTAGCATCAGGAAAATCTTTATAACCCCTATAAAACACTTTTGCAAGAATCCAGAAGCACTTTGGTATTTTAAAACTTCTTCCAGTAGTTAATCATAATTTATTTCATCTGAGTAGCCTCTATATTTCACTGCATGAAGATTTATTTCATTAATCCTCAACCTCCTTTTAAAGAGCATGTTATCTAACCTGCATGCATTTTAAAGAACATCAAGACATGTCTTTGCAGTTTGCTATGAGGGTCAAAATTCTCCTGTTGTTACATTTTAAAGTAGCAGGGAACCAGATAAAGCAATTGCAGCAAGGTTATGTCACAAATTATAGCTATCATCAGTAACAATTTGCTGAGAGATTAATTTGGGATTGAAGTGATCCATTATCTTTATAAGATATTCAATGGCATGTTGCTGTTTCAGGTATCAGATACTGAAGACATAAATTAGATAGCACTTATTTTCAGTGCTCTTCATCAGAAAAAGGTCACTTAGAAGATTTTTCTGTAAAAATGCACAATTCTGGACATATGTCAGTTGGAACAGAAAGTCCCTGACATTGACATAGGTTCTTGAGAGAGTATACTTCTCAACCTTCACCTTACCTGTCCTTAACCCCATAGGAAAAAAGAAAAGGGCTTTCAACCTTGCATATCCATAGTCTTTTTTTATTTCTTAGACACGAGGGCAGTCTTATTTTAGGCTCTCTTGGTCTATGAGTACAGAAGAGAAGGAAATCAGGGTAACTAACTCCCCATGTCAGGTGCCAGTGTGAGCATCAACAGCTACGGGCACCATCATTGAAAGAAAAAATAAATGTCAATGGATTAAGGGGTCTATGCCAACTGGGATGGCATAAAATCTCTCAGAGGCCATTTGTATGAAACAACAGGGATCAAATGCAAATTAATGCCCTTGGAATTCTTTCTTTACTTATCACAAATACTTTTCAAGCTTTTCTTCAAGTGGCTTCAAATAGTTAAGACAGAACAGCAGCCATTTTGGGAGGTGACACAGGCAGCTGCAGCAGAGTATCAAATAATTACACATCTTGGACCTGTCAAAATATTCATAAAGAAATAGAGGGACAGCCTTTAGATAAATACCAGAAAAGTGAAACAGAAAGAACAGAGTTCTTAACATATAATCAAAAGATGATATAATGCCATCTCAGATATTATACAGAACAAAACATGGAGCTACTGTTACAACAATGCATGTTTTGCTCAGGAAAAATAGGCAGGAGAAGAGAGGAGATGTCACACTATATCAAATTGCGTCCACAGGATACAATAAAAAATAAGTGACAGACTTTGAATTATTGTGCCCAGGCAATCAAAAAAGGAAGAAATCAGTCATGCTATTTATAAGCGTCTTGAACAAATTCTGCAGAGAGGGATAAGAAACTTCCTATCCCATCTTTTTCAATCTTCTCTATAAACATCTCTTTCAGCTTAAATTTCTACTTGGGTCAACACTGAACCAAATGCAAAAGTAAAAGTGAAGAATGAATTGACAAACATTCTTGATTTCATCAAAATTTAGCTTGACACTAGAGTTGAATGAGTTAAATGAACTGAAATATTTTATTGAGCTCTGGAGTGTGCTCATAAAACAGCATTTTATCAAAGTCACTCTAGAAGGACATGACTGTTTGGAGACAAGAGGTTCATACACAACAAAACCTTTCTATGAAATTAGCAAAGCCAAAAATTATCAGACCCCACAAAACAACTGAGGACTATCCAGCCTCCTCAAAGCTTGCTGTCTCTCTAGTTTCTGTGTTAGTTGTGGTGGTGGCAACTGTAAAACTTCATTTTTCATTTACTCTAGAAGGCTAAGAAAGCATTTCATATGCAATAATTATAAGCTTCCAATGTGACATAAAATTAAGCTGTCTGCTTAATTTAACTAGTTAAATTGCCTGGTTTATTTAAAGCTTCTAAAACCAAAAGCCTTTATACTTCCTAAAGACTTTATTCCTTCTTCTTTATCTGCCAGTCTAAACTAAAACCACAGCTGCACTTCTACAAGGCAGTGTAAACTACAAGGTGAAATTTCCACAGGTTGCCATATTGACTGTCAGAGTGCAAAGACAAGTGTTAAATTTCATTAATATCAACTACTGCAAATGAGCTTTCAAAACACATAGAAATCTCTTTCGTGCAAAAGTAACACTGTTAAAATATTCCACACCAACACCCATGAGGTGTTGAACTTCGAGCTTAAAATATTTAAAAATTGATTCAGAGATGGCAAACTGAAAATCTTCCCCTTTTACTACATACAGCAGCTGCAGAAGCTGCAAGTGGCACAGCCTCACTCACTACTTTTTTACCAAACAAGTTATTAAATACCAGATTCATAACGAGTAGTACCTGTCCTGAATATGCTACCTGTCCCTGAATATATGACTTGATTTGAAAGAGCACGCCTTCTCAATTCAAACTGAAATTGTGTCTCTCTTAACTGCATATAAGAAACAAATTACTGATTCCATACTTTTTATCGGTATCACTCTAAATAAAGGTACAAGATGATAGATATTTTAGATATTGATCAGAATAGAAATTATACATATACTGAAAAAAATGCTTCTTCAGAATCTGTTTCACCAAAGGAAAGTAAGTACAAGCCTTGAAAGTAACTAAAAATTGTAAGAGGATTATAAAACTAGCCAAGTAAACGCTAATGAAAGAAATGTTATATTAACCCTTAGTGAGTGTCCTAACAGGCAGCACTGAGCTTAGGACCTCCTGATTTACAGTGAATCAATAGTCTGAACCAAACAGAACCAAACTTCAGAGCTGAAGGATCACAACACAGTCACACACTTCTAAACAGAGACTTCAGCAGAGATGCTCAGTTACACTTATTTACACTTATTATTTAAGAGGGCGGCCATGCAACACACAGGAAAACATTTCTCCACTCTCTCAAAGGATTCTAGAAGTAACCCTAAATACTCCCCAGTGAAGAGTAGACATGAATTGTAACTTGTCCTAATACTGCAAAAATTTCACCATTTTATATGTGCTCAATGGCAAGGAATGTCACTTCATTGCAGTTCTAAAGACAAAGGTTTTTCCATTTTGCAATGGATAAAGTGAAATTAATTAAATTCATTTTAGACTTGACATTAAGTTCATAAAAAGGGAGAACTAAATGAACCCAAGAGACCACATGTCCTAGAAGATTAGAAGTGTATCAAATAGCCTGGATTATCTAAAAAATCTTCAGACAAATATGGGGCTCTAAGAACACTAAACTGGTATAGCTCATTATTTAGACAATTGACAAAACTAAGAGAGCTCTGCTTGGGGGAGAGGAAGCTGTGTAACCCTGTGGCTGCATCTTGTAGCTGTATGTCTACTAACAGGGACAGTAGGAGAGCTAATGCTCTTCCTGTTTCCTTAGTAAAAATCCACCTGGATAAGCATGATTATTTAACTATTCCTTAATCACCTAACAAACACACAAGGGACATCTCTTGATTAATAGTAACGCTGTTCAAGTTTGTTGATAATATTTTCATAAAATTAATATAGAAGGACAAATATTCATATCTGTTTAAAAACCATTCAGCTACAGATGTGGCATTCACTTCTCAGAAATCTAATTGTGCTATCCCTGATTAACTGGCCTTTGCTTTTGCTATTTAAGTAGGCAGCCTAACTAATATCTGCTATACCATATAGTTATATGAATTAACCTGAAAAAATACTATTTAATGGAGGATTAATCTTTAATCTATCTAATACAAAGAATGTATTTGAAACAAAGTTGTATGAAATGGATATGGGGAGGTGTACATATATTTAGTCAGCCTACCACCATGCATTTGTGCATCCTTGACCTTATCTTTTTCAAGCAGAGCAGTTATCTTTTTGTATCATTCAGCTCATGAAGGCCTTATTTTTATTAATTTCAGGAATATCCAAAATACCTCTGCTTATTTCCTGTGTTCTTCAGAACTCAGCAGGGTATCATCAGATAGAGTTATTGTCAGGAAGTATCCTGAATTGCCAAGAGGCTGGAAAAACAAGAGTCCCTATTTTGACACAGTTCCTCCTAGACCAACTGCCAGTATGCAACAGTTTGGCTCACCTGGCCACCACTGAATATAATCATCTCCGTGAGTCCCCTGCTTGGCAGGTGGTAAAGAAATAAAATTCCACACTTCCTTGCAGGAAGACATTCTGTGAAGAACAAACCAAACCCTTCTGCACAGTCTTTTTATTCAAGGATGGCTGAACTTACTTTTAAAAAAGAGACAACCCAAAAACATAACAAGAAGCCTTTTCTCCTTTCAACATGCAAATTCCTAGTTCTGTGCTTTGCTTCTCTCTACACTTTAAGTAATTTCCAAAATCAGCATGTCAGTCTCTAACCAAACAGTTCAGAACAGATATCGCCATGATCCCACAGAAATACCAGCTGAGGAGAGATGGACTTTCATGTTCAGAACATTTTATAAACAGTCTGAAGTTCCATTTCAAATGAAGTGTTCAAGTTCCTCTGATTGTGACAATGATAATATAAACTGAAGACCCTTCCATGTCTTAAAAGCATCAGCCAACCAAGCCTATGCTATAAAAATGGAAAGAAATGTTTTTCAAAATGATTGGCAGTAAAGAATTTATAAATCCCTTGGAATTCCAGGATAATCACACATTTCTTTATGTAACCATAGCTACAAAGACATAATGAGATATGTCCTGTTATCTGCAGCCATTTTTTTTAACTCTCTGAAAGCCACACAGACTCAGGTGAACAATTATTATGTCCAGTACTTCCCAGAAGTCAAATTCATACCTGGAAGAAGCACTGGTGTTCATGCTGTTCTCCACCACCACACAAAAGAAATCATTAATAGCACGAATATGAGGAAACAGATGACAGATGAGAGAGAAGAGGATATTTTGTGGTTTGGATTTTACAAAACTCAGATCTCAATGTGAAACAGGAGCAACTAGACCACTATCAAATTCTCCAGCCTTCATCCAAACACTGCCATGAGGGTAAGCATTGCACACAACTGCCACAAATCATCCTTTCATAGGTATAATCAGAGTAAATATCACCCTTAAAGAGTATCCACTAATTACCTTGTTAGTTTAAGTCACCATCAGTAGTTAATGTGTACATGTTAAATAGAAACTGATACTTGAAAGAGAATGCCCGTTTTCATATTGGAATGACAGCAGTTATCAGATTATTCTATCTTTTAATACACAACGTATCTGTATATTGAACAGTATTAGAGCTATTCCTCTACTACATAGTAATAAGTAAGTATTTTTAATCGAGATTATTTAAATTTCTCTACTCTCCTATTTTTTAGCTTTTAAAATTTAAGGAAAACTCATTGCATACAAGCAAATTTTTGTGTTCTCTGATTCACAGTCTCTGATTTCTGTACTGAAAAAGAATTAGAGTACAACTGTCTAACAATGTTATCTATTAAAGGCATTTTCTGAGGCACAGACCAATGTGGGTATTATTACACTGGATCTACAGGCAATCTATAACACAGAATATATGACAGAAAATACCCAGGTATTTTAGCACTGCATGGGAAAGTTTGTGCACAGGGACAATTACCTTACTGCTCTCACACAATTGAAAATACACAGTTTATAGTAGGAATAAAAACATGCTTGCAAATAGATCATACTGTAAGCGATTTACTAAATACCTTTCTTAATTTCTCCCCTTCTCAAACAGCAAATATCATCTAAAGAAAAGGTATATTTACCATGAGAAGATAACAGTAAATCAATAAAAAAAATCCAGAAATATTACATCTCAGAGAAATAACATGGCCAAGAGAATGTTCTTTGTTTCATATGCTAGTATTATCCCCAGAGACAATATATCATCTGGGTATTCCCTTTCCTAAATTTCTGGATATAGGAGTATTGGACTTTCACTTCAATCCATTTGCAACAAATCTACTTACAGGGTTTCTTCCTCTGAACTGCTTGGTTTATGAGGATATACAGTCTACATGTTTTACCATCTCAGTTCATAGTTATAATTTAGAAAGGGCAAAATCATCTTATAAATCTGCTAGGCCATTTATGACAGACACATCAGTGTTCTATTTCAGGCTTGAGAATATAAAATAAAGAACATAAATATAATTTGCAAATATTAGGAATAGCTGTAGCAAATACTGGATCACAGTGACAACATCTTCAAGCTTAAATTGACTAAGCTTGTTCAGAGCCATAAATAACGAGAGTTACATTCGTATGGCTAGGTTGCCCTCAGGACCCTTGATGGAGGGCACCACTGTGCTCTGCTGGATGCAGCTGAACTCATCACTACTGGGGATCACCAGTTGTCTGAGACAGATTCTAAAGAAACAAAGGAAAGGACTTACCCAAATATTTTAAGTATGGATTAATGCTACAATCATTGGAACTCTGAAGCAGTACTATCCCAATTCAGAAAAGCACTCAGGCAGGAAAGTAAGCAGAAGTCAGATAGGAGGAAACCCCATACTATGGTGTGTTTAAGTGCTTAGCTAAATCAAGATACTTTTCCTGGTTTTTGACTCAACGTGGTCAATATGAGAATATACTATGATGGAAGAACTACAAACTAATGATAAGGTGAAAAAAGAACAGTTTGAAAGAAATTGGTAATCATTATATCTCAAATTAAGAAATTCTGCAAAGAAAGTACAGACTACCTAAAAGACTAAAGTTAATTTTTTGCATCTATTTTTGAAAGTGATTTAAAGATATGCACATCAACAGCATTTTAAATACAATTATTTTTCATTTATTTTGTAAAGGCTTAAGAACAGACAGAAAGTTCATGCTGAGGTTTGTTGTCATTTGGATGTCTAATGGCAATTAGGTCTCTTGGCTGGTCAGACAGCTGCCAGGACAGCTCTCGTCACCTTTAGCACTGGGATGATGATTTGGATTTAAAAGGATTATGACTGTCACAGAGCATCAAGGCAATATAACACAAGGTGAACTTGCAAGTAGCTAGAATCCATTATATCATGAATTTTTAAAAGTTTAGGCAAGCCTTCAAACTTTGCCATGTGTTCAGTGTGTCATTAACATAATGCACTCCCGGCGTTGTTGGAATAGCAGGTGTTGACCTGTCTTTAAGGCTTTTTCTTTGTAGGACACAACAGAGGACTCACTGTAAGATAATTTTGGTGGTGCCTTTATGATCATCATCTCAGGAGAACAGGAGGAAGAACATATCAAGTGAACATCAAAATCTCTATCATCTTAGTTTTAGCTGGAGTAACCATGTTAGATGATCAGGAAATATATTGGATGTACAAGGCAGAGATGAGCAAGCTGGTCTAGTGGAAAATGTCCTTACCCATCCCAAGGGGATGGACTAGATGATCTTTAAAGGCCCCATTCAATACAAACCATTTGTGCTTCTGTGGTAGTTAACTGCAACTTCTGATAGTTTTGGCTAAATAGCCACTTAAAGATAGTTGTGCCAAAGAGAATACACAATACTTCAAAAACTCTCTATAGCAAGCAGTGTCTCCAGCAAACAGCACAGAGTGCTAGAATTGAGTTACTCCTGAAATGAGCTGTCTCTGCAAGCTCACCAGAGCAGCACAAGATCCCAGCCCAGCCCAGCCAGGAGCATTGCTTCTCCCTGGGGTTGGTGGTTTGGGTAGCGTGTTCATACAATCACAGAATCACCAGGTTGGAAGAGACCTCCAAGATCATCGAGTCCAACCCATGCCCCAACACCTCAACTAGACCCTGGCACCAAGTGCCACATCCAGTCTGTTTAAAAAACACATCCAGGGATGGTGACTCCACCACCTCCCCAGGCAAAGCATTCCAGTACTTTATTACTCTTTCCAGGAAAAACTTCTTCCTAATATCCAGTCTGTGTTTCCCTTGGTGCAGCTTGAGACTGTCCCCTCTCGTTCTGTCAGTTGCTGCTTGGAGAAAGAGACCAAACCCCAGCTGACCACAACCACCCTTCAGGCAGTTGTAGAGAGTGATAAGGTCATCTCTGAGTCTCCTTTTCTCCAAGTTAAACAACCCCAGCTCCCTCAGGTATTCCTCACAGGGTTTGTGTTCCCAGCCCCTCACCAGCCATGTTGCCCTCCTCTGGATGCCCTCAAGCATCTCAATGTCCTTTCCAAACTGAGGGGCCCAAAACTGGACACAGTTCTTGAGGTGTGGCCTCACCAGTGCCCAGTACAGGGGAAGAATGACCTCCCTGCTCCTCCTGGCCACACCATTCCTGATCCAGGCCAGGGGCCATTGGCCTTCTTGCCCACCAGGGCACAGAGCTGGCTCACATTCAGCCAGCTGTGGACCAGCACCCCCAGGGCCCTTTCTGCCAGAGCACTGTCCAGCCACACCAACCCCAGCCTGTAACATTGCAGGGGGTTGTTGTGGCCAAAATACAGGACCCAGCATTTGGACTTATTAAACCTCATCTTATTGGGACTCTTGTCCAAATAGACAACATTCACAGCCCTTCCCACACCCACCAGGCTGGTCACCTGGTCATAAAAGGAGACCAGGTTGGTCAAACATTACCTACCCCTCCTAAACCCATGCTGGCTGGGTCTGATACCCCAGCCATCCTGTAAATTCTGCAAGATGGTACTTAGTATAAACTGCTCCATAACCTTACTGAGTACTGAGGTCAGGCTAACTGGCATATAATTACTAGGATCATCCTTCCCACCCTTTTTATAAATGGGTGTCACATTGGCCAGCTTCCAGTCATCTGGAACCTCCCCAGTGAGCTGTCGGTAAATGATGGAGAGCAGCTTCACAAACTCACGTGCCAGCTCCCTCATCACCCTGGGATGAATCCCATCTAGTCTCATAGATTTATGAATATCCAAGCATCTTGGCAGCTCTCCAACTGCCTCCTCTTGGATAACAGGGGCACCATGATGCTCCCTGACACCATCTACCAACCCAGGATGACAGTTATCCTGAGGACAAACCATCTTCCCACTAAAGACTGAGGCAAAGAAAGCATTAAGCACTTCCACCTTCTCCTCTCCACAGTTACTAAGTTCTCTTCCTCATCCAATAGAGAACAAAGGTTGGTTTTACCCTTCCTTTTACCATTAAGGTGCACATGGCTGAATTTTAGCATGGAAGCTAATAGCTCCACTCAGCCCTTTACTACCATGCACAGACACACTCTGGGCTGACACACACTTATGTATCTCTACCTGCTCTGCTGACCAGGGTCAAGACTCCATACGAACGATGTTTAACAGAAACATGGATCCAACAGGGTCCAAAAGAGACACATCTCTAAGGCCCCAGAGACAGGCTGAGTCACAGCACAGAATACCTAACCAAATTACAAAAGGAAGGCTTTTATACATAAGAGAACTTAATTTAATCAGAAACTCATAAAGTTCACCTCTTTGCAGAAACTGCCCACCCATGTGTATTTCCTGCCAAATGCTATAAAAAGCCTGTGAAAATTTTTAAAAAGGTTGGATTTCAGATAGAAGCTTTAGTCTGAAGGGAAGCTAAGGAATGGAGTTATGTTTCAGTGAAGAAGCCATGAAGTTTAGAAAAAATAAGTGAATAAACTGATATAAAACTTGGCTGGACTCTGGAGTGTGGCTCAAATTTCTATCCAATAGTGTATTCTTTTCTATTTATGATTTAATATTAATCAGTTTAAGGATTTTTAGATACAGAAAACCTGCTAAAAGATACCACCTGACATACATTCAGAAGCTGATATGCTACCAGATACTAACACTAACTTAATTTTTTGTCCTTGGAGAGGGAGCTTCAGGAACTAATCCATTCTTTATAGATCTCTTAGAGAAAAAAAACTTCTCGTAAAGGTTTTTCCAATTGTACAAAATCTGTCATGAAAGATTTACAAATAGTAACAACATGCAATTTCTTCAAACAGAACAAAACATTTTCTATGCCCATTGGTGTATCAGTTGCACAGATTTTAAAGGATTAAGACCCAGAGAAAACCGGACGACCAAGAAGAGATAAAAGGTTTGTTGTTTTTTTTGTTCTTCTCGTAACTTATTCTAATACCAGCGAGTAGAATCGACTACAATAAAGTCAATTGACTAATTTTTGGCCCTAAAGATTTTATTTATCAATAGCAGACCACGAGAGATGAATAAATAACCAGAATGAGAAAGCATTTATGAAGCCTGTAATTTTATATCTTCTCTTTGGTGCCAAAGAAATTAAGGACAACATTCAAAAATCCAAGACGAGTTCAGTAGGAACTGACCTAAGAGGAGGAATTCAATTTTTCAGAATAAATACAGATATCTACATTTAAACTGGCCACCCTAGACCTGCTTTGTTCTCAATGGTGAGAAGTCAAAACTTTCATTGTGCAATTGATCTTATTACACAGGGCAGATCAGCAGTCGGCCAAATGAATCTCTCCAAGTATGCGACAGATGTCCAAGGTTAGATGAGATTAAACACGCCCTTCGTGTTTCTGTGATTCATAAGTCATCTAATAGATTCAATAGAAAGTTTCTTCCAAGCATTAGCTTTCCTGAAGCTTAAGAGAAGAGTCAGCAGAATCATTATGTAATGATTTTGTAGACATACCATGACAATTCTGTCTGATAAAAATATTTGCCTGTAATATTTCATTAAATTTAAAGTTACCGTGTAGCAACTGCAAGAGGTTGACAGCTGCCAAGAGCTGTGAGATTGCTGAATAGAATGGTATTTCTGGAGCCATGCCCAGAGCTGAGACAAAATTTGACTCATCTTCATGCATACATTTCCAATAAACCATCAAACTAAAATAAGGGTTTAACTCCGTCATGAGGTTCTAGCAATATCATGTTAGAGCTAGGAATTAATTACCAGTATCAAGAGAAGCTTCTAAGAAACTCTAAAAGAAAGGTGATCTTTCCATAGATATATTCAATGGAATGTTTGTGGTCTTGAGATTTGTACTCCCAGAATGCACATGCCTCGAGCACTGATTCAGTTGTTGGTAGCAGGATAATTATAATGTGAGCTCCATTTTGTTTCTTTGTACAACTTCAGAGCATATTAACAAATATTCTCCAGCCCTGGATGTGTTCAAGGCCAGGTTGGCTGGGGTTTGAAGCAACCTGGGATAGAGGAAGGCGTCCCTGCCCATGGAAGAGGGACTGATCCCTTCTAACCCAAACCATTCTAGAATTCTAAGATTCTGTGAACTGCGGAAGTGTGTAGGAAATACAATCTTTGGGAAGAGTATGCCTGCAAAAATTTAGAAACTGTAGGATGAGAATTGAGCTCAATCAATCATAGGTATTTTTGCTTTGATTTTCAGTTAACAATCTTCCAACTAAAATGGAGATAAAAAAATAAAAGAGAGGGGGAGACAAAGAAAAAATGTGCAAATTGCATAATATTTACATGAACTTCAGTCTGTTCAAACAGCTTTATGTTACAGCATTTTATTCAATCTTATTCTGACCTATCTGTTGAAACTGCAAGTTTCTTGATATCTATCCTGTCACTTATTGAATGCTCATGCACTTTTGAGTACAAGGGAGTCCCAGTCTCAAGTGAAATTCTTAGGAATCACCATGATAACAAACAACAATATAAAATACCTTAAAGAGCTAAGTGACTAATATTCCATCCTTTTTTTTGATAGTTAATCTTTTAATTGGCATACTGAAGAGATCAGTAAATAATTATATAGAGATGGAGATTAAAAAATCTACCTTTTTTAAAATTATTGGTGTAGCATTATTTCCAAGTCATTCCAGAATATGGAAGCACTAAACCTTGTGTTTTGAACCTTATTACTTCAAAACAAATCCCATAAGCTCTAATCTCTGTTTCTTAAATATATGTAATTTGATTCCAATACTTTTACTGGATATCTAAGTAAATTTAAAAAATGCTTGTACTTTTACTGAGAAAAGCTGTTCTGCAGTTTTTCAGATGGATCACCTCTCTAACTGCTGCTCTGGATTTTTAAAAAGAATTGGTTAAAAAAAAATAAAAGGAGAAAGTTATCAGTAGCCACTGTTCACAATATATCATTGCATCAGCTTTAGCCACAAGACTCATACCAGCCAGTTGGACTGCAGCATTTTGATATGTGGTAATTAACCACTGTGGAGAAGAAAAGGCTCAGGAAGACAGAAGGGAATTCATGGTGTTAAAATAGTATGAACAATAGATACTGTAACAAAATACTGTCTTTTGTTATCATTATGCAGTAATACAATAGGTTAGGTTATTCTTACTATTTTGTCTAATTACTATTAAAATATGCAACAGTTAATCTTACCACTGAGAAGCGAGTGTAGCAAAGATATCAGTGATTTCAGGTTCTTGGAACAGCTTCAGAAGTTCTGGTTCAGAAGATAAGTCAGCAAGGATCCTTAACTCTATATGGGAAAAGTCTAAAAAACAGTGTTAAAACGCATCTATTGCTCTAAAATAAAAACATACCTGCATTTTAACCAGTCTATCACAAATTAAAATGTAAGCCTGGAGTATTCAATCACTTCTTCATGTTCAAAAAAGACAGATGCCTGTAAGTAGCTCATCCTGAAGATGTTACATTCCAGCTATAGATCACAAAGTGTCTCAAGCCTTCATTATCTTCATGTGTCAATTAATCTTATTAACTCTGTTTCTACTCACAAGGCTTAAACATCATCCACTTCCAAAACAGAATAAGGAATACACATCATATAACAATATTAATTGTTACTAAGGGATTTGACAGCCTTGTAAAATATGTCATCCAAAGGAGAGGGGAAAAAGGCATGACAGATCTGTGAATATTAATATGTATGAGAATAATAATTCATTCTCTCTCTTACCTGCTGCTAAAAATGTACATCCTTTTTTTGAAACAAACAATGTTCTTGGGGAAATAGTTATTATTTCCTCTTCTTTTCCTAGATAGGAGATACACATTTAAATTCCAAACACCAGTTCAAAAATACTGTGCTGCAAACCATAGGAGGTTTTTATACCAAATACACAGCTAACACCACAGAAATGGCAATGTAAGCAAACTAGCAGAGCACCAACTGCCAGCATCACAATTATTTCACTGTATCAGTAATGTACAACTTTACTTCCACCATCCTTGCAGTAATGCTTACTTCCTTTCTCAAATCCAAACTCTTCCCTAAACACAAGCTATCAAATATATACAATAACTAACATTATTCACAGATCACTTAATAAAGGGTACATTCATAAAGAATGGTCTATAAAAAGATGTATTTTGTATCTTTGAATATGATGCAGCAACACGTTAATAACCAAATTCTGAGTTACAGATGATAGGGGAATATATTGAGAACATACAGCTGTCATAGGCATCCAAATTGTAATTACAGATTATCCTCAATAATATAATGAAACACTAACACGAGGTACTAGAACCTCAGTGCATCCAGGGTATTTCACATGACATAGTGTAGGGAGGGATGGTGGTTTGAAATGTAACAGAATTTGGTCAGCATAAAAGTGAAGAAAATAGAAAAAAAATGTGTCTTGATACAGGAAAAACTTTGAAATACATTTTTGAGAAGCACATAAGTTTATTAACAAAATCTCCAGAAAGTTTCATGTGCTACAGTTATGCCCAGAATCTCAGGTTTATGCTGCTCCTGCTGACACAGTTTTTTATATCAACTTTTAAAAAATATTTATTACTCATGTTGATAAAATAAAACTACAGTCAAAATTTTACATTCTCTTCCATAGCCTCCTTTTAAATGACCTGTATTATTTCCAACACAGGGAGTGAATAGCTGTGAAAAGGCAAAGCTTGCCCTTATCAGAGAACCAAGCACCACTCTGCCCAGCTGTGGCTGCAGGCATTCGAGGAGGAGAATGTGTGTTCCAAAATCTCTCTTATATCTGAGTTTCTCTCTTTATGATTTGGCTCACACTTTTCTAGAATTCACTTTGATTCTCTCTGAACCATCTGCCTTAAATCCACTTCTGTTATCAAAAACAACACATCTGACTAACTATTGGTGTTTAGTTTTGATTATGATTAAAATGACCCAGCTTAAACATTGACTCAGGCAGAGCCTTATGAGCTGAACACACACAAAATCATCCCCAGGATATTTAAGGTATTTAAAAGGCATAATTTTATTTGGAAAAAAGTTAGGGAAACAAACAAAAAAACCCTCACAAAACTAAAAGCTTGTAACTATTTCAATCAGTGCTGAAATACCAAATATTTTTTTCAGGAACAATCAGAAAAAGTAATTGGTTTAAATGCTAATATATAACAAAGCATTGACCATCCGATATTTAATGTTGGACCCATCAGTCTCCTTCAAAATATAATACCACTCAGTAAAATAATTAGATAAAACTGCCTTTTCATCTTATTAAAAACACAGTTTACCTTTTATGTACTGTTTCTTTGTAATTGTAACAGGATGTTTAGAGATACCTTGAATGTTCTACAAACAGAAAGAATAAAAATGCTTAGTAAGTGCAAATTTATGAAAATATGTTTAGGAAAAGTTTATTACCAGTGTTAGTGATTCTAGTGCCAACAAGTTTTTCCCATATAATAAGAAAGATTAACTACTTTGCCTTCCAAAGGAATCTTCACACTCTGCATCTGCAGACACTTTTGAATATTTACTTTTCCATGAAAACTGGAAGCTTCTAAGAACAATTACTCACTTGTGGCCTTTTCAAAGCCTCTGGATTCACCATAGAAGATAATTAGCAATCCAATAAAAAACAATTTTCTTCTTGTTTTAACCTGTGTCTAATTTTAGATATAGTGCATTACTTCTGAGAAAAGAATACATGTGAATCTTGCCTGCAGGCTAAAGGAAGTGAATATTCTTCAGCCTCTTGGATTTTTTTCTAGTATCTATTTGCACTTTTTCGAAATACATGATAAAATAAATAAGGAACCCTTTATTGTCTACAGCGCATCAGTCCAGGTTAAAAACTAGACCTAATTTATCAACCAACATGCAGGACTAGGATCAGCAGCTGATTTTTTTCAAGATCTGGGTTCATACACCTCCAGTAGAGCACCAAGATGCACATGACAACTCCTTTCTGTTATTTTGTGTCATTATGCCTCTTTATCTAGAAAAACAACATACAACAAGAGAATGTATCAAGCTCTGATTTTGACATTCCATGTAATTAATTTGCAAGTGGTTCAGGAATTAGATGAACATACTAATATTATGTAATACTGGGAATTCAGAGAGTGGGAATAGTGCTATATAATTTCCAAATCAAAATGATCATTTTCTATGCAATTTTCAACTCAAAAATTGTTATTTTAAACTTAAGAGGGATGTAATCAGACAGCAAAAGCTATTGAAATTTAAAGCAGAAGAAAAAGAACAACCCCCCCAAACCACAACAGTATCATTCTTAGTCTTAGTACCACCTTTAAAGATGCACAACTAAAAGTATTAAAATTGAACACCTGCCACAGCACCCTATAGAGAGAGATAGGAAACTACCATATAACATACAGAATATTTTCACAGCATGGGTAAAAACTAGCAACACTGCTCTCAGTCCATCAATACCCAGAAGAAACACCTGCCAACTGGAATATTTTTTCCTTTAGCTTCTAGAAACACTTAAAAACACAATCATGGCAATGCTTATGGTAATGCATTTTTAAATCATTTTTTGAAGCAAGTGGCTATTTAATCTGTACACAAAACTAACATTCCTATTGGCAAATATTGATTTCCACCAATAACAAGCTGGGGTGAACTAATGTTCATTCATACGAATAATAAGCAGTCTAAGTGGCTATGGAATCTAGTAGATCCTCAGAAATTCAGAAGATTTAGTCCTTTGTTATGTGCCTTGAATGAATGTGGGAGCCTAATTTTACACACATTAAAAAACATATTCTTTGAAAATGTTGAAAAAATTTTTCAACTCTGACTTACAGAACCATTCTAATAGAGGATGTAGAGGGGTTTTTCATTCAGCCCTACACTGGCATTGTGACACGTACAGAGGTAATTTCCAACACAGGTTAGAATTATTTATAGTTACTCTCACTGATATTTTTCCTTTTCTCATTAGCTTCAAAATCCTGAACAAAGTGAATTTTTAAAAGTATTTCAGAATCTATCAACAATGTAAAAATCTCACTACATTGCTATCTTGCTTTCATTGAGAGCATATGTACAAAGTCTACTTTCAATGCAATTTTAAAAGTGTTACTTGTAATTCTGGAAAACACTGGTAAGTAATTACAAGCGCAAAATGTTTTTTCACTTGCAAATTCATTAACAACTTATAATTTGACTAGATCTTCAGAAAAGAGGTAACTCAAGAAACATGATAGTTATATTGCTCATCTTTAAGCTATTGGAATAGTTTAGGACACCCTTTCATCTAATTTTGGATTAATTAATTTTAGGCAAGTTGTTGGTTTAAACGAGTTGTGTAGAATCCCTCTACAGCCTGCACAGACAGGAATCTCCAGTGGATAGCTCAAACTGTCCATATGACACACGTACTGACAAGTTGTCCTAAGGTTCCCCTGGAGGTGATGCATTCTAAGACTTAGATCATCAAATTTGATGAGATACATTTATTCTAAATACTTAAAGGAATAGAGAAATAAGAGAATTTCACAGGAGTCTTCCAAATATCAAGCTTTCCTTTGTTTGAGTCAAGTGACTGTTTTACTGTGTCAGAAGTGGAAAATTAATGTGGCTTTGGCACATGATTATCACCATTTTCGGCTACATAATACAGTCTGTATTCTTGCCTTTATGTGCACATTTCAAGTATTTCTGCAAAACCTTCACAGATCCAATCTGAGATGTGAATACTATCCCTTATTTTTAGAAAAGGGTATCCACATGTTACAGAAGTTTATCCAGAAGTTACTGAGAAATAAACTGCCTTCTGAAAAATCATGTTCCAACAGACAAAAAGGAAGGCTTGAAATAGTGTAGTGGAAAAGCTGCTTGTGGTAATTAACTACCATAATACTTCTCTTCATTATTTCTGAGTGAGGGTAAATAAAAGGTTAACAAGAAATTATTAACAAGAAAATCCTGGCATTATTTAAAAAAGAAATTAAAAACATAAATAACAACACTGTAATCCAAAATTAACTTGCAGAGGTTCCAACTGATAGAAGGATAGATGAAGACAAAATCCCAGCTTCAATATGTCTGAAAGGCTGTGATGATAAGGGGAGATTTCTGAAGAAAGCAACTGTCATTCCTATCTTCCACAAGGACAAGAAGGAAGATGCAGAAAACTACAGGTCAATGAGTTTCTCCACATTTCCCAGGAAGATGATGACGCAAATAATCCTAGAAAACATCGCATTAAAGTCAAGTAGATGATCTGGGGTAGTCACTGTGGATTTAGAATGCAGAAATCATGTTTAACCAATGACAGCCTTGTGCACTGCAGTAACCAGCTCTGTGGATGCAGGGAGAGCAGCAGATGTTGTTTACCTTGACTCCAGCAAGGCTTTCAAAACACTCGCTCATAAAAGCCTCAGAGAAGCTGATGAAGTACAAGTTAGATAAGTGGACAGTGAGGTGGACTGAAACCCAGCTGAACTGCGGGTCCAAAGGGCTTTGGTGAGTGACACAAAGACCAGCTGGAGATCAGTCACTACTGCAGCAGCCTAGGGGCAAATAAGGCCCAACAGCTCAATCTTTGACCTGGATAACAGGACTGATGCAACCTCAGCAAGATGGCAGGAAACCCAAAACCCTGAGGAGTGCTTGACAAGTCTGATGGGTGATTCAGAGGGCCCTCAGGCATCTGAAGAAATGGGATGTCAGGGTCCCACAGAGTTCACAGTCTGGAAAGCAGCTCTGCAGAAAATGACCATGAAGAAAAGCTGAACATGAGCCAGCAATGAGCCTTTGCACTCTGGAAAGCCAAAAGCATCCTGGGCTACATCAGGAAGAGCATCACCAGCAGGCCAAGTGACTGATCCTTGTCCTCTACTCAGGATGCCGGATGGGAGCACATAAAGAAGATGAAGCCAGGTTCTTCTCATTGATGCCAAATGACAGGAGAAGAGGTGACAATCAGAAACCATTACAGGAAATTCCATTTGAACGTAAGAAAAACTTTTCTCCTGTGTCAGTGGTCAAAGACTGGAACAGGCTGCCCAGAGAAGTTCTGAATCTTTTACCCTTGGAGATAATCAAATCCTCAATAGACAATCCCCAGCAGTCCTGGCAAGGAGGCTCAGAGCTGATGTCTCTCTTAAAGCCTCACAAACAGAGCTTTAAGCCTCGAAAAAACAATGTTCTAATCCGTAAGAAAAGTCACTATATGCAAGGAGAGTAGAATTATCAATGAAACAATACCTAATCAAAATCAAACAAATTGGCAGCTTCCCAATTTTATGAGTTCCTTCTCAGTCAGTTAAACTCTGCTGAGCTTTCTGGTTTTGGTATCCAAAATTCTACATCTTCATTTGCCACTGATTTTTTTATTCTTTCCTAGATTAAAACCAGTATGTTATTTCAGTTCTTTCCAAGGACTACAGTATGTAAACATTTGTATTACCTTTGCAGTCAGTGTAGTTAGATTTCACCTAATCACAGAAGCTGGTGGTGCATTTAAATTATTTCTTACTCAATATTGAGTACGGTTGTTGACCATATTTCCTATATTCTGATTCCCCTTTTAGTTATTTTATATGGATTCAGCTAACCCTAAATCTCTCTTCCTCCCCATTTACATTTTAGTAGCATAAATTGTTATTTTGAACATGTAACCTCAGTAAACTCTACTGACTCTCAGAATAGACATCAATGTCTGTATACAAAGGCATCAATAGTTACAACCATTTTTTTTACTAGAAAATGGCTCATTAATCTATAACTACCCAAATCTGCATTTCTAAACCTCTATGGAATATGTTGCTCTGAAGACCTACAAACTACAGGGAGGGGAACAAAGGAATTAATAGGTAGTTACTGAAATAAAAGGGAATGAACAGAGGTGGCTGCTGACTAATCTGTGGGCATTTGATATTGACTAATTCCCCCACTGTCCTAAGATCTTACTTAGAAATAAGAACAGAGACAGAACTTACTACTAAGATAAGAGTATCAATTCATAAATGTATGCAGGATGGATGTGTCACAAGGGAAGTTAAAAAACAGCCAAGGGGTTAGACCAAACAGATAGAAGGAAGGAGTTAGACCAGAAAAACATCATGTACACATCCTTTGATGTGGTGACCAATCCACCTGCTGTTAGTGAGGCACAGTGCCAAACACTAGAGCAAAATAAAGGAATTAATCATTGTTTTGCGGTGGTGATCAGTGCCAACAAATAGCAAAACCTAGTTGCATTTACTGTAAGCAATAAAATTTATTGTGACTGTGATCTTGTTAGATTTAATTGCTCTAATATATGTTGCTTCAGGAAACCAATTATTTCCTCATACTTATGAAATACACAGAACTTCTTTTCCATTTGAAAAAAGTTCAGAGCAGTAAAATTCTAATTTCTCTCACGGAATGTAGGACTTGAGCAAAAACTGAAGCATTATAAGACAAAAGTTTCTGCAGTTTATCTTTGCAACTTCTTCTCCAGAAAGTTTATTAGAATAATTAGGCCACAACTATTCTCTTTGAACACGAACTTAGTTCTACACAATGAAGCACAAAATAAGCTTTTAAATCCACAGCATCTGTTTGATGATTAGCATTGTAATACTAATTTGGTCTGTAGGACTAGACTGCTAATAGATAGGTGGATGACAACTCCTTTGAGCTTTATATACCAAGTTTCTAATTGCTATTTTTTAAATTCTTGTTATTCTTTACTGTTCCCTCTGGTTTATTTGCTTCTTCAAAATTTTCTCACTCCTTTTCCTTTATTTTCAGTTGTCTTTTCTTGCTCTACATGGAACCACACCTAGTGATAAATTGTGCTCTCACACCTCATTTAATCAGAGAAGAAATGTAAGCACAGGTTCAGTGAGCTTCCTTAACCATCAACACTTTGCTTGCTCCATTGCTAAAGGCCAAAGCTATTGGAGAACTAGCAAGGGAAACTGCACCCTGCCCAGAAGAGCATCTTGCAATGCAGAATGAAAAGACTGAGTCCTGAGGGCACACACATCAAACTCACTCAATTTATCTCGTACCTCCAAGGTCGAAGGCAACTCACTCATGAGAAATTACACAGCAAAAATAATTTAATTTAAAAAAACCTTTTGGAAAATTGCCACATTTAATTATTACCCACAGCAGCATTAATTTCTAGTTCTAAAGGAATAAACAGCTGCTTTCTGTGACTTCCAGATGAAACAATTTCCAGATTGTCTGAAGATCTAATTTTTAAAATATGGCACGCATCTCAATACACATAGAAAATAGGAAAATGAACAAGGTCACCATAGCAATGTCAGCCTGGTATGGACGTGTACATGCATTCCTTAGCAAATCTTGACTTGTCTGAAATTGCCACCTAGTGGCTGTGGAAAATTAAGGACATCTATTTTCCTTGTCATACTGACTTCTGGAGAAGGATTCCCTCATTTTTGGTACTAGTTTCCACTTTTCAGCAGAGAACAATCAATCAAAGGTAAGGCACTCCCCTCTTGCCTTACCCAGAAGCAAAGAATTATCAAGGTTTTAAACATCAGACAAGTGGGAAACTTAGAAGTTATTCATCCCATTCCCACAAGCTTAATCAGCTTTGAAAGATA
This sequence comes from Certhia americana, assembly GCA_018697195.1. Classification (NCBI taxonomy): domain Eukaryota; kingdom Metazoa; phylum Chordata; class Aves; order Passeriformes; family Certhiidae; genus Certhia; species Certhia americana. The sequence goes on along the minus strand of CM031860.1, from coordinate 58,044,135 downwards.
TGAACACAAGGAAGGGCAACCAAAATTTGTGACTTCTTCCTTCAGGGAGTAGGCCGTAAGGATAGTGTGTTTGATTTCCTAGAACTAATTCTCTTTCTGCCATATTCCCTGAAATATAGACCTGGCCATGATCTCAGGTAATAAAGATTTAGCAGCACATGAAAAAGGTTTTGATGAGTGATATTTAAAATGAAAAAAAAAAAAAAAATTACTCACTGATTTGATTAAAATCTGTGTTCTGTGACAAATTATTTTGTCAAATCATGGGTACAGCCCAGATTTTTGGCCACATACTGACAGATTACTCACCTTTGCACAGCAAGCAAGGAAGTTTGCATAGACAGCTCTCTGCATCTTTCAAGACAAAAAGACTGCTTTTGTTTCCCATATAGAAACTTATTACATTTTATTAACTATTTAATTTAATTTTCCTGAAAGACAATTATACATAGAATATGTAGCTCTGTTACACTAATATTCATTAATATGGGAAGCTCAAACTCTGGGATGAACTCCAAGGAGCTACAACTTGGTTTTGGAGAAAAAAAAACCCAATGTTAAGGCATAGATATAACAATCCTTTGAGTGGCAGCTGGAGATAGTAAATACTGTATAGTTGTAGATTAGCTGCATATTAGAGCTTTAAAGTAAATAGTGTCAAGGGAACATTGTCCAAAGGTACGAATACCAGACTTCTAACCACAAAAAAAATTACAAGATTTCCAGGCTGGAGGAATTTACTGTTAAAACATGTAACAGTTGTTTTATGAAAAGGGTAAAATTTAGCATCTCAAACAAGATTGTTCCACCTACTGAGGAATTTACTGAGCATATGCCAGCAGGGAATTCCTTTTAAAAGGCTGTGAACCTTTTCTAAGGCTGGTTGAAGGAGTTAAAGGAAACCGAAATAAGTAATGTCTCTCCGTTCCCAATGAGGAAAGGACAGTTCCTGATTTTACAGAAGTGGTCCTTAACTGCAAGTTCCAAGAGTCAGAGCCAGTGCATGATCATGCTGGGACAGGAGAACTATGGACAGCAAGGCCACATGAGTGTCACCAAGATTACCTGTGTCCTACTCTGTCTATCTTCAGCAACCCTTACACAAACCACTATTTTTTTTCCACTGTTGTTTGAGAGAGCACATCCATCTCCAAAATTCAGCACAAAGTTTCCTGAGGCTTTATGAAAGGTTGCTGAGGAAATAAAGAATTGGCAAATTTTCCACTAATTGACACAGAAATAAAAATAATTGCCAGCAAAGACAGATTAATAAAATAGGAATGTAGAGCTACTGAGATAATTTTCCTGAATTTTTTTGGAATGCCAATGCCAAAGCTTTGGAAAATCATTACTGTGTGAAGACTGGTCCAGATTACATGGAACCGGACTTAATAAAAGTCCAAGAAACACAACAGAGTGCATAGATTGACTTACGTAAGAGAATACTTCAAGTAATAGATATTACTATAATTACTTCACTTTGAAACATCTTTGAATTTGTAAGGTCGTGAAAGCTACATTAATCAAAACAAGTTTTTTAAATTTTAATTTTGATTCTTGGTAGCGCTGTATGATTTTAATTTTGATTCTTGTTAGCTCTGTACTCCAATCACATTCATATTATAGAGAAAAATAACCTGACAGTAGCAGTAGTTGTATTCCAAGATGAATTTCTAAAACATAATCATAGCTTTGACTTTTACCTGGAGCATTCCCAAAAGATTGCTGGAAAAGGCCATTTAAAGGATAAAATTAATCAGCATATAATCAACAACCTTAACAAAGCCCCTTCAATAACAGTAAATGCTCAAGTGCTGACAATTTAAGTTATACATGCTGGATTGAAATATATTATCTTTTAATTTTAAGGAAACAAATAGAAGTATGCAGTGCTGTCATCTCTCTAGCATAGGAAGATAATAGAGGAACTCTTTTTCCCCATTTCTACAAATCTAAGCTTCTCTGAGAACTTCTTTTGCCAGAAACTAAAGGACACTGAAGGAAGATTTCAGCCTCCATAGACAGTACTTCATAATGTGCTAAAAATACGCTGGATTATATTTTTCCTAATTGTATAGAATCTTTCATTTTTGAGCTGTCAATTTTAATTGTTCTGTTTATTTCTTTGCTTGTGCTTAGTTTGTAGAAGAAATAATGAAAGACTACCTTATCCTGCATAAATAAAATGCAAGTATCTTTTATTCTATTACTGCAAGGAAGCAGATTTATACCGGCTACACTTTACCTTTCCCTAAATAACACAGAACAATTATATATATAAAGATAATCCCACATAGAAGAGGACAGGAATGAACTTGCTTCTTTTAAAGAATTACAGCCCAGATGATGCTACAAGTTTTACTGAGCCAAACGATGTTATAAAATGTTGTCCATGTATTGGATACACCTACTCACCATGAGATAAATGAATCTATACAAATCAGGACCATTACAACAGAAAATGCCAAAGATGTGCATACATCATAGAAAAGGACACTATAGTCCAGATGCTGAGAGAACAAATGTCTATAATGAAGAAACCTTGTTTCTGCATTTGGGTAATAAATCAACACAATGATGTCCTGGAGCATCAGATATGAGTGTTATGATATGACCAACAGTCACTTTCCACACTACAGTTGGCACACTAATACCTAAGGACTTTCTATTGCAACGTTAAGGTAGCGTAAAATTTCATCCTGAAAATGTAATTGGACCAAAGTCTCATCAACATGCCCACTCACTCATTTTTTAAGTACAATTTTCCTGTCATAAGACTTCAACTGTGATAAGTGAGGAAGAGGAAATAGAGAACTTCTGTCTCCAACACTGTAAATATAGTTTCTTGAAGCCTTCATTAAGATTACTTTTTAAAAAACTAAGCAACAACAGAAAAGACTACAAAAACATCATAACTCTGCTCATAAAATGAGATGCTATTTTAGTGCTATTAGTGCAGTCATAATCACCATATGATTCAAGAGTATTGGAATAAACACACTGAAAAGAAATATGGCATGAAAATATGTTCAGAATGCAAAAGATGCTCAGAGAACACTGATCAACCACAACAATCAGCAAGCACACTCTGGCTTTCTCTAACAGCACATCAGCTCATCTGAGTGACAGGGGTTTGTACTGAGTAGAAAACAAGATGGTGAAGAATCTCAGGATTCTGAGATTCTGAGGATGCAGAACATCCTGTTTCTGCTGGAATTCAATTGTGACAACAGACTTCAAACTTTCAGAAAGAACATTCTCATGTCAGCCTGCAGCCTTAATGAGGCCTTGGACAAAATGCCTGAAATTTGGAGCTGTCACAACAGCTTTGATAGCACAATTCTGTTAGACCACCCTGCCAGGAGTGCACATGTGGAGATGACAAGATGTAAAACCAACTGGGATTCTGCTACAAAAGGGACACAAACAAGCAGCATCCCATCCACGCTGTCCAGAAACAATCCCAAAACTACACCAAAACCACATTTTCATTTAATCTCAGAGAAAATTAGAAAACTTTTCACTCTCAAAAAAAAAAAAAAAGAGCCCAGAGGGAAAATAACATGGATAGAATACAGATAATCAGAAATACTGGTTTGCTAAGTTAATTGAGAGTACAGACTCATTTTGGATGGCAATTGCTCAGAGGGACCTCTACTTCAAGGGATTGTCTCTCCCCTTAGAATGAAAACCAGATGGGTAAATTCATTATTCATACTCCAAACACTAATTGCAACATTCATTTTCTAAAAAACAAGCATGCAATTCTTTATCATGCATTCATCACCAGAAAATCTTCTATCTGTTGAAGAGATTGAGATATGTACAATATTTCAGGTTCTTTATGATCCTTCCTTAAGCATGTTAACATTCAACGTGCCCTCATTAGTTTCCCATTCAAATTACATTCCTGATTTCCAAATTATAGGGCTAACAGGTTTCTTTGACTGATAGCTAAAATGATTTTATTTCTTTGCCTTTTTGGACAAGCTGTAAAAGCATTTTTCCTGAGAAAAAACAGGAATGCTTTTTTATTTTTTGCACTTGCTTGAAGGTGAAAATTTTTTATTTATCTTCAGCATAACTTTTTGTTACTAAAAGGAAGGAAATGCTCCCTGAAGCCCACCACTTTATGCTTTTCAGTTTAATGATACAAACATCTTCTGAAGAAGTAGAGAAGCATAAACTCATTAGCAGCACTTCGGTTCTCTCTGCTACAGAAGCCTGGAGGAAAGAAACCTTAATACAGAATATCTGATTCTAGCACTGAAATTTACATTTTAAACCAAATTATAACATCTAATTTTATATAATCTTTGTATCTCAAGTTAGGATTTCTCTGTCTTCATTCTGAAAGGGGCTTGATCTTAATTGGGTTTATGCTTTTCCACTTGTGTCTTGACTTATTTCTGCTTTAAAACATGAGAGGCTGAAAAAAGATATTTCCAGGTGGGTTTGGAGAACATAAACAAGCTTTTATGAATGTCACAAATATATCTAATAGAAATGTTATCTATGAGCAATGTAATCAAAGAGCATCCTAATGTAGACAAGACTAATACATTTATACAAAAACTACTTGAAAATAACACATTTAAATAATAAACCTAATTAAATTCCCCTAATAGTCATAAGCAATCCATCATAGAGCAAAAAAAATAACTAGCATATGGATACATTATAAAAAATTTTGTAGGGTTTATATTTAATTTTAGGTTTCAGATACTCAGCTTCTCCAAAAGTAGCAAATAAACATCTACAATGTAATAACAGGAGACTGCAAGATCAAATGTTCAGCAATAATACATTAGCAGTTATTTGTAAAAAACATGTGGTTTATACAGCACACATTGTAGAGCAAAAAACCAAATGAGAAGAAATGAAGTGCACAGTTAAACTAAAATAGATGAACACATCAAGAGCCACTGAAGTAAAGTGCTGCTAAGAAACCCCCTCTAAGTTGCTACAACACAAAAGTCATAAAAATTCATGTGAATAAACTTATCTATTGAGAAAAACCCACATAAAGCCAAAAATAGAAATCATCCATATATCAAATGTGGAACTGTCTGAAAGAAGATGACAGAGTTTATCTGAAAAAGAAATTCTGTTCTGTATCCAATGTCTTGACATTTCCCCTCAAACCTACAAGTAAAACCCTCCTGGACTCCACTAAATACCTTAAAGGACAGAGGACAGATAGATCCACCACCTTTACAAAACAGAAGAAAGATAAAGAAACCTTTGTTTGGAATCCCATCTCTCAGAAGCACTGCAGATTATGGAAGGATTTGAATTCTCACAATATCTTTTGCTCTAATCGTTTGTTAAAGCACTTTAAAACAGTAAAAAATTAACTACCTCAGCAAAAAATCAGCTAAAATTGGACATAATAGCATAGTAACTGTAAAAATATCTCCAATATTTATGACTTCTGGCAAAAATCTTCCCAGTCCTTTAACACTTAGCAAAGTGACTGGGCACTGCAGTATATCTTCTGTATCAATAAATGATTCAGAAACAGATGGTATAAGTTCCATAAACATTTCAAACAAAAAAAACCATGCCAAGGTTTTTCCTTAGAAGGAAAAAACAGCCTTAGGCAACCCTGGAGGCTAACTTTAGCAGCATTATTTTGAAGAAAAACAACTTTAAAGAAAAATAGATTTCATGCCCTTTTTACTATGATGGGCCAAGGGTCACTTTGTGTTGTATGTGGTTTTTCAAGACAGCTGTGCATTCAGCGCTGACTCGGAAATGCCTGTGCATCACATCAAAGAATTCAGCAAACTGTGACCTTCATGATCATCTTTTCCTCACACTTTCTTCAAGCTGGGTGCATGAGAAATGAGAGCAGCAGTAACACTTCCCCATTTTGTTGTTAATTCAGAATCATAAATACTGGTTTTTACTCAGCAAAAAGCATAAGCACTTTCATTCAATGACAAATTGTATGGAAATATGTACCATGAGGGGTAGGAAGATGCAAATGAAACATGAACTGTGAAGACAGGGGAAAGAAAAGCTAAGGAAGTCATCAGTACAGTGAGGGGGAGAAGCCCCCAGGACAGGTTTCTGTCAGAACTCCAAAGTCACCATTCCAGGCAGGACTTGCCAGGAACCACACAAGCCCATTCATACAAAGTGGTCCCAGCTGTTAAGATTTACATCTCTGCTCTCACACAGAGCTGTGGAAGAACATGGCTTTTCTCCAAGACTCCAAAAAGCTCCTGGTGCCATTTGTACCCATGAAGCTTAAGGTTGGGTCCTGTGCAGAGATAAACAGTACCCAAACCTGCATGGATAGGAACTGACAACACTTTGGGGTACAAGTTAAAAGGACAACAGCCTCACAGATTCCCTCTAGCCTTTAGGAGACAAGTCCCATCTCCGTATCTATTCCCAGTAATCCACAGGGCCAGAGGCCAGGTCTTTGTTAGAAAAGGCCATGGTTAAACCAAACAAAAACTTTCCCCAGATAGTCACTCCTCTTCTGCTGCTCTCTCACCTATGCCTTGAGCCCTTGGAGCTCTGCAGCACCATCTCATCCCACACCAGGATGGGCTGTGACAGAGGGGAACACAAAGGCCTCACCAGTCTGCATAGCCAAAGGTCAGTGGGTGCCATAAACACCAAGAGAAATGGAATCACAGAATACATTCAAGTAAACCCTTGAAAGGCCATGTTGTGGAAAAAAAAAAAAAAAAAAAAAAAAAAAAAAAAGATAACACAAGCCTGTAGCAGTCCAGGAAGTCAAACAAAACACATTTCAGGCACAAGCATGTACATAGAGATCATTATAGACAAGAGAGGAAGCACAAAGAGCCCAAGTGTCACAGCCATATAAGCAAGACTTTCAGAGCACCAGCACTGCCAGCTGAGCACTTTACCCATATGAGGCCTGAAGCCAAATTCCAGAAGAAGAGAGCTTCCTTCTTTTTCTGTAATACCCACCTTCCAGGGCTCACTGACCCTTTACAGGGAGTGCCTCATGAACACCAGGAATTCATGACAAGGAAGTATTCAAGGTACGTGCATTGCTCACAATTGTACTTCTCTACTTTAGGTAACAACATTAATTCTGATCACAGATAACAGAAAATATGCCTAAGAACAGATGTCCTACAGTAAAATACCCATTTAATAAGCTTTTTATGTCCACCATTTCAATACAACACAGCAATTCTAGACTTGCATTAAAATAAACATTTCCTGTGTTAAAAATATTATCTATTTTGTGCAAGCAATATTAATTTTTCACTTCAATTAAAATGCAAATCTTCCAATAAGCTCACTTACAGGATGTTTGGCTGAAAGTCTGCCAGTCACAGTTCCTGTTTGATTCCAAGTAGAGGAAATAAAACCCTGTAATCAAAAAAAGTAAAAAGCAAAACAAAACAAAAAAATCAGAACGAAGACACACAGCTATATTTTAATACAAGTATCAGCAATAAAAATTCACTGCAATCAAATCAAGAAATTACAAAAGAAATATTTTTAAATTTTCAATGTATAAAAGTGCTTAAACTGTAAACACTGCAATCATTTCACATCCTTTTAGGATTCTACAAGGTACTTTATATATTTCTACCTTTTTCATGCATGTTCGTAGTCCATCCACGTAAGTTGATTTCATCTTATGAACCTAAAATACATAAAATTTAAGGTAAATGTTTACTTACAAAAATAAGGGATTTTCCAAATTAAAGATCCTAATTTCCAAATGCATCCTGTTTGCAGACTTATCTTTTTTAAAGACAATTTTATCTGGTTTACTTAGAGTAAATAATGGATTTATACTCACTGAGAGCTTAACCTATTTGCATGAGCTAGGTAAGTACTTGGTTATAACCCAAAGACAGGGATTCACAGATATTACTCAATGAACTATTGGAATTTATTATTTGATGTTTTATATCCCCAGCACTATAAATTACATGAAAACCAGACACACAAAAAACCACCAAACCCAAAATTTTTAAAAAATCAAAACCAAACACAAATCCACACTTTTTAACTTATTAAAAATTTCTTTCAATTCTTGAAGCTCATGCACTCAAAATCTCATGATTAAGTATGGGAGCACACTAACTAGATAGTTTTGGATTTTCAGGAGGCTTGTCATCCCTAAGTTTCCCATAAACAGTTATCTCCTTCACTTTCTGCAAAGCATTTCTTCAGAACTCAAGAAATAGATATTTTGCCTTAAGTATGCTTTATAGCACTTCACAGATTTTACAGTGAAGTTTTCCAATTGTCTTTGCAACATTGTGCAAGTTGTTCGCTTGCTATAACCTAACACGGAGCAAAACGATTACAAGCATTAACATTTATAAAGTCTTAAGAATACTGACTTCAAATTTGAATAAACTTTCACTAGAGCCAACTTATTTATTTATTTAACTATAAATATGTTATCTGTCTTGCTAAATTTTGCTTCAATGCAACCACATTCTGTGAAAAAAGTCAGCTCACCTGGCGGTATTCTAAAATTATCTTAGGCAAAGGATGAAGATCTTGCAATTTATTTAGCTGCAAAATCAAGAATGTGAATTACTGACACATTTCTCTTGAGGTCATATTATTAAACAAACCTTAACAGAATGTATTTTGGAGGAAGAAATTTTCTTGACAAGCTGAATGGACAAAATACTGAAGGATGAAGGATGATGTCCTTCAAGAAATGTCACCCCAGTCCCAAGGAAGCCTTCATCAGGAAAGGTGGAGATTACTCCTTCCCATTTCATTTTCACTCCTGTCCCAGATAGGGACAAAAAGACACATAGATATAAAAACTTTTCCACAGCAGCTTTGAAAACACTGGGGTGTGATGTGTGTGTGTTACTTATGGCCCTTTGTCTTCTGTGCTATACAGCATCAATGCAAGAGAGAACAGGATGGAAGTAGGAAAAAATAATACATATACACACACATACATATTTATACACATAAAGTCCAGGAGGAGAATTTCTCCTGTTCATGCCTTAATGAAAGTTCCAAGAAATATTCAAGAGAAATTGAAACTGTAAAATTAAAAACCAACAAAATAAATCATATTTCTGAATACTTTGATTGGAAACTGCCAAAAATTCTGTTGAGAAAAAGAATTAAATTATTAAAATAGAGATTAGGTATTTATAAGTACAGCAAAAAATATCTGAAACTACAGTAGTCCAGGATGAAAAATAGATGCAACTGTACTAGAATGTATATTTAAGAAGATAAGGGTTTTTCCCTGCTACCAGGGAGAAAAAACATCTTAAGATTAATTGTATACTATTTATCTCCTGGAAGGTTTCATCCTACCTTTCTCTAAATAACCAGCTCTCTCAGCAGTTGTTGGAAAGAGAATACTGGACTACATGAAAGCATTGCTTTGATTATAGCAACAAATCTTATGCTCCCACAAAAAGATGACATGAACCTATTTCACTGATCCCTCCCATTTCCCAAGGCTCTCTGTCACTCTCCAAGATTACATGTTTGATCTATGAAACCTCCTTCTCTTTGAGTAGTGTGTGGGTTTTATGGTTATTCTGTTGAGGTTACTGGAGATCATATTTGATAATTCAGACATTTGACTGAAAAGTGGAATTTCCTCCATAAGAAATAAATATTACCCTTCTACTTTCCCCAAAGATGTTCGTGTTCAGCAATGAGTTGTGCACTTTAACTCCTACATAAACTAGAGCAATTCAGTTCTGACACCAAACCTGAAACAGATGAATCTGCACAGGGGCCTTTTCTCTTCTAAAAAGAATCACCATTACTATTATTGTATTCACAAAATGAATTTTTAATGATCTGACAAGTGGATCAACACCACCCTCAGTCTGTTTGCGGATGACACCAAATTGGATGGAAGAGTTGATCTGCTGGAAGGTAGGAAGATTCTGCAGAGGAATCTGGACAGGCTGGATCTGTGGGCCCAAGGGTCTGAGGTTCAACAAGGCCAAGTGCTGGGTCCTGACCCTGGGTCACAACAACCCCTGCAGTGCCACAGGCTGGGGCAGAGTTGCTGCAAAACTCCCAGCAGGTAAGGACCTGGGGATGTTGGTTGAGAGTGGCTGAACATGAGCCAGGTGTGCCCAGGTGGCCAAGAAGGCCAATGGCACCTGGCCTGGATCAGCAATAGTGTGGTCAGCAGGACCCAGGCAGTGGCTGTCACCCTGTACCCCAGCAGTGAGTACTGTGTTCTGTTTTGGGCCCTTCATTTTAAAAAGGACATTTTAAAAGGTGCTGAAGCAAGTCCAGATAAGGACAACAGAACTAGAAAAGGGTCTGGAGCACAAGTCTGATGAGGAACAACTGAACGAGCTGGGGATGTTTAGCCTGGAGAAAAGGAGGCTCAGGGGAAAGCTTCAGTAATTGGTTTGTTTTTCCCCACCATGGAGTGCAACTTTCTTTTCTGGCACAAGTAACCACAACACAAATAGTACAATACAAAAATAAACCAAGATCATTCAAAAAACTTCAGACAAATCACAATTTCACTGGAATATAATCTGCTAAATCCTGTAGCTGGTTTTAAAAGCCTTCTCTGTCTCACCACAACTTCTGAAGTGGATACGAGCTGTTGTATTTCAGTCCTGTGAAGTTTCTCACACAGCGTATGCAGCTTTAACTTATCAAATAGTACCTAAAGTAAGAAAAAGACAATAAATCTTTCAGTATTTCAAGTGCTGAAATACAAAGGAAAATTATTGGGTGCTTGTACTTAAACAGAAAACAGGTTTCAAGGTATATAGAGCAAACTGTAGCAAAGAGAACTAACACAGAATTGAAAACCTTTATTTTGAGCTATTGAAGCAATGACATTTATTAAAATAAAATGCATCATTTATGTACATACATTTAAATACAGATTATTCAACACTGTCATATTCATGAAAAACTGATACATCCTTCATTAAAATCAGAAAATAAGAATTAATAGAGAAGAAGTCACAAGTGGCAAGGATATATATGCTTTACAGTTCTTCTGTATCAATAAATCTCTAAAATGTACACCTTAAGTAGAAATAGTAGAACAAATGATACCTCTCGGAGTTGACAACTGCTGGTCAAAAGGAATCGTTCTCCAGCAACCTCATGAGCCTCTTGTTCAAGCTCTTTGAGACGCAGCTATAAATTAGGACATCAAAATTATTCTGTTCACACTATTATTTTCTTCAATATCTGCTACTTCCAAGGTTAATAAGAATATTTGACCTTTACTTAAAAATTGAGTACTTGATATTGTGTAATCATTGCTGGCCATCAACATTTGGTTGAGTAAATTGCTTATTTTATATTGCTTTATATTATTTCATTACCTGGGAAGGGGATTTATTGTAGTAAGAAGTACCAACATTTGTGGTTAAATAATTTAGATTACTGAAGCCTACAGAGATCTGTGAGAAACACAGATATGCAAATTATTCTGATAAATTAGTAATCTGTCAGACCAGTATTATTATCTAGTCAAATTTAATATTACAAAATGGGATTCTCTTGTAGCTATTTTTACCAAAGAACACTCATTTAAAGAGTGTATTGTTCACAAAAAAAGGGAGAGAAGTCTATCACTTCTCAGGAAGATGGTTACTAAATACTCAGAAAGAGTCATTGCCATTTTTACTCTACAACACATAACCCAAAAGAACCTGCACATTTTGCGATGCTATTTCTGTCTGGGGCAAGGCTGATGAAGAAAGTATCTCTTTTTCGCTTGTGTAAATAAACAGAGAAGTATCCTAAAATGTAAATATAATTAGTTATCTTTATAACAATATACTAAAAAACACCACACTATTACATACAATGTGAGAAAAGGTTCTCTTTTTAATCAGTTATCCTCAGTAAAAGCGCAAAGATGATGCTATACAATTTTCAAGAAAAAAAATTAATACAAAATTTACCCCTAGAATCTCTGATGTTTTTTTCAGTTCTTGTTTGTTCACATATATTTTGTGTGTTTCCATCACTGTAAATACAATTTTAAGTTAAGAACATTTATAATTCACAATTTCAATCTTACATTCTTCTTAGACAGTTAAATGGAAACTCAAACTCACACAGCCATTATGAGGCCAAGATAACATTTCATATTCTGAGGAATTACATTCCACTTGAGCATAGTCAGCAACTGTGTGAAAATAGTGAAGATTCATATTTTGAACTGAACTTTCATACCTGCCAGAATTTTGATAAGTGGAAGCTCTAATGTGCAAAATAAGTTCCACAAACCTTGAGTCTGTAAAGTAAGATATAAATACATTCTTCAGTATCAGTATTTCTCACTGAGCAGTATTTCACTTTATGTACATTTCCTTTTTACATGACAGCACTGTTTGTGGCATGAAATACTACATAGTGTAAATTACAGTATCTAAATGCTGTCACTTTTTTTTGTGGGGAATAGGAATTTTGCAATAGTAACCATTTTGTACAAGAATGCTAATAAAGAAATGTACCTACACCTCTTTTTTTCTAAACAGTTTTTTTTTTAAAACAAGCTTCATTATAATAGGACACACAGTTATCCCTTTTCCTTTGTTTACTTGAACAATTAAGCAACTATTCATAATTCATAACTTTGTTTTCCTTAGGGAGAAAATAAGAGTTGAAAGGGTTATGTCCCCAAATTACTTACAGAGAATAGAAAGTCTGGGTTTTTCCTAACCACAAGCAATCTGACTTGTCTAAAAAATCTAGTGGGCTGGATCTCAGTGTTTCTGTGCCTTTGCAGTTTCCCTGCTGCCTTCCTTCATGGATTGTTCACAACAGTGCTGGGGCCACTTGGATATTCACATTAATATGGCTCCATCACCTACTGGTCTAAGCCTACACCTGCTACCAGCAACTTCACAGACAATACCTGGGAAACTATGCCAGAACCTGGCAAGCCAGGTTCCACCAGAACCTGGGTGTAATCCTAAATACTGGCACTTTTCCAGGTATATGATCACAGGGAGAAAACAAACACACATACCCCAACAGATTTCTTGAGATGCATTCATAACTGCAAAAAGGGGTAAAATAGAATAAAATTGTTCACTTGGAAGGAATCTACAATGACTATCTAGTCCCATTGCCTGGTCAGTGCAGGGCTGAGTAGAATTTAAAGTATATGATTAAGGGCACTGTCCAATTGCCTCTTAAACATTGACAGGCCCGAGCCAGCAACCACATCTCTGGGCAGCCTGTCCTGACCAGCCTGCTTAGTTAACACAATCTAGAACAAAAGATATGCTGAGAGTTTTCATAAGCAAGGAATTATAACTATTTTTTCTATGTGTATGTTCTACCTCTTTTAACATGTTTTAGACAGTAATTTGTAGATTTAAAATACTAAAAGAAAAGTCATTCTGTATTGATACAGATACAATACAATGGTATTTTAAAAAATACAATAAAATTATTCTGAACGTTTCCTGTTCTCAGAATCTTCATTTAGTGAAATGCAGCAGAGGAAAAATTTCTGCTAGAGATTAAACTTGACACCACTTCCTTCTAGAAGAAATGGCAAATTTGATGGGCAATTTATTTTAAATGTCAACTGCCAATGTAAACCACTAAGGACTGAAACATTCTATTATTCTAATTTGAATGAAAAGTACATCATTAACTCTCTTTAATTCAATACTTACATAATTATTCCTGAGCAAATTCTTTTTGTCTTACCTTTAAGCCATGAGCAAGGTCCATCATTACATTATAAAGCTTCTCTAAGTTCACACCTAAGTTTTGATACTGATATAAATAAATAAAAAATAAATCAATAACTTTATTGCTAACATAAAAATAATTAGAATATTATCTTTTTAAAGGTTTAAATTGTAAACATGTGCTTTTCTGTATACCTTCTGTTAACATTTTAGAAACACTGTTAGATCTCTGTCAACCCTAAATCATTAACACAGCACTAGATTATGAACATTCCAGATTTTGCCTGTTCCTATATTTACATTTTGTATCAAGTACAGAGAAATATAGTATCAATAACCTGCCTTTGACACTGAAGTCAGAATTCCCTTACTACTTTAAAATGCAGAAAAACTCCTTGCGTTCTTTTTCTCATATAAACACTGCCACTTTTGTGCCAGAACTGTTCATTACCTTCCCTTCTGTTCTAGAGGTGTTCACACAGCACCAGGTCACCTCCTTCAACGGGGTAGAATGCAATTTTGAAATGTATACAAATACTGAGAATGATTGTTAGCTCCAAGAACATGACCATTAAAAACAAACTTAATAAAGACTGAGAAACAGCAGGCCCCAGAAGGTAGGATGCAGAGTGTTCTCCTAAAATCTGATATAGGCATCAGATCCACTGGTGATGATCCTCATTTTAAAACAGTCTAGTCCACACTGCAGTGAAAAGTCACCAACCTGTCTCCAAGAAACCTTGTCCATACCAACTTGTTCTGGAACAAACGAGCTGTGAAATACAGACAGCTTGCTTGATCCCTTTCTGGAGGTGGAAGAGAGCCCAGTGACAGGCTTCAACTGACACCAAAATTCCTCATCAGTAAATGCAGCAATGACATGACCAGCATAATGTTTAGCACCTGTTTCAGCAAATGTTTCAGGAATATGGACCATGACCACTTTGGCACAGCACCAAATATACAGACAAGCACCAAGCAGCACATCTTTGTGCTGGAGGTGTGTGGGTGAGTTGTGGGCTATAGAATAAACCAGCAATCATTCCAAGTACTCTGGTGGGTGGACAAGACTAGCACAAGACAGGAAGCTTCACTGAAGTAGAGAGGCACAAGATGATTTATCACTTACCACAGATCCCTCTGGCAGTATAGACAACTGTTAGGAATCTACCAGTAAAAACAGAGCAACAAGATTGAAGAGAAACCTGGCAAAGAGCCAGGAGACACAGGAAGAACTGGGACTCACTGAGCAAAGAGAAAAGCCAAAAGGGAAGTGTGAGAGTGTGGGAGACAATTTAAGGAATAAGGAATGGGGGGGAATAATCACATGATGTTACAAGCAGGCATTAACTGGGAATTGAGTGAACAAGTCAGCATAAAGACACTGGAGATGGCTCGGGCAAGGAAACAAACTAGACCTGAAGTAGGACAGGAAGGAAATAAAATTTCAATATTTAGCTCAGAGCTGCGAATCAGGATGACAAAGTTGAAAAATGACTAAGAACAGATGTGATATCTGAAGAACAAAAGACTGAGTCAGACTAAGGGAAAAGACAAGATTAAGGATGCTGACTCACAGCAAGGCCATCACATATAGAAATAACCATAGGTAACTTCTGTCTGTTTGCTTGTCTGTTCCCTACACTAATAACTTAATTCATGAAGTAGCTTCTGAACAACTGCAGTTTACAGCCAATGCTTTCAAGTAAACTGCCTCTGGTTTTCTCAGAAATGTCTACATTGATGGGTAGGTGCCAATACAACCAACCTCTGTCTGTGCTCTAAGCCCACTTGACATCTGTGGATTTGTACCCTACAAGTCCTATAATCATGGTGCAATACTTGGTCTGAATGAGCTAGGCCTCTGAAAAGTGAATGGCATCCAAAAAAAAGCATTATTTACGTTACTCTACATCTACTGGTCCTTCAAACAACCTCTGAAAGCTAATGTGTCCACAGTAGATCACCACAGCCCCAAACAGATAAATATTTTATAACATTCAGGAAATACATTTCAATAGAAATACAGAAGACATTTGATATGATACAGGAAGAATTTTCCATAGGACAGGGGATAACATCTCAAAAAGTTCATGCATTCTCTCACTCTGAGAATTAAATTTCACAGATTTTTTCATACAAATGCTTGAAGGTTCACATTTGACTCCCTGCTGTTTCTCAGCCTATGATGTGGTGTCTTTACCAGCTGTAAGGTTTAGCAAAATTGTTAATAACAATCAACTAAATACAAGCTACAAGTGCACAGGAAATGGAGAACACAAACATTTTGGAAAGGAGAGCTGGAAATCATTTTTCAGGTAGGTGAAGAGAAAAAAAAAAATTGTACATTAATTAATGTTGTTACTGAACTTCACAGTTTTAAAGGAAAATTTGACAGCTGTTCCCGGAGAATGAGTTCCCATCTTGGTAGATGCAGTAAAACCTCCCCTTCTCCCTTTTCTCTACATTTCCAATATGTAGCATTAATAGAATCATTTTCTTCTATTATAAAAGCATTATGTATCTTCTTCTGCAATATTTTCTAAGCAATAGCAATTCTATTATCATTTCCTTCCCTTTTTAACCCAACTACAAACAATTGAAAACAAACTACTTACAGATACATTTCTCAAAGTGCCTGTATCTGTATTTTCTGCTTCCTTTGAAAAAGGCTTTTCAAAATACTTCTGTATTAAACACTCAAAGGAAGGAACTGTGTCGCTGGGGTTTATCAGCCATGCTGCAATCCTTGGATCTAACACAACACTATTGGCAACTACAAAAACAAGTTATTCAAAATATTTGTATTATCTCCCATACTGAAAAATAGCTCTAAAGTTTTGCCCATCTTTCCTGTATGCACCCATCATAAAAGGACAAGCATTTATTCTACAAAAATATTAAACACTGAATTCACAGCTGTGACAATGGTCAATAAATATTATGACAGGAGGAAGTTAAGTATTGCATATTTTTGAAGAGTGTTGTTTTGTGAGGTTGGAGTGGATTTGTTTGGTTGGTTGATTTTTTCAAGTTTTCAAATGTAAGTAAACCTTTGGCTCCTCAGATTTACTGTAAAAACAGCAAACCTCCATTTCTTAAATTTGAAAAACTTCAAGCTTAAGTTTGTTTTTTTTTATGAGAGTCTCCCTCTAGTACAGTTTTCTTATTGTTGCTGTTAACTTGACTGATATCCCAAAAAATTGCTATTGGGGATCAGGGAGAGATTTACTTCCTAGCAATCAGACCAAGATGGTTAATGTATAAATGAATTCACATACGTGTGCACATATGATATGATTGTTGCTGAAACTCAGAACCTTTTGTCCTTTAGCATTGATTTCTCTTAGCCCTCCCTTTGAGCAGAAGTTTTTTCTAGGGAATATGAAACATGAAGTAATTTGACTTTTTCAGCTATAGTCAGGATTGTATTGAGAGCTTTTGTTTCCACTTGAAGCTATCCTTAAGTTACTCAATGATTTGATTCTTACTCTGGGAAGAAATACATTATCTTGACAATGCCAAGCCTCTGGTCACAACTTCCCCCAAAGAGGGTGTTCTTTTTCATGGCACTAAACTTTGTTTTTCACTATATTGCTTAACCACCAATTTAGTTATTTCTACACTTAGTGATTTTAACAGAAACACCAATAGCACAGAGATTACAGGATGAGATCATAGGTTCAATACTTGCCTTGTTTCCAGCTGATTTCATTACCATAAACTTGAAGTAGAGTCCTCAGGAAATCTTTTGCATTGAAGCAAATTACTGGAACTTTGCACTGCAGCATTTGAAACAACAATTGCCTGCACAGAAGTAGTTCATTAACACACACGGTACTGCTCCTAGATTTAGTCAATCTATTTACTTTCTTCTTTTTATTAGCACATAATACTAAACAGTTAACCCAAGACATTTATTTCCTTATTCCTAGAAGAACAGAATGCTGCATTTGAATATTAAATTTGTAATTCAGTAATACTCAAAGCTATGTTCTATAAGAAATTAAAATATCCTAGCAGATGTACTTTAGCACATATACAAATGTAAAAGAAAACAAATCCTTGTTTAACTCTTGATGTACAACCTTGATCCAAAACACAAACTGGCATCCCTGTAAAACCCAAATAAGATGACAGAGGCTAAACTGATATAGCATTATAAAGCACTGATTTAAAAGTTACTAGACAATCTAAACTGCCATAACTGCCCTGTGTTAATATGCTGTTTAAATCCAAAATGCTTCATCTTCATCATGTATTTCCATATCTCCTGATAATGTCTATAATTCCCTCATTCATGATATTTTAAAGAGATATAACCAAAGATATATATATTAGTATATAAATTCACCAACTATATGTGTCGTTTTTTTTTAAATAGGTTATATTTTGGGCAATATAGAAAAATAACAGTATTTATAAAGGATTTTTGATGGTATGAGACCACAGCTCCAAGGGTTTGGACATACTAGAAATCACACAGATCACAAAGTATTTCTGTGTACATTAGTGCAATTGTTTAAGGATGGATCTCTGTTTTTACAATAAGTAATTACCCACAGGTATCATCTACATGCTAGTACTCTTAATCAACATATCAAATTTTGACTGTTCATATGTACACACCTGACTGAGATGCTGTTCTCAGTTCACAACAACCTAAATTCAACAGTTATTAAAGCACTTGTCATGTAAGCCACATATTACAGCTGGAGAAGCAAAGCCTGGACTTGTTTCAAGCCATGATTTTAAGCAGTGGAAGATATGCAACTAAAGACCAAGTCTCACATCTTGAAATTAATGTTTTGTAAGTTAATAATCCAAATTCAGCAGTTTACAATAAGACAGCTATTACTGAAAGTCATAAAATATTCTGATGGAGTTTTAAGATGCTAGAGTACTACATCTAGGAACCAGATTCAGTTCTCATTTCTTCCTTTTTGGGATATGATTTTCAAGTTAATAGGAATAAAAATGGACTTTGGCTATAACACCTGGAAGTTTAAAAAATATTCCAACTTTTTATTAAAACTTAGTCCAAGTATTAAGCAGATACATAGAGCCTTTACTTCCAAAATTATATTGTATTATTAATGAATATGAGTAAAACTTCATTTGGAATTTCAAAAGCCATTAAAAAAACTATGCTAAAAAAATTTAAAGTATTAACAAAGATCAGAAAGGGTGTCTATCACAATAATATCCATCAAAAATGTACCAGCTAAGAAATACAGTTCAGGAAATGGAAGAAAAATTACAAGAAAAATAAACCTGGACAAAACATATTCTTTGGTACTGTCCAGCTTTAACTGCTCCTGAAGGATTTGCAGGTGAATGTAAACAGCTCCTACCAGAATCCCAACCTAATTCTGCAAGGACTGCAGTCAGTGATATGCTGAGCCCAAAGGAATAGTCTATTCTTATTTGGTTTCTATTAGCCCAGGCTTGATACAGAACTAACACAGCCAAAATGAAATTCAATGAGCCCGACACAAAAGGACATTAGGCCTACGCTAAATAACCAATATCATTACTGCTGAAAGCATATGTAAAGTAAAACAGTACTTTTTCCTACATATTCTCACCAAGAAAACGTCGTGTGAGCCTGTTCTTTCTCCCAGAGAGATGACTGTTCAGTTTTTAAATAAATTAATTTATCATCATTTTCAATAGCAGCATTCCAAGTATAGCCAGTTGAAGTGTGACTGGGAGGACAAGGCTGATCAGTCTGATTCTTCACCAGCACAACAATTCCTTTTACTGATGAAGTAGAGGCCTGTTAAGCATAATTAAAATAGTGTTTCCTCTGACACATTTTGAGCAATCCTATAAAGAAAAATTACCAAATATTTTACAATGTGAAACCTATTTTGCACACTACAGTTACTGCATACACCACTGACACAGCAGACAAGCACGCAAGTGTTTCAGCCTTGAAACAAAAGTCCTGGGGATTTCATTTTCTCTAAGTTTTACTTGGTAGTTTAAAATAAAATGTAATCTAACTGTACATTTTGGTATGTCATACACAAAAGTGTTGCCAATGAACATGAGTTTGTGATTATCAGTCGCATGCACAAATTCAAATGGTTCTACAGAACTGACTCTAAACAAAACCCATCCTTCACTGACCTGCTCCGAGTTGAGCTGTGAAGAACCATCCTGAAATATCATAGTAGTTACAAAAGCTGCTGCCTGTTCTATAGTTGCAAGCAGTTCACTTTTTTCTTCACATCCTAAACTGCTGATATCACAAGGATACCTTCCAGAAGACTTTATTTGTCCAGGGGCACAGCTGTATCTTCTTCCATGTGAGAACCTGTAGGTATTTATATGCAATCTTCTTGTTTTCTCTGAACAAGGTGTAGACACATTTTGCTTTCTTTTAAGAGGAATAACTATATTCTTTCCTCCATCCTTCAGGTTTTTTTCTTCTACTGAAAGACTCTTTTCTCGACATCCCCGTTCTGGGAAGCCTGAATCTTGGTAACAGCTCAATATTTTGGTATCTTGACAGCCAAGTATTTTATGCATATGTACTGTCCCGACTATCTGACCAGCAGGTTTTTTTTCAGGGCTGATAGTTGCTTTTAATATGGCAATTCTGGAATCACAATCCTCCTGGGGAAATCAGAAATTTTTAGCAAACCAACTATTTGATTTATTAGGAGAAACTAAAAATTGCACAAAGTTTATTTAGATAAGTTTTCAAGAAATCAAAATTCTACAGAAAACCGTTGATACTACCAAAACAGAGCCAGTTTAGGGGAAGCATATTGTATAAACCAAAATTCAAGTATGTATCAGTAGAGATTTTGTTGACATATACTGCTTACATCCATAACCACTTTTTTTAACCTAATATTAGTCCAACATTAAAAATGGCAAGTTAACAACTGCAAGATGCATGTAGTCCAGTAGCCCATCTTCCATAGTGAGAAGGTTATTATTGTCTGAAGAGGGACAAGACCCTTCCTCTTTAGCTTCAACATTGAGAGCTCTTTTCAAGATAACTTTGTTTGTTATGGAACTTTAATATTAGACTGCTTTGGAATTTCAAGTATGTGAATCAACTGGATCCCTTCAAGCAACTTCAAGGATTTCAAGACATAACAAAAATACATAAAAATTTGCATTGAAGAAGTATTATGAGCTGTATGAATAAGTATTATATTCTATTCTGTTTAATCCACTATACAGAGAAGAGTTTTCCTGCTCCAGATAGTCCCTGGATCCCTTTACAGCAGCATGCTACTAAACAGCATTAAGCAAGATGCTGCATGGTAGTGCTTGAATTCTACTCCTTCATCCTTATTTCCTTCAGAATTTCCTTGGTATGCCACTGGCCCTAGTATTTTCCTACCATTTATTTTGCAGGTTACTTCTACAAACTCCTCAGCTGAAATTGATCCTTTGCCTTTATTTCATGAACAAGGACTCTGGAATGGCCATCAGTAACCTTTCCAAGGTAAATGTGTGTTTAACTATTTACA
The DNA here is from genome assembly GCA_018697195.1 of Certhia americana. Taxonomy (NCBI): domain Eukaryota; kingdom Metazoa; phylum Chordata; class Aves; order Passeriformes; family Certhiidae; genus Certhia; species Certhia americana. Next base: position 58,022,990 of record CM031860.1, on the reverse strand, counting down.
GATACACATCAGTTTTGCACCTTTCCTTAATACTTTTTATGCTTCAATCACCAATACACCTCAGAGGAGCTGGCAAGCTTTCTACTCCTGAGGCATTTAAAAAAAAATATGTATTAATGATGCATTTGCAAGCTTTTCCTCAAAGTTATTTTGAACTATACCATTGTATAGCTCATTTACCTTGGTCAAAGGAGGCAAGTATAGAATAATACAAATTCTGTTAAGTTCACATTGCGTGATGGTATTTTTTAGTAGTCTCCTTCACACTGTCTCTTAACCATACTACTTTTTCCAGACACAATTTAGTATTCATTTCAAATCCTCAATATTCTGCTTTGCATAAACCCCTATATTACCTACAGATATTCTGGGTTTGGAGAGCAATTCCACATAATTTCTTTTAACAGCTTCTTCCATTTTGCAGTTTTCTTTTTGAAAATTAAGCATTTCTGTCTTACCTATCTCTTAATGCCTCCAGAAGATTATAGTCTCTGCAAGAGCACCTATCAGCAGGGAAGATTTTGGACCTGATCTCATACAGAATCAAATAAAAACAAATTTTTATCATGAGTTCTCTAACTGTTCCACAAAGCAGTTGTCTCCTAATTTTCAGTTGAAGCATCATACATTAAGCTTAATATTCATTGGCTCCACTGGAAAGTAACTGAAGTCTCTCATAATTACTGTATTTTGGTGTCTTCTAGCCCAGTCTCATTCAGTTCATCTGCTGTCTCTACCACTGCAAAAACTGAGACCTCCTCACTTCAAAAGAACCACAAGGTCCTGCAGTGCAGGGCTCCCTCCAGTCCCCAAGATGACAGTTTTCACTGATCAAAGGCTATTGTCCTCCTCCATCCCATCTGTATTGATTGAGCAAGCCAGAATGACAAAGCCAGTAAGTTTGGGGCTTTTTTATGGTTTCACAATATTCCCAACCCAGTTCCCATATTCCCAAACCTTTGAACTATAGAGTCAAGTGATGAAAAAGGCCTAAGACTTGCTTTAGATCATACTTCACAGGATCAACTCTACGGCAAAAGTACAATTACAAGGTTCTAAGTAAACAGGAAAAAAAAGCTAATTCAGCTTCTGCAACAACCAAAACAAATAGTGGCTATTCTGAATGAAGACAAATTAATTGGACTTATGCAATGCTAATCAAAAGGTGGGCACCATAAAGTTATCAGAAGGGGAAAAATATTACAGAAGGGCCAAAAGAAAGAGCCATAGAAAAACAACTAATTCACTCAAGTATTCTCCAGTCAAACTGCAAATAGTTTTATTTTTTAACATAGCAGAATTTAAATTAGGACACTCTAGTAACTATAGAACGAGGAATAATCAATTCTCAAAGGTTCAAAAAATATGAACAAAGCAATTTAATTATCAAGTCAAAATAATACAGCTGGAACTACAATTAACCACAGAGAGAAACAGCAGCTTCCATGAAGAACTGATCTCCTATTAGAAATGACTTGGCTGGAAGTAAAGAAAATGATTCCCAAGATGTAGTTTCATAATGTATGTCAATGGAGGAAGATCTCATGAGATGCAGCAAGTCAAAAGTAGAGTGTCATCGTTACAAAAAGGAGTTCCACTCCTTTCCCTGTGCACCCACGGCTGCATGAGCACCTGTGAACCAGTGTAATTGTAGGAAACAATCTCATTCCACACAAGGCATCAGTTTTCTGCATCTTGAGCAACCTGAATGAAATTGAAGTGTGCAACATGCACCAGAGTCAGAGTAAGGAAGGCTGTGAAATTTGCAGCTGGGATGGATTAACTGCAGCATCTGCAACTCATCAATCAACTTGATGGATTTTACAAGCAAGGCCTGAGCTGGGGCTGCCACAGTTACCTGGCACTCACTCACATGCACATCAAACCAAATTCAGAGAGATTATTAAAGCCAAAATTAAGCTTCCTAATACTACGTAATATTTCATATGAATCAGCTCACTTTAGGATTGTTCAGTGACAGGAGTCTAAGAACATTTCTAAACTGGTGACTGTCTCAATGCAGCAACCTCATTTCTGATCAATCTGTCATAAAAGACCAACCTCCTGTGAAAAGGGAACAGAACTTGGGCCCAGACCCTCACAGGTAAATATAAGCCAACTGTAAAATATGATAGAGGAAGTTACCTGAACTATGACTGCACAAAATATATCATGATAAAGCTTGTTATGAAAGAACCAGTCTATAACTCCAAACCTGCTACAAAAAGACTGCTTTTAATGGTTTTCAATCTTACAAAATGCTTGCCTTTTCATTGCTCAGATGTGTATCCTTATCACTTAGTTTATTGTCCTTTGTCTTCTCTATACCTTTAAAAAAGAAGAAACAATTTACAATACTGCAATTAAATAAATCTGAAAGCAGACAATATAACTTAGGTTTCATACAGGGTTATATTACTGACACTTTTACCAAACCTCAAAGAATTGTAAAAATATTTCCCTTTACAACCATTTATCAAGTTTAGTATCAAATTAGTATTCTTGCTTAAAAGGGCCCTCTAGCTTCCAAAATATGCACATGCAAAAGACTGCTCTGTCACCATTAAAAAAAATTACTTATAATTCACTACAAAGCAGAAAAACATTTTCCATGGTATTCAGAGGAAGCATTACTAAAATTCCGTAATTCTGTGAATTTCCCTCTTTCAAGAAAACACAACTTATTTTGGCTATGGTAAAGCTGGGGGTATGAGAATGAAGGAAAAAAAAAAAAAAGAAAGAAAAATACAATCTAGAAACTTTACACAGCTTAACTGTTTTCTTGGAATTAGGCAGCAGTATTCCACAAAATCTTTGTTCTATAAAGCATTATTTGTATTTGAGTTTAGCATGCCATGTTGTACAAACTGACCATGTTTCACCTGCAGGGGATAATTCTTTCACATTGTTCATCTTGCAACAGAACAGGCATTTAAAGACCAGGTAAAAAAGAGCAAGGAGAATTCAGACCTGACAAACTGACACTCTGGACCCCCACTGAACTGCCAGAGACCTTTAGCCAATGGCTCTGAAAGCAGAGATGCTGCAGTTCCAAGAACTGCAGCAAAGGCTTTGCAAACACACCTCAGACTCACACCATGGCAAGTGAAACCATTAGGACACCTGTTTCTTTTCTGCCTTAACACTGTCCACAAGTCCCAAGAAGAAGAGAAGCAAGTGAAGCTTGGAATGAAGGAGCTGGGAGTAACAAGCTAGCAGTAATTATCTCAGTGGGTCCAGAAAGAGGAACAGGGAAAAAGAGCACTCCCTGAAGTGCAGGTATCTCCAGGGTTTGCAATTAGTTAGGATTCCTTTATGTCCCAATGATCTCATTGCCCAGCCAAAACATCCCTCACAGGCAGGGTATGTATTTTGTTCCCCTATACTGAGTACAACACTGAACTGCTGCTGTCAGCTATGAATTTGCATTACCAGCAGCAAGATACTTTCTGAAACAACAATGGTGTTGACCAATGTCAAACAAAGCATAAGGTGATCTATTTCAATTTACTAGAATTGTTTTAAAAAACTTGTCTGGGCAAATCAAGACTTTTGTCTACAGAACAAAATAAGCTTATTTCTCCATCTTGTGGTAAGTGTATAATCAGACATTTAGCTCCAGCTCAAACTTCTAACCTAAGCTGTTAGAACAGCCAATATGGCACAGCTGTGTTTTTAGCTTCAAACATTTTACCTTTAGTTTTCTAAAAACACTTTCTACAACAATGAGATAATAAAGTAAGACTGGTAGTATCTGAGTTTACATTCAATGCTTTTGTTTCACAGCTACACACTTTTCCTTGACAAATCCAACCCCCAGAGAAGACAATAAGGATTACATTTCTCTCCTCCAGCCCACAATAATCAGTATGACAGGTATTGAAGAGACCTGCAACTTGCAGTTTCTGAATTCTGACAAAGTATCACCAGATGGCAGCAGAAACACGGCCTTGCCTTCCAGCTCCTCAAGGCTTGATGGAAAGATTAGAGCTCCACTGTCAGGACAACCACAGAATTTCACAAACTAGGTCAACACTGCAGATATTTGTTCTATTTGAGCTCAATATTTACCTTCTAAAAATATGTTTTTTTCCATTAAGGAGAATTAAAAAATTTAAAATCTATCTATAAAATACAGTTCAGTGTAGTCTGAAACAGACCAACTAATAGCAGAGGTTTGCAGTTGGTTATGTTTTTTTAAGAGAGGCAAACTTCTTTTTTACAGACCCCCACTAAAGCTAGATGTATATATGTACAGGCAATGGCAAGGCAGCAAGAGAAGTAAAATATCAAACTGAGGCTAAAAAGAGATCAAATTTTGTTTAATATCCTCTGGGTTTTGGTCCCAGGTGTACCACATACAATGTAACATTTTAACATTAACTCATCCCACATTTCCTTAAACATGTATCACTGACTTACACAGTGATTAACTACTACCTTTGTCACCCTTACACCACCAGGCTCCACTGATCCAATACTTTACTGAAAGAGGAACCTGAACCATAATTAAAATAGAACAGTGGCTGCAAAAACCATGATGTACGCAGGAATAAATGTTAGATTTAAAGCCCATTGATAACATAATATTCCAGGATCTAGTTCTCAGGAGAAAACAAACAACTGAAATTAAGCAAAACTCTTAACTTTCTACTCTTTCCAGAGCCACAATTCAACTGACTGTGATTTGCACAGACCTGAGGATAAAACCTGCACTTTGCAAAACCTCCCTAGTAATCCACAGTGTTCTAGATCTGCTGAGGCACTTTTAACATTACCTAATTTGTTCTTTCATTGGGACTTTTGTTCACTCTTCGCCCTAGAATTTCACAAGGAACACACTGCTAATGAGAATGTGTTTTAAAAACAGACATGAGACTGGAAAGCTCACAGGTTTCCTGTTAAATTCCTAGTACCTCCAGTGATCTTTAAATATCTAGTCCAGAGTCAAGTTAATGTATGCATCTAATTTATGATGCATAGAAATTTCCATATAATCCTGTACCACATAGCAGAAACAGAAAGAAAAAATTAAATTGGTGGTAACATTCCTTGCACTCACGTAACATGACTGAATTGGAAAAGCCCCAGCCAATGTAACAGTTAGAGCTTAATTCCTTTTCTAAACCTATCTTTTCTTTTCCCCTATTTAAAAACAGGAACTAGAGGTTGATATGGTTGTGGTTTAATTTTTTCAACAGAAAAACTCAAATAGGCTAAGATTTACTCACTCTGGTTATTTTCTCTGTTAGTCTGAGCTTCTACAGGAATAGATTGCAAAGCTGTCATAATCCTCTGAGCAATATCAGATAAAGGCACTTTAGAAATCTCACATCCTATGTACTGCTCCATTTTTAAGATTAAACCTAAGCACAGAACACACAAATTATGGATTAATCAGGGTCGTGAGTAATCCTCACTTATATTCTGTTGAAATTAGTGAACACATTCAGCCATTCATTCTCAATGGGAAATCACATTTGCTCCCAGACATGCCTATCAGCACTGTATTGGAAATAAAAATACAATCATTTATAAAAACAAACTTTTTTGAAATAGTGTTTTAATACACTGGTTAAAAAATCAAGCTAACTTGTACTAAAAAAAAAATCTGACAAACAAGTATGTATGTCTGAGATACTTTCCCTTTCCCAGCATCTTTAAACTAGTCTGCATCTAGCACATACATACATTTACTGTTACTAGTGCTTGGATTTTATCAGGAAGAACACAATTAACTTTCAAGTAATTGCCAAAATTAAGCCTGTGTTACAATATACAGCCATTAGTTATGTGCTATTTCAAAAAATACTTATCATAAAAGACCTCTACTTTCTTAATTTTCGTACAATTGATGCATTCAAATACTGCTATATTTTGGTAAGTTTAAAACAGCTACTATAGCTTGTCAATTTAAGAAACTGGTCAGAAATGTCTATAGTCTCTACAAGCTCTGACCCCAGCTACTGTTGTAAATATTACCCTTTTCTGAAAAGGAGCTGATTTTCCAGCTGACCTGTCCATACTGTGTAATATCTACAAAATACTTGGAGAATTCCAAGGTACAACTCACACTGGAGTATCACAATTAATGGTGTCCACACTGATGTTTTACAGTTAGAACAGAAGAATGTGTAAAACTTGACACAAACACAAGAGAAATATCCAACATTTAAAAAAAACCTTCAAGGATCTAAGCTGTACAAATCAATCATTCTACCCAAACCTGCTGCTGACTCAATTATTCCTATACAAGTGGGTAACTGGAGTCCTGTTACTCTGGTTTCCTCCCACTAGAGCCAGTGCATGAGCAGACTGTCAAATTTAACCATCAGCAAACAGTTCCTCTGCCTACACCAAAATATTTTTCATGGCTCAAGACCACAGGTACATTGCAACTTTTAATATTACCAGTGCAAATATTTGCATCCAAATCAAAGAGGAACATCCATCACACTGCATTAGCACTGGTTATATCTATCTAGTTCTAATTAGTAAACATGTGAAGGAAAGGGTGCAAGGTGGAATGGCTTTTTTTCCCCTGACATTCCAGGAGGCAGAAGCACAATCCTTCCCCACACTCAACTCCTAACTTCTGTGACTAAGAGCAACACTTCTTTCCTACACAGGGTTAAAGTGCTCCCTGACTTCTCAGGCTAGGAAGGAGCAGTCACAGCCCCAGGGGCAGATCAAAATGAGATCAGAACAAATATAAACAAGACACCATGCTTGAGAACAGGCCAAAAACCCCAAACAGATTCACCATAAATATTAACCACACTGAAATGAATTGACAGAGTTTGGCATTTAATAATAAACATGAAGTATAGAGTTAAGCAGCATGAAATCCAGGTATAAAGACATCCAACCAGTAAGATTAAAAAAAAACCACATTTCAAAATAAGTTATAATCACATAAAAGTTAAATCTGCCATCAAAACAGTTTTAAGACTAGTGTTACTGAATTTAAGCTAATATACTAACCTTCATCAATATGTACAGTGCTTGAAAGCAAGCACAGCTGATCCCATCAAAATATAAAAGACTGGAAGGAATCATACTATAAAAGCCTATTTAGTTCCATTGATATATTAGGAAGCTATATAAAATTTGATAAATAGGTTAACAATGCACATGAAAGCACAAGTATGAAAGCATCAGCACTCTGAATTGAAATGCCTATCATTATATGGCAAACTCAGAAGTAAAAAAGATAAATTTAAAATTCTTGTTCATTGACAAGCCCAGAGTAAGTATGCACAGGTTTCAATGGAGAAGATGAGCCATAAGTTAAATTACGAGATATTGGAATGGTCTTAAAACAGATGGTCTTGGTAGTTAAAGCAGATTCTGGTACATATTCCAACATATTTCTAACAAAACCAAGTCTTCTTAGAAGAACTGTAAGGGAAACAATCATGGAATATCTACTGCCTTTGAGAATTCTCCTCTTCACTACAAGCACATTACACTTTTGTTCCAAAATCTGGAATGCCTTCTTATTTATTTTGCAGTTCAATCAAAGGTTCTTAGCATGCAAAAAGACTTTAGGGTATGACACATCCCTATTCATGCTATGCTGTGTGCAGCAGAAATGAACACAAAGGCCAGCAGAAGAGCAGCCTGAACATACTTCTTTCAAATAACCAACAATTACTTCATATCCAAGAGTTTTGATAAAACTGAGATTGAATTCAGTGGGCAGAAGCCATAAAGCAGCACACAATCTCAGCTGGTAACAGTGGCAGTTAAGATTGACTGCAGTGACAGGTAAGTGTCAGCCTTGACAAGCTAATGCTTATTATTCCATAAATTTGTTGACAGTTTACATTAACATTTTCCTTTCTTGAGAGTACATTGCTGTTTAGACATTAAGAACTCCACTGGCTGTGAAATTCTTGTCTTCCAGACCACTGGCTTTAGCCTGAGACTGCTGCTCAAGCTTCTCCACCATCTCTTTCAAGTGCTCTTCATCTTTGAAAAAATACACATACAAGTCTCTTTCCATCTGATGCAGACTACTGGACTCTAAAAGGCTTCTCTTCGACGTCAGATCAGCAACCAGATCCTTAAGGAGATGATTTAATTTATCTAAATCCACTTCCAGTTGGTGAAACTGCTCAGTAAGTTCCTAACAAAAAATAAAAGACAAAAAATGATTACTTTTCTATTGTTAATACATTACCTAAACTAGAAATATAAAAGTTTTTTTGCTTTGGGAAGCCACTTGTTTGTAATCAAAAAGTAATCACAAAAAGCCAGAAACAAAGATAATAAGGTATTCCATTCAATTCATGCAATTTTTGAGCTCCATGTAACAGAACTCATATCGTGTTATGCAAATGTAATTTCATTTACTTGTTGACCAGATGAGTTCAAGACCATAAGAATCTGAACCTGACCTAGAGAGATGAGTGAATGACATTTTCTATCAATTACAATTCTTCACTGCTAGTCAAATCTTAAAAGGGAACAAACAAACAAACAAAAAAAGCACAACAAAAAAGCAAAATCAATTTTACAATTAAATCATTAAATACCAGCTACAACTTTCCCAACTGGCATTCTTATAACAGTTCAGTATAAGCAGACTAATCATCTACTTGCACATTACTCCTTTATTAAAGGAATTACTTTTCTTGAGAAACAGTAGCAGTAGAATGAGATGCCTTATTTTAAGAAGTAACTTAAGTCAATAGGGAGGTATTTGATTTAATAATGTACAATCCCAAAAAATGTACTGTTCCAATTACAGTCTGATTTTTAAATAAAAATTGTTCTATATGTTGCAAATTCATTTGACAGATGAATGCTAAATATATTTTTATGTAATTAACCAAGAATGAATTATGTAACAAAAGCTCTCCCTTGATGCATTTCTGAGGTATCTACAATGATTTTCAAATCTTAACAAGGTGCATTTAACAAACCCTTGTTCCCATTTAAACAGAAACATATGTTCTAAACATAACACCTGAGAGCTGTTTAGCAGCATTGTCCTACTACAACTGTCCTTCAAAATTCTGGTATTTTTATTTTGTCCAAAGGACCCACCCATGGCCAGGCTTTCAAGGGGCCAAACCATACTACTGGGGACTTAGAGGTAACAGGGGAGAAAGCCCATATGAAATGAAGAGAAACTTAAATGAATTTTCCAGTGATACACTACCCAGACAAACAATCTCCCACAGCACAAGCTTACAGGAATACAGGACTGCACATATCTTTGAAAGAAATTCAGTTAGATGCAACAGTTTGCTCAAAAACAAAAAAATTATTACCTGTCAGCATTTACAAAAATCCAGCATTTGCCAAGAACAGTGCACATGTTCAGCATCCACCATTATCTTAATAAATTTGTTGCTGATAAGTGGGGACAGTTTGCGTGTCCAGAGCCTTCACACTACACTTTTATCAGTAAAAGAACATGACACACAATGTAGTAATTTGAAAAAAAATCATAAAGTGCTTACCAGACTCCGGAGCTGTACCTGATTTGTTCCACAATAGAGAGCACCATGAAGGACATCCACATCCCTTTCCAGGTTGGACAAAAGGTGAGACTGCTCTTCAGCAGCTGCTGCCAGCTGATCTTGTACTGCAGCACAGTCCTGCTTTAACTTCCGAGCCATCTGCTCCAGGCTTTTGTATGTTTTAAACAATTGTTGTTTTTTATTTCCTCCTTCCAGGAGCTGATACAGCCTGTAACAAGTGAAGTTAGACACAGAAATATTTTAATTTTCCTAAGCACTCAATCATCATTAGTTAAGAGAACATGTCTGTGTTGAGAAGTCAGAGGACAAGTATGGTAAGTACTGCTGAGGGCGCTTTTACAACACAGCTATAACTCTACTGATTTCAGGATTCCATCTATGTATAGCAGTGTTTAATAGGAATCCAAAATACTTCAGTATCAAATTAGCAGCAATGAAATACTAAAGAAATAGTTAGTAAGTACATCATGAATGCAAATAGAAGTTGACAGTGTGCTTTTGCCAACTATTTCCTGACACTTCAAGGACTGCAAAATAAGAGATTTTTTTTTATATGCTGAACGAAAGCAGACTTCAACAGCCAATGAGAAATAAGAACAATCTTTGTAACATTTTCAAGCTTACTGAAGTATTTCCTGTTTTCTATGAAGAGACTGCTAAGAAATTTTCCAATTAGTTACAAGTCATGCAAAAGACAGCATTACACACTATAGCAAACTGTACCCTCACACTGCATCAGGAATGGGCCTAATACAATTACAGACAACATTACAGAGTCCAAATGCTACTGCCACCTCTGCATAACAAAATCTTCAGGAGCTGATCCCTAATATAAAATCAGATTGGCTTTATTTAAGAGCAGGAGCTGTATTTCAGAAGTAACTGAATGTCTTTCAAATGTCTTGTTTACAAACCCTATAAAGTTTTTAATTCTTTCAACTTCCCCTCCCTATTTCTTTAAAAAAAAAAAAGTAACAAGCTGACACAAACACACAATAGGAGTAAAATTAACACTGCACTGCCTTATTCTTCCAGCTCTTCACTGTACCAAACTATACTCAGTTATCACTTATCAATTATTAAAAAAAAACAAACACTGAAAGCACCATTCCAAAGAAGGAGGAAAAGTCTGACAGTGACGTGCCTATAATTATACAATGTATCTCCTCAAACGGTTTAATCTGATGGAAGATCAGCACAGCACACATCCTTAATTGTATCACCTGAACTTTAAGGAGACAATTATTTAGATGGTGAAAAAACAGACTCCTACATGGGTGCTAGGACACTCAAACCAGATGGCAAATCGAGCAGTAAAAACGAGCTAGAAGCATTTCGTAGTCCGAAGGAGTCATTCCTCTCTCCTACCACACGAGGGGCTTTTGCCAGCTCAGCCCATGAGGCCGTGCACACAACCTGGGAAATCACTGCTGTTAACATCTACACCTCTAGAGTATCAGGAGGTGCTAGATAAGACAGGCTTGGGTTTAAACGGTATTCATGTTATGGATATTAATTAGGAATAATTAAAAAGGAGTTAATCAGCAATATTAAAAAGACTGATAATGGAACAGTTTTTCCTCAGGCAAACCTAAAAAGAATTTCAAAGGATAAGGAAGAAACAAGTTTCACATCCTGAAGGCTTCAGTTCTTGAAAATTCAAAATTTTAATTAGCTACATCAAGTAAGTAAGAACTTGGCAGCTGGCAAGGCTTACCTTGCCTGAGCCTTCATCTCCCCAATATTATTTCAAAGGAAGTCCAAGTTGAACAGTGACTGCAATACTTACCTGCAAGATAAACCATCCTCTGAACTAATTGTGTTCCTTGGCTTTGCCTGTTCAGTTCGTTCTGCTATCAACTGTAGTCTCTGCTGCAACTCATCAGTGCTTTGTTTCAGAGATTCTACCAAATTCTCAAGTTGGCAGCTCATCTCCTGGTGTTTCTTCATCTCCATTTCACAGCCCAGCTGAATAAGTTCAAATGATGTTTTCTGTCTTATCAAATGCCTGCCTATTTTATCTTGAATTGCAGCATAACAGTCCTGCTGAGCAATTTGGTGGTTCAAGTATTCTTTCACCACTGGTCTAGTCAAAAGTTGTGCTTTCTTCTTAAGAAGGGGAAGCAGCTCTTCGTTATTTGTCTGTGCTATATCTTGTTTAATTGCTGAAATTTCAGCACTTAAACTAGATATTTTTGCATCAATGTTTTCCTGTTGTCCAATATCCTGCATAAAACAAAATATTTGTGAATTTCTTCATGGTTCCAAACAAGCCACCTCTCAAATACTCCTTCAGTTCATATAAAATTCATGTACTTGTTACAGTGAGTTACAAAATTAAATGAAAACTCCACAAGTAGTTTAACAGAATTTTACAAAATAATGCAAATACAGCTGAACAAAGTAGTTAATAAATATATTTCAGTAAAAAGTAATTTCATTCTATCATAGGGTCAGGAAACAGTTTATTGTGTCAAACATAAGAGTTGCATTTTGCCTTGCACCTGTTTCAAACATGTCTAACTGAAATCTCACAAAAATATAAAAAAAAGAGGCAAACATAATTTTTATATTCAGTCAGATGATCAACAATGCTGGCAGAATCAATCTTTTTCAAATTTCCCTAATCAATCAAGTCCTATATACTAGTCATCCATAAATGAAAATATACAAACTGACGTGATGCCTCAAGTTATTCTATGACTGGCATAAGCAAATACCTTTCCTTTCATTATGATTTCTTCACAAATTCCACTAGCCACATCTGCCTGCCACTCACTTGTTGAGAGACTTCTGGGGCTTCAACTCTCAGATTCATTTATTTGGTACAAATACTTGAGTTCCAAAGTCAGTGAACTAAAACTTTTTAAGCCTATGCTATGCAATATAAACAGGAATACATTTATCATATTGGCTCCTTGCACCACAAAATTGCAACCAAAGTTAAGATTCTGTTTATTGTACAAAGAGCCAGCTCTAATTTGAAAATCCTAAGTTAAATTAAATTAAAAAGGTACTATAAATTCTAGGACTTTAAAGGCAGTAATGCTGGAAAGTAGAATTAAAGGTTCTGTAGCACACTGAAGATATTTCATAAGAGCAGTTTTTTGAACAAGATGAAAACTTCACAAAAGCACGATTTCACTACACAAAAATAATTGAAATAACAATAACTCAGCATTTCCTTTCACTAGATTCACTGGAAGTCGCCTGTTTAAAACTCCAGCATCTTCTCTCACCTTTTGTGCCTTACCTTGTCCGAGGACTGCAGCAGGCTCTCTGCACACTTGATGGCCGAGTTCACGCCCTCCTCTTCAGCTTGCAGCTGAATTAGCTGGTTCTGACCACAAATGTATGCTGCCTGCAGCCTGGCTATCTCTTGCCTGTCTTTACAAACTTCATTAGCCTCATCAAGAGGCACTTGCTTGATTAAATCTTCAAGCTGAAAGCTGCCTTTATGTGAATTTTCAGCACATTCAGACATACCTTTATAAAAACACGTTTTTATGTGTGATGTAAGTGCTGCAGTGCTTTGTTCTTCCACAGACAAATATTTGTCCAAAGAAAGTTGGGAAAAAAAAACTGGATGTGCATCTGTCCCTTGTTCTGAATCTGAAGCTGTGAAGAAAGAGGCAAATTTCTTCACTGCAGCTATAAGAGACTGCAGTTCATTGTCAAGCTTATTATTTGCTGCAGTGAACACTTCCAGTCCTTCTTTCCAATCCTTACGTGCTTCTTCCTCTCTGCTTTGGAATTTTTGTAACTCGTGGCTTTTTGTAGTAACCAGCAGCTGAAGCTTATTATGCCGATGAATTTGAAGATTTTTTAACTTCTGAAGAGTTTGAAGCTCATCCTCTAATTTCTTCACTTCTTCCTCCTCTTCCCCGTCCTCCTCTTGGCTACACTTCGTCGAACCTGTGGGCTCCAAGGTTTTAAGGACTTCATCCAGTGCATTTCCTTTCAAAACAGGCTTACCACACTGAAGAAGATGATCAAAATCTTGCAGTTCTTCTTCAGATACCACGTGCTGCTCATTTATGTTTCCACAAAACCAGTCCAAAAATGATTTGTCTTCTGAAGACTCAAACATCCAGTCAAAATCATCTCCGTTAAGTTCATCAGCCTTTGGATATCCAATTTTTTTAAGAGTTTCCACAAAATCCTTTCCACAGTTCATGATGAAAATATTTTTGTAAGTAGAAAAGATCCAAATACATGAAAAAAATCTGGGGTATTATTCCAGCTTTAGTATTTTTGCCACTTAAAATGAATATTCTGTATTTTAATAAAAAGTGTCTGTAGGAAAAAGGAAGTGTCAGATCACTAAAAAAAAAAAACAACCCTGAATGCTGTTTTGGATTAAAGTGGCTATTCAAAGACTAGAAACCAATTTTCATTTCAGATATCTCAATATATTTTGTTGATCAAATCAGGACATATTTTTGTATCAATTACACTCCAGATCATTGCAAGCACTTATGCTTTTCCTTAACTCACATAAACTTATTATGAAAACAGCACAGTATCACTAACTTAAAAGCAATAAGTGTTAATACTGAGCAATTCATTGGCCTGCAAAAGTTTTCTGCACATTCATTTAAAAAAACACCCACAATTATTTTAAATCTTCCAAAATGATCATGTTTTTCAGTTTGTCCTAAAAACAAAACTACAGTGATGTTACACTGCACTTCAGGATCTTGGCTATAAGGGGTTTTTTTACCTCAGCAGCAAGCAGAATCTTGTCTTCTAAACCTTTGTTTTAAAGTTTCCTCTGAAAATGGAACAAATGGAACTTTAACATACAAATAAGTCAACATAAAACTGCAGGGTTTTTGATCGGTTATAAAAAAATCAAAATTAAGAGCAGTGTAAAAATACTCTTGTGAAAACGTCACAACTTACAAGAAAAGGGAGTTTGCTGCTTTTTTGTTTCCTGGCAGACAAATAATCAGCTTTGGGATCCCAAAGTGTGCATAACAGACAGCAAAGGATATAGGATAAGTTATCAACAGTCAGGAGGCTCTGTCTGCAATACTCTGGTAATACTAAGGGACGTTTGTTTAGAATACAATGTTTCTAAAACATACATTTCACCGGAGAACCCCACTCTGCCAGCCAGCCTGGAGCGCTGAACAAGTAAAGCCATTCCTCTAGAGTTCCCCATGGGTCTGACTTTGCTCAGAGACCGCAGATGACACAGAATGTTGGGCGAGTTTCCTGGCACCGGGCAGCGCTCCAAGCGTCCTCTGCCCTCCGCGCTTAAAAGGAATGTCTCTAAACACATAAATACGGGTGCCAAGAGGATGGTGCCACACTCTCGTCAGCGGTGCACACAGACAGGGAGTAATGGCATAAAGAGAAACACAAGAAGTTTGACTTTAACACGAGGAAGAACTTTACGTTGAGGGTGGCAGGGCACTGGAACAGGCTGCCCAGAGAGGTGATGAAATCTCCCTCTCATGAGACATTCCAAAACAACGTGGATGCGTTCCTGGGTAACCTGCTCCAGGTGCAAGGGGGTTGGACTGGATGGTCTCCGAAGGTCCCTTATAACCTTACTGATTCTGTGAAATAATGGCTCCCCCACACAGCCCTGTGCGAGGGCACGCCGAGCGACCACAGCACTGCCACTGCCATCAAACTCCACAAACAGCAGCTCCGGAGCTCTGAGGGAGCACCCGCGCTGCCCTCCCGTGCCCGGGCCGCACTAGTGGGGCCCTCAGGGGACACGTCCCGCCCCGGGACAGCCGCTGCCTCCGGCCACACGGGGACCCCGGCCGGGACGAGAAGTCGGAGGGAAGCGGCGATGCGGTGGTTGATCCCGTCCCGCCGGGAGCGAGTCCCGAGCCCGCAGCACAGCTCCATACTCACCCCAGCGCTCTGCTCCGCCGCAGCGGCGGCTCCAGGGGAGGGGAGCGAGGCGGGAAATGGCGGGAAGGCAGAACGGAGCCTCAGGGAGGGCTCAGGGAAAGCGGCGGGAAGGCTGAGGGAGGGCCGAGAGGAGGCTTAGGCAGGGTAAGGGGCGGCGGCGGGAATGCGGAGGGAGGGGTGGAAGAAGCCCCGGGAAAGGCTGAGGGGAGGTTCGGGGAGCGCGCGGGAAGCGCCCACAGCTAGAACGACCGCCGCGCGAGCGCTGTAACCGCCCTGCTCCGCCCGCCGCGCTTGCGCGCGCGCGCCGCTCCGCCCACCGGGGCACCCAGACGCGAGGCGCGCGCGCCCCCGCCTCGCGCCCGGCCCGCTGACCTGTGGACGTCATGCAGGCGGGGTGCGAGGGCCGGACCGCGCTCCCGCTAAGGGCGCTGGGGGTGACTTAGTGCGCGTGCCTCAGCCTCAGCCCTCAGCACTCAGCCCCGAGCCCCTCAGCCCCTCAGCCCCCTCAGACCCTCGACCCTCAGGCAGTCCCGTTGTCAGGATTGCCGCGGCCTTCCTGTTTCCCTGCACAGCACACGGGAGAGCGAGGAGACTGAGGTACCAGGATACGGGCTCCAGATTTCATCTCTGTACCACAGCTTCCTTGCAGCAAAGAGCTGGCAGCGCCGGTGCACTCGCAAGCCCTATCCGAGTGTTGCTGTGTGCGAGTTTACCCTGCTTAGTCCTTTCACTAATAAGAGGCTTTATGTCCTGGATTTTGCGTGGGTGCCTTTTGGACGTGATAGCACAACCTTCACAATGCAATATGCCGCAGATCTGTGGGCCTCCTCTACTCCCCCTTTTTTCTTTTTTTTCTTTTCCCCCCTCAAAGGAAGTCCCAGTTGAAACAGTGACTCAATACTTAACCTGCAAGATAAACCATCCCTGAACTAATTGTGTTCCTGGGCTTTGCCTGTTCAGTTCGTTCTGCTATCAAATGGTAGCTCTCTGCTGCAACTCATCAGTGCTTTGTTTCAGAGGAATTCTACCAAATTCTCAAGTTGGCAGCTCATCTCCTGGTGTTTCTTCATTCCATTTCACAGCCAGCTGAATACGTTCACATGGTTTCTGTCTTATCAAATGCCTGCGTATTTTATCTTGAATTGCAGCGTAACAGTCTGGAGCAATTTGGTGGTTCAAAGTATTGTCTTTCCACCACGGTCTAGTTCAAAAGTTGTGCTTCTTACTTAAGAAGGGGAAGCAGGCTATTCGTATTTGTCGGTGCTATATCTGTTTAATTGCTGACAATTTCCAGCACTTAAAATAGATATTTTTGCATCATGGTTTCCTGTTGTCATTATCCTGCCTAAACAAACTATTGTGAATTTCTTCATGGTTCCAAAACAAGCCACCTCTCACATACTTCCTTCAGTTCATATACAATTCATGTACTTGTCTACGTGCGTTACAAAATTAAATGAAACTCACAAGTAGTTTAACAGAATTTGACAAAATAAGGCAAAGTACAGGAACAAAGTAGTAATAATATATTTCAGTAAAAAGTAATTTCATTTATCATAGGGTAAGGAAAACAGTTTATTGTGTCAAAATAAGAGTGCATTTTGCAGTTCACATGTTTCACACATGTCTAACTGAATCTCACCAAAAATATCAAAAAAGAGGCAAACATGAATTTGTATATTCAGTAGAGATCAACAATGCTGGCAGAATCACTCTTTTTCAAAGTGCCCTAATCAATCACGTCCTATTATCGTCATCATAAATAAAATCATTACAAACTGACATGATGCCTCAAGTTATCTATGATGGCAATAAGCAAATACTTTCGTTCATTATGATTTCTCACAAATTCACCTAGCCAATATGCCTGACACTACTTGTTGAGAGACTTCTGGGGATTCCAACTCTCAGATTCATTATTGCGTAAAATACTTGAGTTCCAAAGTCAGTGAACTAAACTTTTTAAGCCTATGCTATTGCAATTAAACAGGCATACATTTAGCATATTGGCTCCTTGCAACCACAAAATTGCAACCAAAGTTAAGATCTGTTTATTGTACAACGCGCAGCTCTAATTTGAAAATCCTAAGTTAATTAAATTAAAAGGTACTTAAATTCTAGACTTTAAAGGCAGTATGTGGAAAGTAGAATTAAAGGTTCTTAGCACACTCGAAGATTTTCATAGAGCAGGTTTTTGAAACAAATGACAAAACATTCACAAAGCACGATTTCAATACACAAAAATAATTGAATAACAATAACTCAGCATTTCCTTTCACTAGATTCACTGGAAGTGCTGTGTAAAACTCCAGGCATCTTCTCTCACCTTTTGTGCATTACCTTGTCCGGAGGACTGCAGCAGGCTCTGCTGACAACTTGATGGCCGAGTTCACGCCCTCCTCTTCAGCTGCAGCTGAATTAGTGGTATGACCACAAATGTACGCTGACTGCAGCTGGGCTATCTCTTGCCTGTCTTTACAAATTCATTAGCCTCATCAAGAGGGCACTTGCTTCATTAAATCTTCAAAGCTGAAAGCTGCATGGTAGGTGAATTTTCATCACATTCAGACATCCTTTATAACAACAGTTTTTATTGTGATGTAAGTGCTGCCGTGCTTTGTTCTTACACAGACAATTATTTGTCAAACGAAAGTGGGGAAAAAAAACTGGATGTGCATCTGTCCCGGTCTAATCGAAGCTGTGAAGAAAAGAGGCAAATTTCTTCACGAGCTATAAGAGGACTGAAGTTCATTGTCAGTTTTATTTGTTGCAGTAAAACACTTTCGTCCTTCTTCAATCCTTACGTGCCCTTCTTCCTCTCTGCTTTGGAATTTTTGTAAAAAACGTGGCTTTTTGTAGTATACCAGCAGCTGAAGCTTATTATGCCGATGAATTGCAGATTTTTTAACTTCTGATAGAGTTTTTGATGAGCTCATCCTATAATTTTCTTCATCTCCTCATATCCCGGTCCTGCTCTTGGCACACTTCGTGAACCTGTGGCGCCAAGGTTTTAAGGACTTCAAATCCAGTGCATTTCCTTTCAAAAAGGCTTCCCACACTGAAGAAGATGATCAAAATCTTGCAGTTCTTCTTCAGCTACCACGTGCTGTCATTTATGTTTCCAACAAAAACCAGTCCAAAATTGATTTGTTTCTGAAGACTCAAAACATCCAGGCACAATCATCTCCGCTTAAGTTCATCAGCCTTGGATAGCCAATTTTTTTAAGAGTTTCCACACAAGCCTTTCCACAGTTCATGATGTAAAATCTTTTTGTAAGTAGAAAAGATCCAAATACATGAAAAAAATCTGGGGATTAAAGATTTTTCCCCAGCTTTAGTATTTTGCCACTAAAATTGAATATTCTGTATTTTAATAAAAGTGTCTGAGGAAAAAGAAGTGTCAGATACTAAAAAAAAAAAAACAACCTGATTGCGTTTTGGATTAAAGTGCTATTCAAAGACTCGAAACAATTTTCATTTCAGTATCTCAATATATTTTTGTGATCAAATCAGGAATATTTTGTTCAATACACTCCAGATCATTGCTAAGCCCTTATGCTTTCCTTAACTCCATAAATATTATGAAAACCAGCACAGTAGCACTACTTAAAAGCAAATAAGTGTTAATATTGAGCAATTCATTGGCATGCAAGAGTTTTGCTGCATGTTCATTAAAAAAAAACACCACAATTATTTTAAATCTTCCAACAATGATATGTTTTTCAGTTTGTCTAAAAACAAAAACTACAGTGATGTTACACGTGCACTCAGGATCTTGGCTTAAGGGTTTTTTCCTCAGCGCAAGCAGGACTCTTGTCTTCTAACCCTTGGTTTTAAAAGGTTTTCTGAAAATGGAACAAATGGAACATTTAACAACAAATAGTCAACAGTAAAACTGCAGGGTTTTTGACGGTTATAAAAAATCAAATTAGGAGGCAGTGTAAAAATACTTTTGTGAAAACGGTCACAACTTACAAGGAAAAGGGGATAAGGTTTTTTGCTGCGTTTTTGTTTCCTGGCAGACAAATAATCAGCTTGGGATCCAAAGTGTGCATAACAGACAGCAAAGGATATAGGATAAGTTGATCAACAGTTCAGGAGGCTCTGTATGCATACTTCTGGTAATTCTAAGGGGCGGTTTGTTTAGAAACAATGTTTCTAAAACATACATTTCACCGGAGAAACCCCACTCTGCAGCCAGCCTGGGAGCGCTGAAAAAGTAAAGCCATTCCTCTAGGAGTTCCCCATGGGGTGACTTTGCTCAGAGCGCAGAGACACAGAATGTTGGGCGAGTTTCCTGCAACGGGCAGGCTCAAGCGTCCTTCCTGCCCTCCGCGCTTAACAAGGAATGTCTCAAAAAACATACAATACGGGTGCCAAGAGGATGGTGCCCACACTCCGTCAGCGGGACACGACAGGGAGGTATGGCATAAAGAGAAACACAAGAAGTTGGACTTTAACAAGAGGAAGAACTTTTACGTTGAGGTGGCAGGGCACTGGAACAGGTGCCCAGAGAGGTGGAGAATCTCCCTATCATGAGACATTCGCCAAAAACAACGTGGATGCGTTCTGGGTTAACTGCTCCCGGGCAAGGGGTTGGACTGGATGGCTCCGAAGGCCCTTAGAACCTTAATGATTATGTGAAATAAGGCTCCACACCACCAGCCCTGTGCGAGGGCACGCCGAGCGAACCACAGCACTGCACTGCATGCCATCAACTCCACAAACAGCAGCTCCGATGCTCTGAGGGAGCACTCCGCGCTGCCTCCGTGCCGGGCCGCACTAGTGGGGCCCTCGAGGGGACACGTCCGCCCGGGA
This sequence comes from Certhia americana, assembly GCA_018697195.1. Classification (NCBI taxonomy): domain Eukaryota; kingdom Metazoa; phylum Chordata; class Aves; order Passeriformes; family Certhiidae; genus Certhia; species Certhia americana. The sequence continues at coordinate 58,002,804 of CM031860.1, read as the reverse complement.
AGCCGCTGCCTCCGGCAAACGGGGACCCGGCAAGGGACGCGAAGTCCGGAGGGGAGCGCGATGCGGGGGTGATCCCGTCCCGACGGGAGCGCGTCCCGGCCCGCAGCACAGCTCCTACGTCAACCCACAGCGCTCTGCTCCGCCGCAGCGGCTGGCTCCAGGGGAGGGGAGCGGAGGCGGGAAATGGCGGGGAAGGCGAACGGAGCCTCAGGGGGGCTCAGGGAAAGGGCGGGGGCTGAGGGAGCGGACGGAGCGAGGCTTAGGCAGGGTAAGGGGCCGGGCGGCGGGAATGCGAGGGAGTGGTGGAAGAAGCCCGGGAAAGGCTGGGGGAGGTGCGGGGAGCGCGCGGGAACGCGCCCCCCAGCTCGAACCCGCCCGCGCGGCGCGCTGTCCCGCCCTGCTCCGCCGCCGCGCTTGCGCGCGCGCGCCCCGCTCCGCCACCGGGGCCCCACGCGCAGGCGCGCAGAGCCCGCCTCGCGACGGACCGACTGGACCTGTGACGTCTGCAGGCGGGGCTGCAGGGCCGGACCGCGCTCCACCTCAGGGCGCTGTGGGTGAATTCGTGCGGTGCCCCAGCCCCTCAGCCCTCACCCCTCAGCCCCTCCGACCATCAGCCCCTCGCCCCTCAGCCCCTCAGACCCGTCCCTTCAGCTCTCCGCGGCCTTCCTCGTTCTCCCTGCACAGCACACGGGAGAGCGAGGAGACCTGAGTGTAATGGATACTGCCCAGCTTTCACCTCTGTACCCACCAGCTTCCTTGCAGCCCAGACCTGGCAGCGCCGTGCACTTCGCCATCCCTACCCAGTGTTGCTGTGTTGCTGGTTTTCACCCCTGCTTAGTCCTTTCAGTAATTCATAGGCTTTATGTCCCTGGATTTGCTTGGTGCCTTTTTGGACGTGCTAGCACAACTTCACAAGGCAACATCCCAGGAGTTTTTTTTAAGTGCTGCTTGAAAAGGCACTAAATTTACACACAAAATACACACAAAAATTGTTTTATAGCTCTCTAAAGCCCATCAAATGATTCCTGGCACTACCATTTCAGGGTTTGGTCACTGCCATCTCTGCATCTACCTTACCCATGGTATTCATGGTACTTCACCAACCACCAGAGCTTTTTCCTTCAGCTTTGTCCTCTCCAGTTTGGAGAATCCCAAAATTTGCCCTCTGTAAAGCCCGTGCTCCATTCCCCACGCTGTTCCCAACATTTTCCGCTAAACCTTTTACAGCATCACTGTGCCTTGCTCAGGGTGAGAGGTGAGACTGCACAGAGTCCTCAGGGCATGGGTGTACCAAGGTTTTCTACAGAATCCTCATTTCCAGTGCCTTCCTTACAATGATCCCTGTTTTCTTGGCATTTTGGCTGCTGCTACCCTGTGAAGTTACCAAAAAAGCTCTTGACATAGATTGTGGGACCTCTGCATTGCAAGGGCTGGTTCCCAGATGAGCATCATGTAAACTTGTCACTAACACTCTGAGCATCCTTTATCAGCCACTCCTCGAGTTTAGCCGTCTCCACTTCCTCTTTACATTTCACATGCCACATTTTCCTGGGCTTCCCCAAGTGCCTTGCAATAGCCTGCTTAAATTTCTCATTGAGTCACGCAAGGGCGGGGCGGTGTGTGTGTGTATTTATGCCACGTTTTTCAATTTATGTCATTTTACCTTGGCTTCTAGCACTGTATTTTTAAGCCTTCTGGGTGTTTGCAGACTTCTTGGTTTAGAACTGCTCCTTTAGGGGTTTTTTGGCATTTGTCATCCTTTTTGCATAGGTCATTTTCTTAAAATTGAGTATCTGTTTGCTTTGTTTGTCTTGTATTCATTTTAGTGTTAAACTTAATTATATTGTAGTTGTGACTATTGAGCAGCTCACCCACTAATAGCTCTTGAATTAGATCCTCTGCTCTGCTGAAGACTAAATTCAGAATGGCATTTCTTTTTGTTGTGGTTTATTGGGTCAATTATTCTAAAACGAAATTATTGTATCCAGAAATGTTGTCTCTACATTTCACCCTGATGAAGCATTGACCCAGTCCATATGTGGGTGGTTGAGCCCTCCCACTACTTGTCCTAAATGTGTAGCTTCTCTAATCTCACTTAATGCAATTGTTAAAATGAACCAACACAGGTAAATGAGCAGCCTTGCAGCTTAGTGCAGCAAAGGCAAGCTCACATTAGGTTTTCTCAACCAAAATCAGCACCTGTATAACTTGGAAAGCACAGAATGTTGATTTCTGGTATAACATGGTCTGTGCAAGACATTTTTAGACTAAACCCTGACCTGGCAGTGAGTTCTCATGGGCAGAAAGAGCTGTAGTGTTGAATTCCTCCCCATCAGATTACAGCCTGATCTGCAGCTGCAATTTAGGCTGGCTGAAGTTTTCAAATCATCTTGCAGATAGAGTGCATTGTGTCTGTCAGACAGAGAAGGAACAAAAGCATTCACCAGCTTATTTCATAATGCCCTGCTGTTTCAGTTCAGTCAGCTACTTGCACCAAAATCAACTTCTCCTACAGTGGTATTTTGCAGACTTGTGCTTCACAGTGTTGTGGTTTGGGGTTTTTTTATAAATATTAGTGTTACTCATGTAAAAAGTGCTCGCATAAAAGCAAATTTTAAACACCTAGAAAAACTCCTAAAATTCTGCTGTCCAAAGGCAACTCTGCCAATGAAGTCCACAAATACATCTGATAAAAGTTTGCTTTCTTCTGTCTAGCAAATTGTCTGCCTGGATTGCTGCAACTCATGCCTTCAGTTCCCTGTGTGACTGGTTCCTCTCCCTCTTTCCAGGGTCACACAGCTATGATGCCTCAGCTCCTTTGTGGCCTTTCACAAAACCTATGTCCCCATCTGTTTACCTGGGAAAGCAGCTCTACATGCTCACTCTGTAGCAGGTTTGGAGCTATGTCTGTGCTGGCCAGTGGCCACCTCTTGAAAACAGGGAAGAGCTCAATTTGGCCATGTTCAGTGCAGGAAATAATTTCTTTTTCTTTCTACCCAGACATGGAATTTCCATGAAAGTTTTCATCGTGGATTATTAGTTGCATGGTTCCATTCTGTATCTGCTTTGTCAAATTTGGTGAAAATTAGCCAGAAGGTTCAGAAGTTATCAAGGAAAGGAGGAGGGGAACAGATGGACGAAAGAGGAGTTGACAGACAGCATGATCTCATAATCCCTGCTGGCATAGGAATTCAGGCTAGAATTGAAATATTTTAGGTCAGAACACTGTGCACTTAAAATTCTCATTTTGAAAGAACAAGCCTCTAAAGAGAAACAAATTTTCATCTGTTAGACCATCGATCAGCTCTTAGGGCAGAGATTAAACAACAGTCTTCTACAAACATATTGTCAAAATTTGTGACAGCCCCTTTCCCCACCCTCAGACCCATGTGTTTCAGCATTTGTTTTTGCAGCTCCTTTTAGGTCAAGATTGTTTTCCTCTGATTCATTTTTTTTGGTTGTGTTCAGTCAAAACATAATTAAGTCTTACCTTACCCTTTTTTTCCATTCTAGGAGCAGTTGTTTTGCATCTGTTTCCTAGAACTGGAGAGGCTGCTTAGATAGCATATTGCCTTAACAAGCCATTTTATGGTGAATTCCAGCAGATTAAGGCATAAACATTTCTGGAAGGATGTCTGCAAGCTCTGCAGTATTCCATCCATACCATGTTGTGTTTGTTCCACTGCAAAATATGACATCATTGTGCCTGACACCTCAGAGAGGAGCTCTCGGTTACCCATCGTCCGAGGCTGTAACAAACAGCCAAGGAGTGCAGTGCCACCAAACAGGCATTGCAGCTGCCCAGTCTAAACCCTCCCACTGGGATGCATCTGTCAGATGAAAAACTCAAAGTCATTTGCTTGTTACTGCTTTAGGGTTTTGTTTTGGTTATGCTTTGGTTTTGAGAAAAGAAAAATCAGCACAGAGGAGGCAAAGAAATAGGCTTTTAGGTGGTGAACTGTAACTGCACGAAAGCTTTTTGATTTTGCATCATACTGCACATCTGCTCACAGCAACAGGATTTCAAAGGTCCGTGCTGCAGATTACTGGAGCAACAATAACTCTTTGGAAACACCCTGTCCTAAAATGTAATTCATTGCTTTAAGCAAATTTGTGTTCTGCATTAAGCACAACTTTTGAAGTGCCATGTGAACTTTTATTATAACAAACTCAAAAGACAGGAATTTGGCACCAGCTTGCTTTCTTTGCCAAGTGCATGTATCTTCTCTCCAGAGGAATGGTAGATTTCATTCTGAGACCTTGTATTCCCAGAAAAGCAGGGCAGAGTGATTAGTTTCCTTCAGCTTTGTTGGATTCAGTACCATAAATATACAAGAAGCTTCTACACGTTTGGGCTAACACTCCTAACATATTTAAACATATAATGCACAAAGGGAGATTTTATTTTTCCTAGGAAATTGTTTGTTTACTCTCCTGAATGTTTTGAATGAAAACCCCAATTTTCATCCTGATAGGCAAGGCAAGCTTCTGGATTTTTAGTATTACATTTGAAACATCCATCGTTAGTGAAATGAGGAAGCTTATTTTTCTTATAAACAAATGGTATGATATGACAAATGTCATAAACAAAGCTGTACAGTTCATAAACTGTACAGGATTTGCAAAAATAGTGCCACCACATTTATAATAATCCTTTACCCAATGCAATTCTTCTGCTAAGAAAACTGGTGCTGTCACAAAGTACATGACTGCTAAAGTTTTATTATAGCTATTCTTTTCTATTGGAGATTAATTTATAATAAGTTATTAAGTGCTAGATTGTATTTTATGTTTATTTTATGATAATGTTAATTTCAAAGAAAACTGTGATAAAAAATTAGTTTACTATGCTTTGCACATGAATATCTTACTGATTCAGCAGCTCAGCATATTCAAATCAAATATAAACAAATAGCTACTGGCCATGATTTCAACATAAAACTACTATTTTTGTATTTTTAAGATATCACTGTATTTAAGACCAACATGCATGACAAACTGAAACACAGACCAGGGGATATCACACACTGTAGCTGAGAGTAAACAATGTAATTCACGGAAGGATTTCAGCTCTGTCCCTCCTCTCATCAGCTAAAATGTTTGTTTTTGTCTGGCTGCACATCACCTGTGATGTGACTTTCATATTTGACAAAACAAACATGCAGAACTTGTAGGCTGCCTTTTAATGCTTTTTTTACCTGTCTTGTACAGAGCTGAAATGATTTCAAGTATAATTACTTAGAACAGACACTAATGCGTTTCAATTTGCACTTTGCAAACTGGTTAGTTTGTCTTCAGAAATGTAATAGTGGAAATTTATACAGCACCCATGGTTAGAGACAAGTAAGATTAATGACTGTTGGGGTTTCAATGGGCCAGTGTATGTAAAAGAACTCTAAGCAGCACCCCGATCTTCATACCATGCTATTAATTTGAATTGCTAAAACTCAGTGAGCTCCTTATGAAATAGCTGACATGAAATAAGCTGTCATGTGAAGATTTGCAATATGTAAAGAACTATGAAGAGAAGAAACATTATGCACAAAAAACAAGTGATGGAAGCTTTTAAAAAATAACCTGAGTAACACAACAAAAAGGTATAAAAATTTGTATTTATATTATGAGATAATGATACATCACAATACTCCATGTGCTACAGAATGTAGCAAGCTCCATGTACGTGTGTACAAATGAATCTGTATAATACAGTAAAATGCATCTCACAGAATATGAACCATTCCTTTGGCTCTGGGACCCAGAGGCTTTGGCACAGAACCCACTCGCTAACACCTTTAGGTAACCATTTTACCAGTAAGCAGCAGGAGGCTCTCAGTCAGTGCTTCACCTGCACCAAAATTTCATCTTAAACATGCTACTGCACAGACCCTTCCAATGCCATAAATCTTGTGTAACCACATTTTATGCCTCTCGTGCAAAATGAAAGAAAGAAATTGTGAACATGGGGCACCTTCACTCTGCTTTGCCAACAGGCAAGCCTTTGGCTGGCCATGCCTCCCTAGGATTCCTTTTCTGGGCTTATTTACAATATTTCAGGCAGAGAGGACAGCCAAGGTGACCAAATGGTCTTTTCTGTTTCATATATCCCCAGCATTTTAATTCTGGTTAGCTATGGAACACACTTGGATGTTTTCTTTACAGCTGCCAATTAACAACAGTGCATTTAGACAGTCACTTAAGCAAATTGGCTCATTTCATTGCTGGTGAAATTAATTTCTGATGTGTTTACCCCATTAGTATTTGCAGGGAGTACAGCTCTTCCTTAAAGGATTCCTAAAGGTATCAATTATTATTCCATCAATTTTGGAAAGTGTAAGTTAATGGATTAAATATCAGCACTCTTACTGGCTCATACCACACACAACCAATGGCCTCTACCATTTAAAAACAAATTTAACAGATTTATGAAAGAGTAATTTGTTTTGAAGACATTCCTTTATCAGCAGCATCATAAAATAAAATGTATAAAATTAATATTACTTAATTAACAGCAGTGATGATATGGTTCTTTTCAAAAATGTGTTTCTTTCCACATGGCTGATTTGCAAGGATGAAAAATTTCACCACTGATTACCAGTCTGTCAGAAAGTTGGTAAAATGGCAAAATAATCACTTGTTCAGGAGCAGAGACTGCTGTAAGTCCTTTTCCTCCAGGAAAAGCAGAAGTGCCAGCCCAGAGCAGGTCTGCAGGCAGACCCCACACTCGTAACTTCACCTCTTTCTGTTGCCCAGTTCTCCTCATGTGGCATTTTAAGTTCATCCACTGAAATGGGTTATGCAAAGTGTACAGTCAGATGCTCAGAATACTGTTATTTATCACTGTAATTTACTTGTAGATCAGTGAGTAACTTTTTTTCTACTTCTATTATTATATGCATGTGGTATGCATCATGCAACCATACTCATCCATGTCAAAAATAAAACACCATTGAAGTCAGAGTTTTAATTTTCTAAGTTAGATCAAGTTAGATGTGCTAGATTTTAAGTTGGTTTTTTCCATTCCAAATCTTATACTATTAAATTAGCATTGAAACTCATCTATAAACACCATATGGAAAACTGTCCTCATGGATTTTTGAGAGGCTTTTTTATTTCTGTTTTAACCTGCTAAAACTCATTCTGAACTAAGTTTGTTTTTTGCAGAAGATAATACAGGATCCAGTCTCTGGTTAATAATGTGTTGCAGAGTTTCTACTGCCAATCCTGCTCTTGTCAGAAGATAAATAAACTGCAATGGGCCTGGCAGGGTACAAGCTGGACAGAGAGAGGATGGATGTGAAGGAGGATTCATCCTCTGAATTGCAGCGGAGAATGTGCAGGAAAAAACAATTTTAGGCTGGTTTGTTTTTTTTTTTTTTTTTTTTTGTGTGCCTCCCTCCGGTGATGCCAGAGAGGGAGCTGCAGGAAGCACTAATCCAGGAGCAATGCAGAGGCGTGTATCTTCCGACACCTGCGTGCTGCAAGGGAAAGCCCTTCCTTTCTTCTCCCCCAGGAAACAGGCCAAACCTCTGCGTCTCCATAAAAAGCACTTGGCGATGACTTCATCTCTCCAGAGCCCCTTCCACAGAGAAAAGGACCTAGCAGCCCTGTAATCTTGTCCCTGCTCCTTTTCCGATGTGGTAACTGCAGAGGAAATGGATGAACTGAGCAGTAGCACCTCCTCGCCTGCTAAAAGCGCGGTCATGACAACACGGCAGAGCTGCCAAGGTGGTGGCAGGATTTCATCTTGCAGCAAACACTTTGCTTTTTGCAGTCCCGCTGTGGGCACAGCTACACTTGTGCACATGCACGGGGCACGCACACAAGTGTCTAGCTGAGAAAAAATAATAAAAATAACACTGTTTGCATCCCAAGGTGCTGTGGCAGTACTGGACTGGCTGCTCAGCAGCAGAACCTGAACGGTGTCAGAGCCCCGACTGTCCCCACGGGACTCAGCTCTGCTGGGGGGGACAGCCCGGCCCCTAAACCTGACCCTAGGAACTGCTGTGCCATTGCCTCTAACGGGGCTGCTGCTGTCCGGGGGCTGTGCCTGAAAATTCCACCTTAAATTGGGCTGTGCTTTGAGGGAGAATGACACAGGCAGTATGGTGTCATTTTTCTTTACCAGCGTTAATAGCTCCCAGCTGTAATAACTGAAAAAGTAAAAACAAATAAACCCTTTTTATTTCCACTCAAGATTATTCGAGTAATTTTTATTGAAAATATAAGATCTACAAAGCCATGGATACCCAGCGTGGAAGAACTCATTAAGTTAGCACATTCATCTTTAAAAGGAAAATTTCAGGTTGACCTAAGGTACAATAATGTTCAATTTAAAGTCTCGTTTTTCCTTCTGTAAGTTCCAAATCTCTTTTCATTAGGAGGTTCTGTGCAAGAGCTGCTTGTCATGAAAGGAAACACTTTACAATCCATGAATGTGTTCATTATATAATAAATGAACAGCAACAATATACTAGCCTCTTTTTTTTTTTTTTTTTTTTTCGTGTTAACAGTCGTGTGTTAAAGTAAACTCTTATTTTTTTTTTTTTTTCCATGATTTGGAAATTAGTTACATATGCACCAAAGGAGCTAGTAATTTCTGCTGCTTGTCAGCTACACACAATGAGTATATTGCTGTGTGCTTTCCCCAACAATGAGGATTTTAGTAATATGCAAGGTGTATAGAATGTAATACCAAAACCTGCATCACAGAAAAGGTTAATTGTTTTCTTATTCAGCTGCCAGAGTTGATAACCTTAGGCCCCTCCCCAGAGCCAAAGTAGGGGTGGCCATCCATTAGGTTATGTAAATTAAATGTATACGTTTCCTTGTTGGCAAGTTCCAAGCAGTAAGCGAGAGTGCAAACAAGGATCTGTAAGCTGCCACAAAATGTATTCATATTTCTACTCCGTGTTGTAAGAGCCAAAGGGAGGACACATATGTCAGATGTTGAAAGAACAACTGAACCTTTGCTTTTGATCATCATGGTCAGTCTGTCATGAGGTCTTGTATCCGAATGCTAAAAATGGCACCACACTTGGACATCCCATAGCCTTACACAAGTACGTTTGTGTTTCCCAAGCCACTGAGCACTGGTCTCACAGAGACCCTGACTTTATAAGCTAACAAAAAATAGATTCGGGTGCTGAAGAATCCAAGGGAGGGCTCATACAAAGACAACCCTCGCACCAAAACCCAGTTTCATGATTTTACTTAAAGCCACACTGAATCAGTTTTGAGAGGGTGAAGATATAAATACACCTCACTGCTTCATCCGTAAGAAGGTGGACAACTGACCATTTGAACAGAGGGTCTTGAAACAAAGCTTAGTTGTCCTTTAAACAATGAAAAGGAGAGGCATACATAAATGGTCACCAAGGCACAATATGACAAAGGTGAAGAGTCCCTGAGACTCTGGTCTGGGTCTGTACCATTCCCCTCCTTATACAAGTAAATGAGAACATTTAGGAAAATATAATACAAAATCTCTTACAGGAAATATAGACTACACTTGCTAAAATCACTTCCCTAAAAGTGTTTATAGCTTTTTTCTTTTTTTTTTTTCAATTTTTTTCTTTTTTTTTCTCCTTTTTAAAATTTTTTTAAAAGACCTTCTTTAAACAGATAATGCAAAGACTGGTCCATTTTTTTTCTTACCCGGCAAGCCAAGCTCTAATGACTTCACTAAGCAGAAGTTGTATTAAAATACATCTTCATAGTATTGCTACAATTTGGGTAAATATGTTCTGAACAGCTTGATGAGTACTAAATAAACTTTGCTGTTTTACAGCATACATTTTAATTTTTTTGCACTTTTTTAAGAATAGAAAATGCAATTATAGTGTGCAAAAGAAAAAAAAATTAATTATCTTCTAGCTGAATACTGTAATTTTAAGCCATGCCTTCCATAAAAATGTATTGACATGTGTAAATAGAAGAAAAGAAAAAAAATACAAGCAAACAGAGATTTCATTTCCTTGCAAGGAAAGATTAACTATCACAAACTTGATCACTTGAGTTCTGTAATCCTCTAGAGTAAGAAATGAAAACAACAACCCATAAAACCACTGAAATGCTTCAAATGTCATCCATTCCATGGTAACAGGTTAAAAACTGCCTTGTTGCTTTCTACTGCTCCCGTTAACATGGATAGAATGATTTGCTGCTGGTTGAATATTGAATACAAAAAGCAAAAGAAAGTTGAGATCATCCCACATGAAGTCATTATTAGAGCTGGCTTTTCCCCCGTTTTGAAGTACAGTAGTGACTTGTAAATACGACCTTTTCTAAAGATCATCTGAGATTTGAAGATTTATCTGCCTGCTTCACCCAAACAACAACTGCTGAAAGAATTTACTCTATGGAGCCCACTATACAGCATTCAAAATGTTTTGTGTGTGTTTTTTTTTTTTTTTCATGAAAAAAATACCACAAAACGTAGCTTTAGGTTTTTGTATCTCTGAATCACTAACACATTGTAGATTTAATTTATTCTTCCATGTTTGAAAATGATTTCTGCAAAATCAAAATGAACTGTCAAACTCCCTTATGCCATGCTTCCAACAGTTTGAATTTAATACTTCTTAAATGGAACGACATAATTTATTTCCTTTAATTTGCAGGATGGCTACATCAAGCTAGCTTTAAGTCACAACTGTACCTAACCACAGTTCTCTGCAGCAAACCCATGATTTACAATATCTAATATTGTGGTTACAGTGCAGGGAACCGTGGGTAAGAAACCTCCATGTCAGAGTATTGTGGTTGGGGTTTCCCGGAAGAGTGGCAGTTGACACCTCTGGAATATTCATATATAAGTGCTTCAGTCAGATGGTCCTGAGTTGAGCAGGTAACTCAGGCACTATGAGAGCCTGGCATTCAGTCTGCGGGAATGTGTGTAACCTCCGTCACTCGAACCGCTCTGCAAACTGTAGTGGTCTTCAGCATCACTGGCACTTCCAATACTGTCCATTTCACCTGGAGTAAACTCCATTCCTTCAATGTCTACTTCTAGAGAAAACATAAGAAGGTACATTTTCAGAAAGTTGTAGCAACTAGTCATGGACCAGTGGCAATCAATATCCAGGGGAAACCTGAAGCACACTTCAGTTTCAATAATTGAAAAAAGAACTGGCACAGTAATTCCTGAGGAAAGGATCATCTTGTCCACCTGAGAATTAAAATCACTTCTGTCCTCAGCCACATAAATATACTGCATGATATCAAAACCAAATGCTTTCCCAGAACTGTTCCAGCCTGCACACAGACACTGAATTATAAAAAAGGTGGCCCTCAAAGGCTGTCATACTGCAGCACTGTCCACAGTAATTCCAACCATGCAGGTGCAGGCTGGCCATGGTGTGACTACCTGTCCCCAGGTAGCTGCCCCAAGACCAACCACTCAGCTCCCCCATGGCCCTGAAACAGCCAGGCTGGGAAACTGTTCCACACAGAAAAATTTCAAAATGGGAAAATAAGAAATGGTAACAGCCAGCTTGACAAGCTGTCTTAAATGAGAACCAAATGCAGAGAACCCTTGGTGGTCGTTGCACAGAAAATGTTTTAAAATTTCACAATAAATTATGTGGAAATCATTTATTCACACAAATGAATTAAGCCAAATAAATTTTTTTAGCGTGAGAAAATATTATGCCAGCCTTACCAATAATTACACCAAAAATTCAAAACATTAAATGGTAATTATTTAAAAAACTGACAAAAAACACAGGCAGGATAAATAGCTTGAAAAATACACACAATATTAACAGCTTCAAAACTGATTAGGAAAAAGACTGCTTTTCAAAAAACGTGAAAAAGATGTGTTAATTTTTTACTCTTCAAATCTCATTCCGGAATAATTTTCAACAAAAAAAAATTTCAACAAAAAAGCTTTTCAAGCTTTCAACAAAAGCTCGATTTCAGTCCTAAATGACATTTCCTTGTTCCCCTACTTCCCTTTTCCGTCCTGCTCCAGCAGGCCCCTTTGGGAAGCCCTGGCTCAATTACCTTGTTCAGAGTCAGTGGATATTGTTGATCCCATGCTGTCAGTGCGGATTCGCTCCATGCCCTGCACGGATAGCTGCTCCAATCTGCGCTTGAGGTAGCGGTGCTCCCGCTGTAATTGTTCTTTAATATTTAGAGCTTTTCGGTCCTGTTCTTCCAATTTCTTAAAGGGAGAGGAACACAGTGAGCTGACAGTTTGTGCCCGTGTCAAAGCATAACTAACTTAAGGTCTTCTCGTAAACAGTAATTTGAAAGCAATTTAAGTATTTTAATTAATTAATATAAAGTTAAAGTTAAATTTAAAAGCACGATTTTTTTTTAGTTAGCATTCTGCGGAGGTCAGTACAATTTTAGCAGACTGAATTTGTTTCACAATAATATATATATGGTTACAGGGGAAAAAAAATAATAATTTAAAAAAATCCCTCAGAGACTCTCTTACCACTAGTAGACGTTCCTTGGCTAAGAACAAATTATTGTTGCCTTGGTTGTGGGGAATATTTAAATCATTTTATCAGGCAAAACCAGCATCATCTTTGATAGCTCGAGCACAGCTCAGGTTTCAGTGAGAACATAACGCCTCTTTAGATGAGTCTCTTATTTCACCTATCACCATAAAGGAACCATCGTGAGCCTCTGAACGTTCTCCCTCCTACCGCAGGCCATGGAAAATTTTAGCATTTAAAAAGCTTCATTAACAATAAGCAGCATTAATTATATATAGAAGTAGGAATTTACTAACAACTCTCTTTATTCTTGCTTTTTTTTTTCCCTTGAACTTCTTCAGTGCAAGTATGTTAATTCTCTGATATCACCTACAAAGTAGTATTAATCCAGAATTTCTCAGCAAATAGCCTGTTAAAAGATCCTTCAACATATCTACCTAAAACTTCCCTTCTAACAGAATAAAAGCAGATATTAATTTTGCAAATAAAAAGAGTATTTCACACCCCATAAAACGTGCTGCACTGTTGGCCCAAATGCAGTAACAGGAATAAAGTATCTTTTAGTATTTGAACTGACCCCTCTTTCAAATAACTGGTGGCCATTTAAAAAAAGTTGGCTGTATAATTAGGGAAAAAATTGTAACAGTATGATGGGATTAAAAGCATGAAGGATACACAAATCAAAACACCTTTTATTATTAAAAAAAATATCTATCTGATGCAGTAAATTACAGGTTGTAGCAGTAAAAGCACTTATAAGAGTGAGCAGATTTCTCTGTGAGCTATGTTTACAGGATCACTGAGATTTAGGAGATGTGCAGGGAGTGAATACAGCTGCTGAAGATTCCTCCCTGCTGTCTGAATGAACCTAGGCTTGGCTGTCCGAGGAGAGCAGGCTGGGACAGTGCACAGCAAACCACAAGCAAAACCCTTTCAGAGATTTTGCTGTTCCCATGCAAGCCAAATAAAAGTGTTTGAAAAAAAAATTGAGACTCTTGAATGGGGCAGTTTCCTGGCTCAATGAAATCTACCTTCTTCAGCCACATTTTAAGCCTCCTCCCAGGCAATACACTCTGCAGATAATCATCATAGGTGGATACACAATGTTAGAATGGAAAAGGGGTTGGTACATCCATGTACACAACAAACCAAATGTGCCCAATTGATCAGGCTTCCTTTTCCTGTATTTTCCTGGCTGCGATCCTGAATTCTAACAACTATTTTAGGAAATAATTCAGTGATTCATATCCAGGAGACTCAAAACGGTCCAGTCTTCCAGAGCAGATTTCAATGTATGGGGGGTGTGTGTGTGTGTGAGAAGCTCAGAACTAATGACGGTGTCCGAAATGCCAGCCAGGCAGGGCAGGCTCTGGCAGGGAGCAGAGGGAGCAGACCTGACAATGGGGAGCAATTAAATTCTAACCCAGCTAGGGCAGGTTCAGTTAAAGTCTTAAAAAACAAAAAGTTAAACTTCAGTCTTGGTTTTCAGAAAACGAGTGCCGTGCAAGACGGATCTGGAAAGAATCTGTTCCCAGCTTTTTTTATCAGCAGCTGAAATGCTAACTACAGGGCTAATCTCGCACACTCGCCACTTGTAAAAACAGTTTTTCAATTTGTATGCATAAGCCCATGATAGGGGGGCAGCCCAAGACAAAAACCACATGCAGTGCCTTTCATGCATGTTAGCCTGAATTATAAACAAGAGGCCAAAATCTCAAATGGTAAAAACAGGGGTTGCCCAGCTGGAGTAAATGTGCTCAGAAGTGCTGAAAAAGTAGCTCTGTAAACCTGTTCACAGGAATGGTTTTGCTTAAATTAATCTTTATTTTTTCATATGAATCACACCCATTTCTGTAACTGCAGTGAATCTTAAAGCTGTGCATCAGCAGGCTGTTCTCCAAAATATTCCAAGATTACTGGCAGTGTTCAATTTTGCCTGACACTTTTCTTGACCTGTTTCTCTGTAACACTGAAAAAATGCCAGATGAGTAATTATAGTCCTGGACACAGCAGCAGAAACCTGTTCTTTAACTTTTACATTTGAATACCTCTTTGTCTTATTTCTGCATATAACCCTGTTCTCTCTGAAAACAATGAAAGTGAAAATGGGAATGAAGGTGTCTTTGGAGAGAGGAGGCCTGAGGAATAATTTCCTTTGAATTACCTGTGCAAATGTCGAACCTGCACTGCTGCTGGATCACAGGTGAGATTTGAGGCTGCGTTTTGTTTTAAATTTGTAACAAGGGGAACAGCAACTAACAGGAGATTGCATTTAATTTTTTGTTTAATTTAAATGAGAATCTGGTCAACAAAATCTTGATGGAGATAAGGCTCACTAATAGATATGATCTCTTTGATTCCATTAATTTTTTAAATCATGGATGGACCTGGATTTTTACATTTAAAACAATGCCGTACAATGCTACTTTGCTCAGTTCTTAAAAATAAATATATTAATCAAAGAACAGCTTTGACAGATATTTTTAAATTACAGTGTAAATCATTAAATATGCTAGTTAGCACGAATTTCTAAGCAGAAATCACAAACCCACTGTTTTATATATTTGAGATGCTTAACTGCAAACACTCAACTTTGACACCGTGACTGAAATCCCTGCAAGTAATAAAGGCAAATAAGTCCAGAAGACTGGACATATGGATATGGATTTTGTGTGAAAATTTGTTTCCTCTCTATGGATACACATTCTGGAAAATTCTCCCTTAAAAGAAATAAAAACATGGATGAATGTTTTTACCTTGATATGCATCTTAGCTCTTTTCAACAGACTTAGAGTGGTGTGTCTGGTGCTGTCCGGCCCGAGAGGCACAAGCTGTTTTAGCTGTTCCAAATATAGCCGGAGTTTAGCCCGCCTGCAATCATTAAAAACGAAGAGCGTTGTAGTGGAGTTGCACCCGAACAGAATATCCTATATGCAAACACCATCTGCTTGCAGGATCTCTGTGCAGAACTCGAGTCAACGGTGGCTTCCTTTCCCCTCCCTTTGGCAAAGTTTCAGACTGAAAGGTCACTTGAAATGCAGTAATGCTGCTTGGCACACTCAGACAGGAGGCTCATACCTGGATTTCAGAGCAGTTTGCTCAGCCTGGTCAGTCCCATCCTAACCAAAGGGGAGTATGCTCAGAGATCTGAGACATCCAGGCAAGGCTGCACACTCAACCTATGGCTGGGTAAGGAAAACAACCTGGGATTTTGCTCCAGTGCTTTCTGCAGAGAAAAGACAGAGCTGTAGGCAGCTGCAGACCCTGATCCCCCTCTCCCCATTCCTATTGCTGCCTGCTGCAATAGGACACACTCCAGCTATGCAAGCCAAGGGCATCCATGC
The DNA here is from genome assembly GCA_018697195.1 of Certhia americana. Lineage (NCBI taxonomy): Eukaryota > Metazoa > Chordata > Aves > Passeriformes > Certhiidae > Certhia > Certhia americana. Next base: position 57,987,014 of record CM031860.1, on the reverse strand, counting down.
AGCTCTTCACAGCTCAGAGCTGTTTTCAGTCATGGTTTATCAATGTATTTTAACAGGGAGGTTCTGATGCCCCTTCTCCTCCCTCCTACTGACCCACAGTTCCCCAAAAGGAGACATTCTTCCTCTCACTGTTCAGTGTTTATTATAAACACACAAGAAAAAACACTTCAAGCCATATTCCTCAACAACAGGGTCCTGCTTTCTCTGTTACTCCCTTGCAAGTACAGCTACTGTTGCTCTCAACAATCTCTCCCGTACTGCTGCCATTAATCTATCAGTAAAAAGAGGATGAACAAAGTACCATTTCTACAAATGTTTTCCAAACTAGAAAGCAGCTGGCAGTAAAACAGCCCATGAAAGAGTTGCTTGACCTATCCAAAACAAGGCAGTGGCCAACCAAAGAACCGCATGCAAGTACTTTTCTACAGTTACATCCTGAAGAAAATCTCTCCTTGTTTTAATTCACAGCCCTTGAACAGGAATCCACATGATTCTGCAGTGAGATAGAAATGGATCTTTCTCAAATTTGCTCGATGCTGCATGAAGGAAACAAACACTGCAGGGAATTCAACCCTTCTGGTCAAGACGGAACTTTCTTTTGAACAGTGAGTTCAGAACCACAGTCCAGCATCAGTGTTTGAAATGCAGCTGAAGAGGATTTAATATGCACCAAACAACAAATTACACATATGTAATTGGAATGATTAGTGCAATGTGAAAACATCCTGAGAATTAATGGTGAAAAGCCCAAAGCAAAGTAGAATCTGATACAGAATAGTAATGACTACATACTCACACATTTAGTTCTGTCTACCTATAAATCAGCAGTGTACTAGATAAGAAATCACAAAACATTTCCACAAAATTTTTAATTTTTTCTTCAAGCCACTTAGGGAAAAATGATTTTTGGTGAAAATGTGATTCACAATAGAAAATTGATGATGGACTTTTTCTTTAGGCCTGGGGTTTGTTTTTAAAAACAAGGCTCTAACCTAATCATCTAAATATTTTTATTTAAACAACACCAACAAAGACTGGCCTAAGTATTGATAAAAAAAAGCCCCATCAGATCCCCTGAGGCTGCTACCTTAACCTGGGATATCAATCTTTTAAAATTTTGAAATACCCAAGTTAGGGACTACTGGTATTTATACAGAAAAATCTTAATGAGGCAAATTTTTATTTCTGCATCTGTAATCTCTAACAACCACCTGGCTGGGTTTGAATTTTAAATACAAAAAATTGTGTCAGGGACTAAATTCAAATAATCTTTTTGTTTTCTGAATGGCCTCTGAACATACACGAGTCTGTGTCACTCAGCCCAACCTGGATGCAACTGTATTTAGACTGATAACAAGAAAGTGGGGACTGAAGATGAAGGAGGATATGGGAAGGAAGAGGAGAAGGATGGTACCAAACAGTAAATAGAGAGGTAAATTCTAGAAATGGAATGAGCAATATACTTGGAACAATTAGGTCTGATAAGGAATATACAGAACTGTTGATCTAAGATTTACTTAGTTTTAATTCTGGAAAACAGTAATGAAACCAGACTACATACTAAACTTATTTGCCTCTTGCTATTTGAGGAAAGTCTGCTTACCACAAGGAGAAGAAAGTAAGGCTTTAGTGCACTTCCTTGCCATCAACTGGGGAGTTCACAGAAATATCACCAAGGTTCAGGAGCATGGTTGTGTGCCTTTTTAAAGCTCTAACTCTTTTATGCTACCTGCCAGCCCAGTAGAGCAGGACTTTACAGAAGTGCCACAAAGAACACGGGATTGAGTCTAAGAAGAGTATTTTAAGTGAGCAGTGAGAAGAATTATAAGAGCTGAATATTAACAAAATTGCTTTAAGGCTTTTTCAGTACTACCAACTGATACTGATAGCAGTAAAAGTAATAAACACATTTGCTGAAAGACCTCCTCTAACTTCACCTTTTTTTTCTTAAAAGGACTTTTTCTTTCATCTAATTTCTCAACACCTATGAGTCCATTACAGATTTTGAAGCATAAGCTTTACATAGATCTTTACATAAATGCAGACATGTTTATGTGACCAATTCATATGTTATGATTGATGGCATAGACTGTGAATGTACAAAAAGAAAAACAGCCCACCACAATTCCTCTGGTACTGGAGTAAATATCCCCACGTTTTTCATCTTGCACACATCTTAGAAAAAACTGTAAGAATGTAAGAAAACATTTCAGGCATGTTACGTTAACAGATCACACCAGCAGGAACAAGGGACTCAAACTTCACAGCAGATAAGTTGTCTCATACAGACTCTGCCAGCACTAATTTCTCTCTTTTTCTGCAGGGACCTGACAGCTTTTGCTTTTCCTCGGCTGCCTGTGACCACAGGAGGAGGGAAAGGCACTCACAGAGGTAATCACAGCCAGAGATGCTTTGTGTTTTGCAGCTCACGCCTTAAATTCCACTTAAAAAATAACAAAAAGAAAGAAAAAGGGGGGAAAAAAAAGCAGCCTGGTGTCAGAGCAACAGGGTAACAGTCTCTGTGCATGAAATGAGGTTGAAGTTGGGTAATTATGCTCTGCTCCAGCTCCCAACCCTGGCACTATGCCTTTGCCCACACCCAGTGTGGTATCAGGGCTGGACACCAGAGCTGACAGAAGAGGGCACATTCCTCATCTCAGGTGGATGCACAGAAATTTCCCCTTCATCACTGGTACTGACTTCATCTGGGAAGGTAGGGATCTAAAAAATGCCATCCAAAATCCACATCAAGCCTGCAGCTCTCTGTTTTGGGTGTAGCCCAACATATGGAGTGGTGCATGGGTGCCCAGTCTGATTTATCACATTGTCCTTTGTGCCAGATGATAATGGGATTTCAGATGTTCAAGACTCCAGTGTTTCTTCATAAGCAAGTTCACAGCAGGGTCCTCTGAGTCTGCTTTACAGCTCTTCTAGTGCTTGCTAAGCCCAGGCTGGTCAACAATCCAGGGCAGGGGCCATGTCTAGCAGCTGTCCAGTGGTTCCTCACATAAAGGACAAAGCCACCTGCTGACAACTGACCCACAGGCTACCAGCAGGAACTTCCTTAAACTGGTTTTGAATCCACATAAGCCATGATGGGCAACAGAGACAGAGGTTTCAGAGTCCATGGCAGACTGAACCCTGGAGCCCCACAACATGGAGAGACAAAGCAGCAGAAAGGAGTTATTAAGAATTCTCCTATTGACCAAGGACATCCACCAGAAGACCATCATAGGAAGACCACTGACTGACTCAAGTCCTTGGACACTCCAGTTTGCTCAAGAGTTTGTCTGGGAAAAGGCAGGTTCACTACTTCTCAAAGAAGGGGTTGCCATACAAAGGTATATTAAGATCCTTGACCCTAATCAATTTCAAAATTGTGTTAAATGTGTCTATTAAATAACACTCAATAAGCTTTGCTGCATATATGGCATTCCAGATGGAAAACCAAGAACCACACCAAAAAATGGAATACTAAGATGCAGGAAAAAAAAAAAAAAAAGAAACAAGAAAGTCCATTGTTTACCCTGTATCTTCATTCCAAGGAAACTGCAACAACTCCAAGAAATTCCTACAACTACTTGACAGGCAGTTGCAATGGGAACAAAATAGTTCTCTGTAGGGCTAAACAATACAACAAAATGAAATGTCAGTAAATTCAGAGGTTCTGGATGGACATTGGGAAACAAATTTTTATTGGGGGAGTAGTGCACAACCAGAATAGGTTGCCCAGAAAGGCAGTCCTTGGAGGTTCTTAAAGATTTACCCAGAGAGGGCCATAAACATTCACAGACACACATTCATGTCTATGAACATGTAAATCCAAGATTGCCTGTAACCCTTCAGCATTTGACTCACAAGATTGCTCCCGTTCATGTATCTGCAAAACATCCACAGCTGTGTGGTTTAAACCTGTGCCATTCTGACTGACAGAATGCTGGTAGGCTGGTGGAGTGACCTGATCCACTGCAGCCTTTCCACAGGGGCTCTTCAGGGCTTTTTCAGGTCCAGCACAGCAGAGAGAAATGGCCTGCAGCCAGTCAGACAGCAGATAGCTGTTCAAGCAGTAGTTGCAGAGTTTTTTGACAGCAGCAAAGGTGTGTTTCCTAAACCATTCAAATATAAATCTACAGGCTTTATTTAGAGGCCACTGTGCTGCACAAAGCCAGCAGCAAAGGCAAGGTGTATATCCCAAATAAGCTGGTCAGCCCTCAGCATGGCATGCCTTAGCCAGGCCCTGGTGACATTAAATGGCCACAGACACTTGTGATACAGGGTGACAGCACTGAGTTCCTGTGAAATGTGTGCCTGTCCATCCTGCTATCCCATCTGGGCACTCCCTACAGACAAGCTTCCAACAGCCCTCCACATGTTTATGGTAGGTAGCACGGGGCAGCCATTTCCTGGAAGCTGCATCCAAAGACAAACAGTTCCCACTGCTGGCATCATGTTCCTGACTGCCAGAGGTCACTTGCTGAAAGTGCCAGGAGGGCCATGCTCATCTGTTTCTGAGCAATTGTGAGCAAGAGCATAAAACTCACTACAGAGAAGCTGAATTCATGACAAGTGTTCACCTTGCACATCCTCCAGGCCTCACTCCACAGCCCCCACGGCACAAGAACGGCTCTGCTGACCCAGAGCTGGTTATTGAAAGAAAGGAGCTACTCTATCAGCAGTTTGTCATCCTGTGGGAAGTGCCAGAACAGTTCTGACTGGTCCACACCTGCTCCCAGCTCCCAGCAGATTGCCCAGTCTGGCAATGGAGCTGTCCTGGCCATATTGTCATCTCAGGCAGCATCTCCAGCTGATAGGCTGCAAGGATCAGGAAGGTTAGGAAACGGCCAAAAAGCCACTAAATGTCTGTATTCCCACACTGCATGCCCTGAACTTCCCTTCATGCTGGCTCCAGCAGAAGTTGGCTGGATTAGGCATGATGATGTTGTTGCTTCCACAAGCACAGCCCATCGCACCTCTCACCACAGGGCACCACTGAAGCAGGCAGGAACAATGCTGGTCCCACAAGCAGGCCCTAAATGTGCTTTCCACAGGGTGCCTTAGTGCTAAAAACACCTGGGTGACTGAACATGTGACTGTGATTCAGATTTTACTCCACTAAACTAGCTCCATGTACAGGCAGTGGACACACTCTGGAATCAACTGCTAGATATATTTGTTTGGTGCTCTTCTGAAAAGAAAAGGACGCTATAGATCAAACTCAAGCAATGCAATCACTGCAAGCCACACCAGTGAGAATAACCAATTTGAAATAGATGAAAAATTAAAAATTGGTCATTTCTGTACATTTACCATTTTGGGCCAAAAAACAGAGAGCATCAGACCCTATCACAAGGTAAATTCAGTACAAACTTAATAAAAACTAAACCCCGACTTCAAAGAACAGAAATGTATTTGATTAATCTAGAAGACACATTATTACAAACTGGACAGAGTTACCTAAGCATTTCAGATTCCTTCTCTAATGTTTCACATTTCTTTCCACATTCAAACTTATCCTGATGCTGTGCAATGAAGTTAATACACAAAGGTTTAAATATAGAGCAGTTACTAAATTTTTCATTGTTGCATAATGACTATGTAATCTGGCTTAATAATGTGCATAGGGTAAAGTCAGAGAAGAATCTCTGCACCAAAAATTCACTTCTGGAGCCAGATGTTATCCACATACACTATGAACCAGGGTAGTATGGCCTGAGCCTACAACTTTGGGTCAGAGACACCAGCAGTGAATTAATGGTTGTGTTTCCTCCTTAAAGCAAGGTGATTTTATCTCCCTGCCAAACATGAAATTCAGCATAAAATACAGAAGTGAGCTAACTGCAATTGTAAGACAGTCATGTTTTTACAGGAAGACTCTTCACAGATTTATTTATGAAATGCAAATACCTGCATACAGGGAGTACTCAAGTTTTAGACAGAATCAGCAAAGAGAAGCTCAGGATACTTTGTGACATGAGCTGGGTCGGGATGAACACAGACAGCATCATTATTCATGAACATCATTATTTCAAAGTTTTATAAAAATGCAGAAATGCAGCAGTAAAAACTTTCCCAGCGTGACTTCAGGGTTCACCTGCCACTAGGGTAAAATGAGGGCAAGAAACTCTGCCTGCCTTCTGATACCAGCTTCAATCCTTTCTTACTGGAGCGTGACACAACGAGGAAATATCTTTTAAGGGCTGCAGCTCTTTTTACTCTGTGCACAGTCACACTCTAAAGTGATGACAGAATTTTGCTGCAAATTGTTTTAACGGAATTGAAAATTTAATATGTTCATGTTATTTTCCCTAGTCCTGTATATCATGAACACATATGCAATGTTGGTAATCATGTAATTATATTCTGCATAGTAGAAGCTGGTACTCAAGCATACTTGCCTTGCTCCTCTTTAGCAAACACTTTTATTAGTGTCAGGAATTATGTATTTACAGCTCTGCAAGACTTTTTGTAAGCTACCAAAGATGACTCTGTACTAATTAAAACACATTTTTTTACAAAGGCATTTAAAGAGATTATTTATAAGTTTCCAACTTATGAAATCACAGAAATTCAATCAGATAAATGGTTTTAAAGAAACCTATTTATTAATGGTCCAGACGGTATTTAGCATATCTCCAGCAAAATATTAAACATAATGGAAGATAACAACCCTCTACTGCAATGAAAAAATCCTGTTTCTTTCAGATTTATTTCACTCAGAAACACTTTTAATACTTTCTCCTCTACAAAGGATACCTCATTTTTTTTTTTTCCTAAAGGATGCTCTAGCTCACACTTGAGCTTCACAATCTATTTCAACCACACAACAAATATGCTTTAGTGAAAAGGAAAGAAAACCTCTTAGTATTAAAGCACTGTACCATAGCAAGGCACCCAGTGTGCAGATTGTTCCAAGATGTGTGAAAAGCTTGCTCACAGCTGAGTGCCTGGGAGTCAAACACAGAAAATGCAGTCCTGCTCTTAGAGCAAACCTCTTGGCTTTCTATTATCCAAGGAAAGATAACCCAAACACTGTGTTCTGCAGTAAGCTGGGGGTCTTTTTCATGTTAAAAACAAATGCCAGAAGTTTGCATACTGGTGAACACTCATCCAAGGCACTTTTTGTCTGTGTCTAACACCTCACAGGGCCGATACAACTAAATGCAGCAGTAAAGCCTGCGTGGAAACTAACAGGCAGGAAGAGCAGTGAGTGCCTAATTGCAGTGACAGTGAATTCAATGCAACAGCCCCACAACCAGTGCAATTGCCCGCTTTATTTACTGTGGTATTAACTGGGAATTTCATCCTCAATATGCATTTCCAGCATGCTGAATACTTGTGTGCATCTGCTCTGCTAAATTGAAAGCAGCCACATCGTTTTAGCAGCCAAGTGGTCTTGGGGTACCTTGGGAAGTGTCCAAACATGGGATAACAACTGCTGTAAGTGCCTCTGACCATCACAAGCATTCAGGGAGTCAGTGCTGCTCTGGACTTATCTGCAGGTTTTCATGTGAATACTGCTCAGCAATGTCTGGTGCTGTTCCTAATGCTAAGGAAATAGAAGAAAACCTCTGCTGTCTGTTTACACAGCCTATGATTTCCATGTTTTCTGCATTCTATCAATCTCAAAAATATTTTAGTTCCTTTACTATATCTAAATGCAGTTCCAGTGCATTTTACTTTCCCTTAGTGCCACTTCAGCCCACTAGCTGAATCCAGACTCCACGCTTGACTCTTACCTTTTCACCTTCCGAAAGACAACTTGTTCACGTTTTAGAACATATTCATGGAACCAGAACTTACTCCTGTATCTTTCAGTACACATAAGCTAATGGCAGCATCTGCAGTGCCACAAATGCATGCAATTTTGGCCAGCTAAGCCTCTTGGCAGCAGTGCACAGAAAGTTAGCTGGGATGTAAACTGGGGACAGGTGAATAGTGGCTGGTCTGTGAGAGGGAAGCTGCTGACTCCTAAGAGGGAATACCTGGCAGACCTTGCTGCCCATGTTGCCTCCTTTGTCTCTCCGTCCATCACCCATCCCTCCAGTAGCTCCCTGCTGAATACAGTGACAGTTGCCTGTCCTAAGTGACAAGCACTGGGCTACATCAACATTTCCTCATCTCTCAAAACGCCTACAAGGAGTTTGATGCACTTTATGCTCTGGTTTCCACCAGAAACTGTGAGCTGTGGTTACCTATGTGCTGCCATAAACCAGGGACATCAGCTAAGATGGGCAAATGACAGCAGCTCCTGAGGCTTGCTTTGGGCTGGAATGAGCCTGCAAAGCAAAGTGGACAACACCAGCATGAGAGACTTGAGTGTAGCCTCAGCAGCTGGGGCTGGCCAGACTGCCCACGGCTGTCCCTTCAGGAATGTACCCAGCAGCAGAAACAGTCTGCTGAGCCTCCCAGAGGCACATCTGACTTTGGCCAGCAGAAGAAATAAAAGCCCTGTGTTACAGTTAGTGCCTGTTGCTGTACTGCTCCTCAACCTTCTCCCACTCGAGCTCTCCTGCCTGCAAAGTGAGCACGAGCTGTCAGAGGCGTGTGAGGTGTGACAGAGATGTGTCACACGACAGTGCACGCTCACCCACGTACCAAAACCGCCCGCAGACCAAGCCAGCAGCACAGGAGGCACTCAGAGGAGCTCTTGGGCAAGGCAAGGCACAGGCAGGACCATGTCAGCAAGGACTCCAGGGCAGATGGAACACCAGCACCTGTGACTGGTATCTGTTTTACCCACTGGGGAACCACAGCCTCAGGCTCTGCAGTACTAAGAACTGCAGGACCATCATCTGACCACTCTCATCTCCTCCCCTCGTTTTTTTTCTAGACTCCTCCCTGCAGTCAGGCTTTTCCTCACAGCTTTCCCCATGCTTCAGCCACACCACTGTCTTAAGCTGCTCTTATTTGAAGAGCAGCCATGAAAGGTTTAAAAGCCCTTCATTGTATTGGGTCTTGGCAATAACTAACAGCAACACACAGAAATCTGAGATGTACTTCATGGGAAATGTCAACAGGAATTTACAAGCTATAGAGGGATTTTCAAAAGCATCACAAGCAAAAGTAATGGCAGCTGGATATCATTTGTGTTTCCTGGATGGTGCCCATCATAAATTTACATGTATGAGATTCTACATCCTTTGACCATAGGCAATAAATCTCTGACCTTGCAAGAATCTGAGGCACCAGAAATCAAATATTATGCCAACAGCTGAAACCCACTGTAGTATGTTTTTACCTTTGTATGGATTTATTTTTGTCTGCAAAAAGGAAAAAAGGGGATTCCAACCTATATTTTAGCATTTCAGCCTTTAGGTTGTGCTCATCCATAAAGAACAGTTTTCTGTACTTTAAACCTTCAAAAGTCAATGTCAGACAAATAGGAACAATTCTTAGAGCTATAGAAAAGGAATTTCTTTTTCAGGTGTCTTCTATTTTTAACCCTATTATCTACTGATTGTCTTTACGTCTCAAACACTTTTAAGCAATAGTGAGGGAGGTGTCACCCTTACCACGAGCTCAGCGTCACACAGTACCTACCTAATCCAGGCAGATGAACAACAGTGCCTTGTAGAGAAATACATAAATGGTGGAAATACCATCATACATACTGAAAACAGAGTCCACAAAAAACTAATCAGCCACGATTTTAATACACGCACTTAATGCTTCATTCAGCCAGCCACCCATTTGTTTTGCACATTAAAATGCGCACATTGCAATTTACTAGTCCTCCTAAATTAGACCTCTCAAACCCATCTGTCTTACTGGCACTCAAGTTTCTTAGATTACACTGCAGGGAGACTCAAGTTTGTCTGCTACCTCAGAATAGTGTCAGACCCAATTAGATAAGGAAAGTGCTGCCACGAGCTCATGCCATTAGAGGATCAAGCAGTTGTAATTCCCACTCGATGTGACATGGAGGCACACACGTACTCACACACACTGCCCATGGAAACCCCAGGAGTGGGTTAGGACACAGCCATTTACATGAGAGCAATAAAGCTTTGGCTCTCGCTGGCAGTGGAGCACCATGAAGCAAATTTGCACAGCACATCCAAAGCCATGGTGTGAGTCTGCAGACCTGCAACAGGTGTGTTGGCTTTTGCCACCTTTCACAGTACTCTTGTAAGGGATTTGTCAAGGACTGCAGAGAGTGGGTTAAAGAGAACTACATTCATTTAAAGAAAGAAAAGCTGTGTAACAGCAACAGGTTTGCACTGGGTTTACACACAGAGGCGAACAGGATGATAGTGATGATTTTTCACAAATTAAGTATTCACCAACAAGTGGCTGGAGAGGATGCAGTCTGTCTCCCCCAGGAGTGGCTCCTGGGAGCTGCATGTCCCTCTCACGTGGGGCTCAAGGACCAAGGTGCAGCTCAGCTCTGTGCACACGAGCTACACGTTTATCGACTGACAACACCCCAGAGCAAGTCACTGCTTACAAATCAGCTCATGGCTTGAAACCGGCTTTAATTATCAGACTGTTTCCCCACATCAAAATGCTAAGCAAGAACATCGTGTCTCAGGACAGCTGCCAACAGGAAGGATCTTAAAAAAAAAGCGGGGTGGGGGGGGGAGACTACAATGCTTAAATAAGCCTAGAGAAGTTGAGCTGCAGCACAGCACTAAGCCAAGAGAGCACACTACTCGGCCTAGTGAGCTTTTTCTGCCTAATTTTAAACCTCCCTGTAGACCTAGTTATTTTGTACGTATGTCAAATGAGGGGAGAAATGTGTTCAAGTTGTTTTTTCTTTAATACCACTGTATCATGCCAAATCAAAGGAGAGGCAAGTCAAGTTGAATTATTTTAGCTAAATTAAAAACATGCATTGCTGTCACACTGAGCACAAGGCCTAGGGATGGCAGACAGCTGGAATTAAGCAGCCTTTTCCTGCATCAACTAAATGAGTGTGAAGCATTAATATCTGCAATATTGGATACCTGTGACTGTGGTTTTATTGTCTATTGTACATCCATATCCAAATATCAAGTATCCAATTTAAGTAGCCTGATACATGCTGTAGGGACTCCATGCTCCCACGTGCACAAGGCACTGAAAGAAACAACAGCAATTTACACCAGAGTTTGAAAACCTCATCAGAGTTAAGGCAACTCTGTCTCCAGTTCAGCACCTAAACAATTACTTACTTGCTCGTTCACAGTGGTAGGAAGTTTTAAGCTCTGATCAGGAAACTATCAGAAAGAGATATTTAGTGCTATGTGTTACTTTCATTTTTGCTTCTGCTATTACTTCCTCGGCACATGCACCTACCAAAGCCTCGTGGCCATCTTAGAGGGAGCAGCTAATGATGGCAGCTTGAGCATGCACAAATGAATTGACTTTATTGGGGAAGGAAGTGGTGGGTGTTGCTTTTACCAGCGCAGATACTTGAAATGTGCTCCAGTGAGACAGCTGAGGTGCCCTGGGACAACAGCAAGGTGCCTGTTCCAGCCAACTGAAGGCTGGTTCAGACCCCAAGTGAAAACAACAAAGAGAAGAAAAGAAATCACACTGAAGTAATTAAGAATACATGTCCCCAAATGTCTTGCTGTATGTCTCCAACTCCCTCATTTAAACCTTGTAATTAGAGGTGAAAGGAAGACAGTGAGGTGTATGTATAAACAAATTTAGGGGAAGGATTAAATGCACTGACTGTAATTAAAGATGGTCACTTCCAAGGCTGCAATGGGTGCTTTTACTTTCAGGTGAATTAAAAGCTGAGTAACACTTATTTCCCCCACCCCCCCAACAAAAAAAAGAAAAAATCTGGCATCGTGGGACAGTGGAAACTTGCAGATATCTGACAGTTCTGCCTCCAAGTTCAGATATAGCTTGCCACAACACGGATAGTGCCCTGTTTATAATTTAATTTCCATCCTATTTCCCTTTCCATTGAACAGTACAAAACTGGTTGCCTCTGAGACAGATAGGGTGCAGCTGAGCAGAATCTGAAAATGATCCATCTGGGGATGATAAGGCATGGAAGAGCTTTCAAAACTCTCCCCCCTTCTCTCTTTCTTCCTTCCCAACAAAACTCATCTCAGTTTTCTTAAGTGCAGCATCCTGAGGATATCTGGCAATGGAAGGAAGCGCCAGAAGTTTGGACTCACTCGCCATGTGAGTATGTAAAGTCAGGCAGTGGGAACCAAGACACCAAACAGTCTATTTAAAACACCTTTAGCACCTACACCCAATAACTGCTTCTAGCAAACACACACAACAAGCTCCCAAATTTCCCTAGCAGAATATTTGCTCCACCCATGCTGTTCATTGCAGCAGTCAACACAACAGCACTTACCAATCAGGATTAAGTCAGCTTTCTTGAGGAATTACAGGGTTTGCTACCTTTCTGTTTTGTAAATACCAGCTAATGTGCTACGTAAGACACAGAGTGTCTGTGCAGCCGGTATCTGCAAACACTGATGGTTTTCCTAACTTCAATAGGAGCTGCTGAGTCCTGGCAGCAATTACATGCCAGGCAGGCCCCTTATTTAGCACCTTGTATCTTCACTTGGTTACCCAAATTGAACCATCAGGCAAAGAATAGCAGATAAATCTGTTAGGGAACAATCCCAAGGCAGCAGCTGGGAGAAGAGGACTCGCCACTACTTCTCCAGCCTTACACAGGCATTCTACCACGTTCAGATGTAGTCTTTGACTGTTACACAAATCTGCTCTTGGTATAAGGTAGAACCTAATAAAGGCTTTCTTAATGTAGGGCATGTAGCCTGTAACCAGAGTTATTAGTTTTTCAAGTTAGAAGCATTGCAACGTGACCTCATGTACATACATCCAAGCCCACACCTCTTCTGTGTCGGCTGTGCCAATCTCCATGTGCTACAAAATTAGTCATGTTAATTTGTGTAGAGAAAAGCTTGCGTAACATAAACTAGCATTAAACAATAATATTAGCCAATTAACATCCTCTGACAAGTCCTGTCTCTCTGCTCTAGCCTAGAAGGATGTGTACATAGCTCAGCATATGTATTTTCCATCTCAAAAGACAGCACTCTGTGAAGTCCCAAAACAACTCTCTCCTTCCAAATGAAGGGAGGGGTGGGTAGAAGGAGTATCTTATCCATTCTTGTGGTTGCATAGTTCTTTAGGACAAGAGGAGTCAGTTTTTAACTGGATCCCATGTATGAGGGAGGGGATGGAGGGGGGAATTGGTTTTGGGTTTGTTTTTCCAAAAAAAGGCCCAAATTAAATTTCTGTGAAGGAACAGCATTATGCTTTTTCACATTTATGATCTGCTCAGTACAGTTTCTGGAGCCTTTTCTGCATCCTCTGCAGCTGCCTGGAAGTGATGCAGGGTTCAGCCTGCAGGCAGGCACAGCTCCTACTGAAATTCCCTGGGCATGAGGCAGAGTTGCACCCACAGTCTGCCACAGTGCACCAAGGGCAAAATACACAGATTAAAAACTACTTGACCTGCAAAGGAATTCTGTGCAGTAAATCTAAGCACAAGTGTCTGCTGACAGAGACCACGAGGGAAAAGGAGCATGAGCTGCACCAGGGAAGTACACACCGTTCCATTCAGAAAGAGACATTTTGAATTTGGGACCAGGCCATGGTATATCCAATACCCAAGTGGGGTAGTCACTCCAGGGAAAGGAGTGCTAAAAATAGAGCTACAGATGCCAATACAGCATGGAGGCAGGGAGAGGAAGGGACAGGGAAAGCAACTCACAGAACACAGCCACCTCCTCCAGCTGAGGTTGATTCCTTTTTGGCTACTCCAAGCAGGGACACTGGGACATGAATGCTCCTGACATACTTGGGAGAAAGTAAGCCAGCCTTCTGCAGATCTGGTGTGAATCCTGAGTGCAGAGCCAACCTTGCCTTAAAGAGCTGCACTGCTGACTTTCAGGCACATTTGCTACTTCTTCAAACCACAGCAGGTACCACTTCTGTGTATTGGTCTGTGGGCTTCCACAAACCTGACAGGCTGGGATTCAGCCAGGGATTCCCATCGCATTATGTAAGACTCATTTCAGAGGCCAGCTTCTTAAAGTCCATTAGCTGCCTAAATACCTTTGAAAAAACAAAAATGAAATTCCAGCTCTTGTCCAGATGTAGGTAAGCAAGCTTAAAAGAACCCTCTTTTTCAAAACACCTAATTCAACTTTTGTTTTTTCTCTTCCAATCGGGAAAGCAGTCACCACCAGGCCTCTCTTCCCCCACATGCAGGGAATCAGCACCTAACTGTCCTGAAAGTACCAGAAAGTCTGGCCCATCCATCTCTACTTTGTACAAGCACAGCCCACTCTCTCTACCATGCTGGATGAGAACTAGTCAGGTCAATTAGCAGATGCTGAAAACATAAACCACCTACTACATAGTCCATTAGAGGCTGACACATAACGGACTTATGTTTGAAGAGAGGGATGAACAAATTCAAGTGGAAAAAAATGTATGCACTTGGTTTCTCACCCATCTGCTCCCTGCTGGCTGCTTGGCTGGCCAGGAAGCACACAGCTTTCTGGAGCCCAGATCCAGGACTCCACTTATGCTCCACAGTCCAAAGCTGACTTCAGCAGGAAAAAGGACATAATAATTGAGTCCAAACTGTATTTTAGTCCCATCTTTCATTGCAAAATAGAAGCTTTGTCCAAAGAATGAGTATGTGTACATCTCTGATACCTGTAATATAACTTCCTGAGCACATTAATTTTCAAGCTTTGTCTGCTTAATACACTCCTCCTTTTCAAACCAGCAGTGTAGGTAGGAAGACACATTTGTTGGGTGTGCATCATCAGGTGAGCTGCTCTGTGCACTGAAACGACAACAGTTCAGTGCAGAAGTATCCACAGTAACTATTGCAGCAGGTACTGCAGGACGAATTTGCTGACTGCCCAGAGATGGGGCAACAAACAGTGAGGAAAAGAACAGTATTTTAGTGCAAAATTTTAAACCTTCCTATTTCCTTAACTCCACAGATCTGTCAGACTCAGAAACATGGGTCATTTCAGCAAAAGCACAGGATTAAATCTCCAGTTCTGCAGGTCCAGCTCTTTATTGACTTTGCTAAACAAGCTGTGCAAAAAAAATTACTACAGAGGTTTAAGAGGCAAACACCTGGCAAGAGGGGCTTTAAGCTGAGATTCAGCAATGCATTGGCTGAGACATTACCAATCACCTGCTCACTACAGCTGCAACCCTCAGAGAAGCAGTCATAGCTGGGGAGGGGGAGCAGATGCCCAAACCATGGTGGCTTCCAGGTCACAAAAGTCAAATCACACTCCTAAAGGCATTACCTTGCTTAAAGAGTGGAAAGGTATGTTTATTGCAATTCACTGGGATTGTAATAAACCACTTCACACCAACCAAATGGTGCAAAAGAAGTTCTTTCCTTGACAAGGAAACCAGAAAAAAGACCTCGTACAGAGGTCAGAATCCACTAGCAAGACGACATAGTTCCCACCACTAACGCAGCAGCCACATTATCTGAATGGTTTACATAAAATCTGGACAGATCCTAGAAATGGCAGCAACTTTTATAGACCCATTATAACAATGAGATCTTTCCCAGGTCAGTAAGACCCATCCAGCACAGCACTTTTCAGGCAACAGCAGCCAAAACTGGTTGCTTAGTAAAAACCCTAAGCTGACAGAGAAGTGAACTGTAACTGCTCTGTATTGTAAATTAACACTGTAAATTAACACGGCCACTCAAAGAAGCCATCCCACCCTCTCCCCGTGCTGGCATCAGGGTGTGCCTGTGACAGTGAGCTGGCTCAGGAAGGTGACCTGGCCAAAGGAGGAAGCTTCTCCCCTCCTGCTGTGCTGTCAGGAAGCAGGACCCCGAGCACCAGTGTACAACCGGGGCTGGGTTAAATTCCTGATGGAAGCACAGCAGTGAGACACTGTGTGGTCCTTCCCTGGAAGGACTTTACCTCCAGCACCAGTTCAGGGGTTTCCTCAGCTGGCAGTGGGACCACAGCCACTCAGCACCATGGATCAATGCAGTTACAACTTTATGCTGCATAACAGTACTAACCACAATGGTAGTTTGTGATTTTGAAAAGGCAGTCCATAATAAAAATAAACACTAAACATTGTTTTGGTATGCTATTATTTCAATGACCTTTCAGTTCTGTTTCAAAACTTCCAAGTTTATCACCAACTGGCAATTACAGGCTTTTCATTAACCCTGCAGTTTACCAACATGAGGAGCCCACAGGGAAGATTCCAGGACATCCATCTAGGCATTGTCTCAATTTATATAAACTTTAAACACCAAGCAACTCTGGTGGCTGAAACTGATGTACCAATGAATGTAACTACACTCTTGAATGTGCAATTCCACCATGAGAAAACCACCAATAAGGACTCAGCTTCAGAGACACCTGCTCTGTTTTCTCTATCAGCTAAAGTTGCACATAATAACGCTCCCATCAAAACATATATTGCTCATCAAAGCCTGTGTTTCTGTAGAGATACCCATTCATGTACATGATGATGCAGTATAGAAACTTTGTTCTGACAAGATTTTAAGCTTTAAGGACTGCACAAAACTCACATCCATATTACCTTCTGTGCACAAGGGAACACTTTCAGTCTCTCCCAGTCAGCACTCTACACAACACATACTTTAAGCTCCTTTGGGAAGAAAGAAAGGTTTAGGGTTTTTTTCCATCTTTAAGGTTTTACAAATCACTGTATCTCATGTACTCCCCATTCTGGTCTTGCACTTCTGAAAGTTCAGTGCTGTCTCAATTGATTCAGGCCAACTCCAAGCAGTTGCAGCTTGAACAGCAATGCCTGGTTTTTAACCTCCATCTGGCTCAGCTCACCAGCTTTTGTCAAATCTAAGCCTGGGGACTTGGGACCTAGATTAAGCCATACCAAGGTCACACAGCACTTCTTCAGCTCATATGGTGCCAGTCCAGGGACAGCAGCACGTGGCTTGCTGATTTTGAGGTACACCTATTCATTTCCTCACTAATTCTTAAAAACTGTTCTTTAAAATCATCAAGTTTCATGAGCTGTTTTCAAAGACTTTGGCAGGGAAAGAGCAAGATCTTGAATCCCTCCTGCAGCAGAGCTCCTTGTGGCCAGGAAGGACTGAATGACACCAAATAAGTCCTGATGGGTTGATCCCAGTATCCTTTCCCAGGGCTCTCTGTGCTTTGACAGGAGGTCTCTTCCTCACACAGCCTTCCACAAGCTGGGGGAGAAGACCACAGGTGAACAGCCAAGGGCAGGCTCCCCCTGCCTTCACAGAGCAGTGTGGAGATCTCAGCACAGTCTTCAGGGGGATACACCTTAGCTTTTACCTTCTAATGTAGAACTAGTATAAATTGATGTAAATAAATGAGATTATGTTGTGTCTTTAAAGAAGCTTATGGCTCATTAATTCTTGGGTGTTTTTTTACGCTATGAAAGCTGAATTCCTCTATACAACTCTCAGGTCAATTTAAAAATTTCCTTGCAAAAAGTCATGATTACTAATTTACTTACTATTTATATTGCTCTGTGAAAGCCTACATACCTAATGGTCTGGCTGGAAAAAAAACCCCAAAAACAACCTATATGAATATACACATTTGTCATTAGCAACTAGTTACATCCAAGTGCCACTCTGATTAACCTGTCTGTAATTATCAATACGTTTTCTAGGAACTCAGCTGTCCCTAGGATAGAAGATTTCTTGTCTTCCTACTTTTTATTGAAGGGATTTCCTGTTTCATGGCTCCAAGATGCAGCCCTTAAATGCACAGGACCAAAACAAGACTGCCATTAGAGGGATTAGTCCTTACAGAGTTTCCTTGTAATGAACCCACACTAAAGTTCTGAGCAGGGTATTCTAGAGAGACTGAAAGCAGAAAAAAAGGATTTCATGTATGAATCACTGAAAAACACTTTACCATAACTGTAATCCGAATTCTATCATATAACGAGATTTTTTTTCTTGGAATAACATTTCTGCTTTCATTTGTATTCCTCTGAGCACCTCCTCAAAAAAGACACCCAGCAGCAGAAAATACAAAATAAACTGGTAGTGCCAAATGTCCAAGCCAGCACACACAGAGGTCAACCACTGTCATCCCCACCGACATCAAAACTGGAGATAAGACCTCTGATGTGTAACACCAGTGCAGAGCCCAAAACAGCACCATGAACAGTGCATGGCTACCATGGCTTTCCAGTAAATGGCATCTCTGGCCACCCTCACACAGGACACAAGGGCTGTGTCAATGAGGAAGCCATTTCCCTGCCCTCCAGCACGGAGTGCAGCCCTCAGACACCATGTGAGGGACTGGGCACAGAGGAGCACACACACAGCCATTCCTCTCCTCCTCCTCGACAGGCTCCTGTGAGATAACCGAGGGTGCCTTGCCAGAGCAGCATCATGGCACTGCTGAGTCAAAGGTGCTGGTCTTGGAAAGGAGACACCTCCAAAATCAACATCCAGTGCTTCCCAGCTGGCAGGGCAGGGCTGCGCCGGACGGGGAAGACAGGCTCTGCTGCAGGGACCAGCTGCAACAGGGACACACCATGGCTGTGAATCTTCCATTAAACCATGCAAGACGCTTCATAGATCTTAATGTAATTTTAGTTAAACACAGTGAAAAACACTATGATCGGTATTATCTGCTCATACACCCACAGTGCTGGAGGAGGGGGTTGTTAAAAAGAAGAAATAGAAATTGCAGGAGTCCTTCACACCAATACATCAAGCAGCTAGAACTGTACACACCTCATCTGCTTTTGTGAACACCCATTTGCACATATAAGGGATCTTGCACTAATTTGCAGGTTCTCACCAGGAATAATAAAAATCTGGCTTCAAGTATAGTTTAACTGCAGGAGGCACAGCAAGCAGCAGCAGTTAGAAACATTAGTTGTATAATCACAAGACATACTGTGCAGTTTACCTATTTTGACCTTGAGATGGCAGAGAAAGAAAAGGTAGCAAGGCAAGTACTACATGGTCCAGCTACTACAAAGATACAACACAGAACTGAAAGTGAGAACAGCGATTGAACAATTAATAAATTCTCCTTCTGGCCCTGCATCTGCTGAAAATGCTGCTGTGCCTCATTTACTGTGCTGCTTAAACATGTTAAGGGCAGAGCAGAAGCAAGAAGAGGAAAATAACTGAAGGAAAAAGAAAAGGAATATGCAGATGAAAGTAAATTCGTAATGATGAAGCAGGAGGGGAGGAAGAAATGGAACAGAATGAGAAAGAATCATAGTTGGGGCCAATTTAATATTTTTTTTTTCTTTTAAAGAAGTGTGACTGAAGGACAGAATTTTACATGCAGTTATTTTCCTGAAGACTCCGTCAGCAGAACTTCTGCCGGTCGATGTCACTGCTTTAGCCAGTGCACTGCATTCTACAGCCCAGGCCTGTTTTTGTGAGCTTGAGCCTTCTCCAGTTCCTCTCATCTCTAGGATGACCACGTGGCTATTAGGCAGAGCTATAGTTTACTCATATTACAATTAAACTACAGGAAAGCATGTAAGCATGCAAGGGAAGTGATGGTCTAGCTGCTACATAACTGCAGCCACAGAACAGCACACAAACCCCCCCCACGAGTTCAATCTTCTTGTGCCATCAACCACGTTTCACGTATTTAGAAGCATGCAAATAGGTTTAAATCATATCCACACACAACCCCCTCGCTATCTCTGGACACGTGAAACCCGAAAGACCACAAGGTACACAAAAAAAAAAAAAAAAAAATTAATAAAAAAAAAAAAAAAAAAAAAAAAAGAACAAAAAACCCACGCGAGCGGGCGTTTATCCTGCCGCCTGAATGGTGAGGGGAAGGGGAAAGGCAGCGGCCCCGCAGTGAGGGTGCCACAGCAGGGAAGCCAAAGGCAGAGCCAAGACGGCCCCGTTCGTCTCTCTCTGCGCTCCCTCGGAGCAGCAATCCCGGAGCCTTCCTACAGCCCAGGGGCACAGCTGCAAACACACTCTGGCACGGCACAAGACACGCTGAACACTGCCTCCAGAGCGGGGCAAACCAGAGCTCAGCACCACGCAGGGCTGCAGGGTCTAAGGTCTGTCCTGGCTAAGCCGGGCTGCTCACACACAGC
The DNA here is from genome assembly GCA_018697195.1 of Certhia americana. NCBI lineage: Eukaryota > Metazoa > Chordata > Aves > Passeriformes > Certhiidae > Certhia > Certhia americana. Next base: position 57,966,959 of record CM031860.1, on the reverse strand, counting down.
TCTCCGCACAGGACACGCACCAGCAAGGAAGCGGACGGAGGGGGAAAAACCCATCTGTAGGTACTTACATGCAAGATGAAAATTAACTGCACTTTAGGCATACTTTAAAAGAAACATAGAATAACCCTGTGTGACACATTGTTCCCGAAAATCATTCACCTTAGTCACAAAAATACTTTGTACTTACAGCATTTAACACCTCTAGCAAACAGTTGCTGCAATCGGATTCTGTGTTAGTAACAATTCGGTTAACCAGTTACAGCATTAATCAGTCCAGAGCTAACTATTAGGGATATTTCAAAACCAGCATACCGAACAAGGGGAGAAAAGAGCCAAATAATACTATAACTACTAGATTTTAGTTGATAAAAAATCCAAAACCAACTTAATAAATTATTCAGTGCAGAATCAAAACAATTTCAACAAAATGTTCTTCAATAAACACAGTAATTCGAATGTAACACAGACATCTTTTAATTAGCTTTTTTTTCAGGACTTACCTATGTTTTTCTAGTTCGTTGTGTGATGACCTATTAAAAAGAGAAAAGAAATATTAGAGAAAGGATAAATAAACCAAGATTTAGAATATTTAAAAGCCAATACCTGCATAAGTTGCAAAAGAGTTCTCTAAAATACGTATTTAACATGGATTATGAAACAGCTTTTCAATTAAATTGGTTCACTTTTAGATTCTTCAGGGTATGAACTTAATTTCCATGAATAAACTGTAGGTTTGGGGGGAATTATAATATATTTGCATTTATTAGTGTTCAATACATTCAGAGACAGAAATGAAAATAAAAACTGAGCAGATTAGTAATAAAAACAGCCCATGAGATTTTTATCTGTGAAGAATAATTATGAGGGGGCAGAGACTGTTCAAAGATCTAAATGATAACAGGTAAGAGCAAAAAGCACCCAAAAAGCCAGCTTTCAAGCCCATGGAGAAGCAGAAAGAAAAATCAGCAGCTAATCACTGCTGTTGTTGTTGTTGACATCTTAATGGCAACAAAAGAGGAATCCTCTTAATTATTCTCAGTCTACAAACAGAAAATAAAACCCAAAAAAATCACAGTCCCTGTACTGACCATAGCAGTATGTTATCCTCTTCCAATCTACTTGGATTAGAGAGATTTTTTCTTCTCCAACTGATGCTTTGGGGTTTTTGCCATTAGAAGGCAGCCCTAAATTCTTGGAGGATTTTTTTTTTTAAACAGATTCAGCTAAAAATATTCATTTTATTTATTTACACAGCTCAGATTAAAAACATTCCTAAAATGAAGTTACCGTCGCCGCTTCAGAACCAGCAATTTTCCGTACTTTCAGTTTTGTCCCACTGAAAACATGCCCAGCACGTAAGATCAAAAGATGCAGAGGAGGTGGCAGCTTTTAGGGCTGGCAGATTATGTCAGAGCAGCTCTGCTGGAGCCTGCTGCAACCCCAGCCTGCAGCTGGGCACTGGGTGCAGAGTGAGGTGCCTTTGTGAAGGGCAAGTGAACAGTCCCTCCTGGGAACAGAGACATCCCAGGGGGATTAGGGAGCCTTCCTGCACAAATGCTGCCCGGTGCTGAGCTGCCCTGCCTCTCCCTGCACACAGCCGAGCTGCTGGATGTTGTACCTGGGTGGGACTGATGGCAGAACATCGCTCCAGCCATAGAGAGGGAAAAAGAAAGCAAAGCTCACACAAGAAACATCCAGAGAGCAAACCCACCAGCAACTGATCTCAGGCCAGTGCAGCTCCTGATCCTGCAAGGAACTAAGTGAGCTCAAATGTGAACAAGGTTCAGCACTGATGCTAATCCACTCTCACCAGAAAACATCTCAGTGTCAATCTCAGTTGACATCAATTATGTCAACCATTACCTGGCATCTTTTTCTCAAAAGCCTATGAATTCTTTGGTTTTTTTTTTACAATTGTTGCATCAAGTGAGCCATGATCAAGTAATGTGTGTATTTCTACAATGCCATTTAACTGCTCCTGACAAATGCAGCAACACTACAAGTGTCACACACGTTTGCTGTGTTGCCCCCTCAAGGTGGGTTTCAGCTATCTTAAGAGGATATTGTTTTTACCTTCTACTCCTACTCTCTACACAGAGTTAAGACTTTCTCCACAATCATTTCCCCCCACCAATGTCCACCAAAATTGACAAAGACTATGCTAAATCCACCAGTGTTTATAAAAACACATGGAAAACAGAAGTTCATGAGGGAACTATTATCCCTGAACACCCTCAACAGGCCTGTCAAAGGCACTGTTTGTAGGGAACTTTGGAACCAGAGAGGATACACAGGCTGGCCTGGACTCATCCTTATGACATGAACTCCTTGACATTTCTGGCCATTAGACACAAAGGTGAACACGATCATTCCCATGGCCCATTCTGAGCTGCCAGCTCCCAGTGGCTCTGGCGAGCACACACAGGGACAGCACGGGAACAAGAAATTCAGCCTGCAGGGATTTTGCTGGGCTGAGGGAAGATGCCGTGAGCAGCTGGTATCCTGCTCATGGCACACCTACAGGGCACCTGTGGTACATGAAGGGTGACCCCGGTGCTCTCCTGAGGTTATGTCCTGCCAGAGTGGACATACTCTGTCTGGAGTGGAACAGCCATGGGTGTGCCAGCTGCCAAACCAAGCAGCAGTGACCAAGAACCTCTTGGCAGACCTCTTAGGGACACAAAAGCCTCAGCAACGCCTGCAGTGTGCAAACGTGGGCACCAGCCACACATTTCGGGAGATGTCAGGGGCTGACTAACGCCCCAACTATCAGGCCCTAGGCAGGAACCAAACCCAAGATATTTACCTGAGAATTGTTCCATCTACAGAGCAAGTTAAATACCCTATTAAAAAGGATGACAGGGGTTTCTTTGATTCGGTTTGTTTTCAGAAGAGATGAACCTCTCCTGAAATAATGGGTTTTATTTCCTTCACTGTCTACAGCACAGTATATTGCAATAATATCCACCTCCTGCTGTTTATGCAACCTAAAGTGAGGCGAAAAATACATAAGATTTTTGTGTGGTCTCCACACAACCCAGTACCCTGTTTCAAAACGGAGTCTTTTTATTACTTTAGAAAAGATAAGATGTAGGTCACTAGTAAGATGTATGTACATATGTATTTATATGAGAGACAGATATATGTCTATGGTTTGCAGGCAAATTGTCTGTGGAGCCTTTCAAAAACAGCTTCAAGAGAAGAAGACTTGTGGTGTTTAACTTAGGTTCACTCCACTGAGTTTGTATCTCTACAAAAAGCTTGGGGAAGTTGGGGGGGTAGCAGTGAGAAAAAAAAAAAGGTAAAAAGGTTCAAATTTAAAAAAAAGGATGAAAGCCAACCAAAAAAAAACCCCTGCAAAATCACAGATTCAGAAGGAAAGGATAACGAACGCTGGTGCTTAGACTACACTGTTGATCTGAGACAGCTCTAATATCCCTTTAGCAAATGCCAAGCAGTTCACCAACTATAAATTTTATTTGTGAAGAAATTGTCAAAAGAAGATTTGAAAGAACAAGGAGGAAACAAGCAAATGCAGCCATTGGTCTGCAAGATGCTGGGCTACATTGCACAGCACAACCCCAGAGCCATCCCCATACACCACCTTCCTTTCCCCAAACAAGAATTCTAGGTATTGGATTTCAGTTTTTGATTGATGCAACAGTCAGCAGACACACCTAAGAAATTTGGACAGGTGCTAACTGAGATGGCAAGACTTAACACAGAAAAAGGCAAGGCCCCCTCCACGTCCACTGCTGCCAGGATATGGATGAGCCAGCAGGATCTGCTCACATGCACGCTAGATTGAGATTTCACTGCATGCATGATGCACGGCCTGTTCCAGTATTCTGACACCTTCCCGACTCCTCCATCCATCTACCCCACCAGATGGGGCATCTGCTCAGCAGGAAGCCAGCAGCTCCTGACAAAAGCAGGGATGTATGGCAACGCTGCTGACATTTATTGCCCTGTGTTAATGGGAGCAGGTCTAGACTGTGACTCACCAATAGGCTTCCAGTTGCCAACGCACTTTAAAGCACTACAGGGAGCAAAGAAGGGTAGTTAACCAAGTGCTTGAAACAGTGGCAGCACCTTACCAGTGCCAGGGCTTTCTGGTGCAGGCAGGACTGCCAGGGTGTTATGCAACCCACGTGCAGGACACAGCTCCACCTCAGGTCGTGCAGCCACATGAACTACACTTCCAGCACTTCACCTTCTGTCCAGGCCAGAATAATAAGAATAAACAGAACAAGAAGCTTTACAAGGTGCTACACCTTAAGTGTCTGCATCCAGTTCCCACTCCCAGAAGTGCAGGTGTGTAAAAGAACAAAGCTTACACCTGCAGTCTTGTGTAAATGCAACTGCTGTGCAGCTTTTCTTTGAAAGGATTCAGACTGACTTCCAGGAAATTCCCTGTCCACATACCTAACCTGCTATGGAATGCACCTGAAAATACTACAGTTCACCTCACAAAGCAGAGATAAACCTGAACATAAGCACACGTTCTGCCTATTATTCACTGATTCTGGATTGATGGTTTTTTTCCATTTGTTTCAAACTGGACACATTTCTTACAGCCTGTCAAAGAAACAGCCTGTACGGAATTAATCCACTAAAAATTAATTTTGCATTCTCCTCATAGCAAAATTTAACCGGTTCTGCAGATTCAGCTGGGATCGGAGAACCAGGCATACTGGCACAGCCCTGATGCAGAGCTCTGGCTCTGGGATTGCATTCAAGTTGGTGCTGCCACATGTTTGCAGTGGCCAGGTCTGAACGTGCTTCTAATACGGTGGCAATTTGTTTTCCTCAACTGCACAAGCAGCGCAGCTCCCAAACATCCCAGACCTACGGCAGTTCCTCAGGGGGGACAAATCCATTGGTGAAATCTGTTATACTGGGGCTAAAATGCATTATTTTGAAACCAAATGTGGTGATATCACATTGGCCGTCTTACCTTTAGGAAGGCAAACTGAGAAAGATCTATAGAATTCAGAAATCCAGGTGAAAATTCAGAGGAGCTGTGTCTGCACAGTCTGCTTTGCAGTGTTTTATTCTTGGCCTCTCACAGAAAAAAAAAAAAAAATTAAGGAAAAAATAAAACAAAAATCGGGCCCCGATCCCTAAGCTGCTTAGTGTGGGCACAGAAAAACATCTGCAGAGAGCAAGGGGCTTGCTCTGCGGGCCACAGGTTCACCCTCACCATGAGCCAACATCAACAGAGGAATTTGGACATTAGGCTCTGTTTTTATTTGAAAATCCAAATGCCGCTTTCATCTTTTTCTGCATATAACCCTTTGCCAGAACTCAGCACGAAGTACATGTCTATTTATATAACATATGAGCAAAAATATTAATTAATTAATAGACACAGAAGATATATTTATACACCGGCATTTATTTTGCTCCCTCTCCTTCAATAAACCAGCTCCTAAATTAACAGGCCAAACACACTGCACCACCGACATTCAATTCCTTTCTCTGAAAGTAAATTTAACCGTGACCTCAGTAGACTGGCATCTAACACTAAGATTTTGGTTTTCATTTTACCTTATTTCTGACCCTTTCATGGCAAAGCAGCTGCCTGAGCTCCCTGGTGCATGGGCAGACACACACCTCAAACCCACACACAGCTCAAGGTACTCAACACCTGGTGAGTGTCACTGCAGGCAGGGCAGAAGAAAGCCCAGTTATCTGCAGGATTGCATGTTCCTCTGTCAGAGTGCTTTGCCTTGTGAGCAAACGTCACCAAATTTCAGATTTGTGTCGCATTCCTCCTTGGCACATCGCACACATGTCACCTATCTGTTTCTTTGGAGCAAAAAACAAGCTTGACTTTTGAATATTTGCTATTAACATTTCCAAGGTACAACTGAAATAAATCCAGCTATTTTATGCCCTTTTTAAATTCTAAGTACAGCTTAACAAAAATTATTAGACTGCATGGCACTGCTTTAGGAACTACATACAGCCACTGCTCTGCGGAGACATTTATTATAGTATAGTCAAGTACCTGATAAGTATTATTGTACCAAGATGTGACCTAGGTTTACCTCCCTGCAAAAGATAATATTGTGGCTTTCTCTAATCTCCTGTCCTCTTCACAAAACAAGAATCCAGTTTCATTTGCCAGAGGATTTTGGTCAAAATTACTGGGGGGAAACAAGTCTGAATCTCAGCTGAGGACATGGTACGAACAGCAAACCAGAAAGAAAACAAAGCAGTTTGGTTTGTGTGACATGGGAAAGGGCACATCACAGGAAACTGAGAAGAAAACATGTAAGATCAAGACATTTTAATGTGCAAGTGAAATAGAAATGGCTAAAAACTGTGTCTGATTGCTACCAATAACACCGAGAATATTGTTTATCAACAAACTGCTAACAACCACTTTCAATTTTGATTCAAAGCTAACAGTGGACAAAGCAAAACTGTTAAATTCCTACAGTGGACAGAAAGCTTATCGATTCTAGTTAATTAAATGTAATTCTGCTGGTATTTTTCCCTGCACAAATTGAAACCTGCCAAAATTACTTCTCACTCAATTGCAGTCAAGAGGCCAGCAAGCTTTTAGCCAGGACCCGAGCATCCTGCCCGAAGGGCCGGCAGCCTCGTGCCCCTTCTCCTGCAGGTCTGGGCCTCGCCAACCATCCACAAGGAACGAAGGTCTCATCCGACAGTTTCTTACATGAACATCACCAGCAGCTCGGCAGAGGAAGGAGGGGTCCATCAATGCCCTTGCTGAAGCCCAGGGCAGCTGGAATCCATCCCTGCCTGTCGCCCAGCCCGTGGTGCCTGGCCAGCACACCTGTGCTACATGGGGTATGCTCTTCCCCCCACAGGCAGGCACACGGGGGGGAAAACACAGAACAAAGAAGAGTACAGCACACCAGGCTTCCTCACATCTGACAGTTTTTCTCCTCCTCCCCTCTTTTCTGATTTTCCAACACTAAGGAGATGTTTTCCATGCTTTTATATATGTATACCTATTAAGACATGAAAAAAAACCAAAATCCAACGTATGTGCATATATACATCTCTCACTTTTTAATCTGATCAGATGCTGCTAGCAGCAGGATATAAAAATAGATAATGAAAACAACAATGCCCCTGCAGATTTGACATGTGCAGTTAACTGCTCCTTTCCTACTCTTCCAACATTAAGTATGTATTTTTAATCCAAAAAAACAATTAAATAATAAGGCATGAATTTCAGACATGCATACAATCCCCTGCATGCAATCAGATGCCTCCCTGCATCAAATACTCCAAACCCAATGAGTCTGGAAAACGTTTAAAGTGGAACAATATAGACAAACACTTTGCTCGGTGGTTCACATCACCCACGACCACTCCAGATCCCCTGACTTTGGCCAGACATCTCCCTCTGTTAATCTCTGAGTTGCTTAGGGAGAATTAACTGTGTTTCCAAAAATTCGCTCTAGTCTGGGGCTTGGCCCCTATAGCCTCTAAGCTCCAAATAATAAAAAAGCAGTGATGCTGGTGTCCATCATGTATTTTGCACTGCATATTTAAATGCGGGGGGCATTTCTCCCCCGCCAATCTAAGCGTGCAGGCAAACATGAGCAGCGATTGCTAGACATGGGTACAAAGCCAGTAAGGACAATGCAGAGGTACCCACGGGGCCCTGCTGCTGCCCCTCTGTCCCTGAAGGAACAGGGAGCTGCATTAAAGCAAGGTGCCTCTGCTCCCCACACTGGCCAGCAAGCCTGGTACCCGTGCTGAACCAAAACAGCCACTGTCCTGGCAGGGGACACTCTGGAAACCATTTCCTGATAAGCACTGTCCCATCCTGTAACACGGATGACCCATCCCTCATCTCATCACTGCAGCTAGAAGAAAGAGTGAGCAAATGTACACATTGCAGAATGGCATTTTTGACTGTTGTCACTGGAGTGAGAACCAGAGCAAAACACTAAACAGGTAAATAAATATAAATCTGCAGGCAGAAAAAAAAAAGCAGGAAGGTAACTGCAAGTGGATGTGTGTGCCTCAACTTTAATAACACTAGCAAATCTGTAAACAGAAATCTTTTAATTCTGTTGTATTTGATAGATTACAAATCCTCTCCTAAAAACTCCTAAAAGCAGCTTACAGTTCAGACAAATAACTATTTTGCAGCAGATGACAAGAGCCCTAAGAACGGAAATGATGGAATAATAGCTCTATAAGTAACACAGATTTCTTGAATGCAAGAGACAGACAAGAAATCTGTACAATTCAAGGAGCAATTTACAGCTGGAAAACTTATGAAATCCGTTTTGAATTTTTTTAAAGGCAGTTAGCATACTTTATAAGAAAATAATTAAAAATCTTAAGGAGCAAAGTGTCTCAGGACATAAAACACTCCTCCCACTCTCGATGACTTTCTCTTTTAAAATGAACTGTCTTCTCATGCTCCATGACGAGACAAAGAATCAACTGAAACTAAAAACAAAGCAGGAGTACTGCAATTAACAGCCCCCAAAATGGTTGCCTTGCTTGGAGCAGGGGCATGGGGGCACAATTTGCTCCCCCTCAGTAATCTTCAAGGCGCACTGCTCGGCCACAGCAGGCACCACCAGGGCGCTCAGCAGCTCGTGCTTTTGCTCAAGCAGGGAGTTCGTCAGCTTTTGATTTCGGTTTGCACCTCCGGAGCCCCACGAGCAGCTCCTGGCCATCTGCCGGGCACCTCCCCAGCACCAATCCGACCCGGCCGCAGGATGCCCGCTGGAGCAGCGAGAGCGGGCCTGCCGAGACTCACTGCTCCTTTGGAAAACAAGTCACGTGCGAAAGCAAGTTCATTTTAGGCTATTCTACAGGAGCCACCATCCAGCATGACCATGCAGAGCGGAGCCTGCGCTGGGGAAGAGCATCGCTGCCCCGGGACGAAGCAGGCCCAGCAGGGCACGGTCCCCGGTCCCCTGTGGAGCAGAGCAGAGCAGAGCAGAGCAGAGCAGAGCAGAGCAGAGCAGAGCA
>CM031860.1:57904601-57957970 GCA_018697195.1 Certhia americana | reverse complement strand
AGAGCGCAGGGCTGGGCTCGCTCCTGGGCAGGGGCCGGCAGAGTCTCCGTCAGACAGACAGACAGACAGACAGCCTCCCGCACGTACACAGCCGCTGCCCGAGCAGCAAACAAAGCTGCAGAGCCTGCGCACAGCAGCGCTCGGCTCCTGCCATCGCAGCGCAGGTAGAGCGGCTGCGGGGCAACAACAAACCGGCGGCGAGGCGGGTGGGGACAACCGGGAGGGGACAACCGGGATAAACAACAACCGAGCCGCGCACCCCGGCGGGTCTGCGAGCCGCGGCCGGCCGGAAAGGGCTGTCCAGCCGGCGCTGCAGCACAGCCCGCGGGGAGGTCACGCTGGCTCCGGCACCTTCTCACCCCGCAGCTCCCGGAGGGCGTGCGGAGTGTGTCCCCCCCGCCCCGCACACGCTCCCCGCCCCGGAGCCCAGCGCCGCCGCAACCGGAGGCTGCATCTGCTCAGGCTGCCATGGGGGAGGCGGCCGGCTCGCTGCCTGTGGTTTATAAATGAACGCCGGGGGGAAATTAGGTGCCATGCAAAGAGAAATCTGGGTGGCGATTATGGTGTTAAGGTCTGCAGCAAAAGCCGCTGTCGGCGAGCGCGGAGCAGAAGGAGCGATGAGGGCGGATGGGTCTGAAGTGCAGCGAGTACTAAGGAGATGGTGTACGCGTGGCAGTGTTTATATGAGAGATCAAAACAGAGCCAAGCCCATCCAGGGGAAAAATGGCGACTACCGGGATGGGGAAAACTGAGACACTGGATTAGTTATTATTTTTCATAAATGTATGCACTGCACATAAGCTAGACACATTGGAAAAGCTGACGATTCATTCTGAAAAAGCGGTGCGTCTATTACCTGTTATTCTGGGATTTTCTGGCCATGGTGCCTGCCTTTGTTTTCTTTCTGGAATAGTCACTATCGAAGGGTAACACTGATGCATAGCCATGTTCTGCTTCTAGGGACAAAGTCAGCATTAGTGGCAATATATTTTTTCCATGCAATTTTTTCCTCCTTTGCAGGAACGCTAGGGTAAAGAACAGAATTTTTTCCGGTTGATTTGTTTGGATTTTATTCTGGCATCTCTTAAAGAAGCGAGACAAAAAAACACAACTCGGTAAACCAAAGGGGGAAAAAAACCCAACACCGAAGTGTCGAAATTAGGAGGATTATTGGAGTGCACATTAAAAACGAGGCGGATCATGCAAACCCTTGTCACGCTGCGCTGGGGGAGGGGAGCTGCCATACAATCACCGACTGCCACACACGGAGCGGCGAGAGGGATCCTGAGCGCTGCCACACGCACCGTCCCCATCCAGGGCGGCACAAACAACCCCCTCCTGGTTTGCTTGGGGGGGTTATATATCAAAAATAGCAAAACTCCGAGCAGCGATGCTCCCCTAGCGCGGTGCCGCTGGCGCAGCCCGGGTCCCCCCCGGGCAGGTGCGGGCTCGGGGCCGCTGCCCCGGCCCGGCCGCCGCACAACAAAGGCCGAGAGCGGCTGGGAGCGCCTGCGGGTGCCTGACCGACTGCCCGCCTGCGCCCTGTACCTCGGTCTCTTCGCTCCAAGTACTCGGCCGCTTCCAGGAGGATTAACAGGGAGTTCAATTCCATGGCTGCCCGTCCCGAGCCCCCCGCGCCGAGTTCACGCGCGGGGACTCCCGAGCCCCCGGTTTTAAGGCACCTCGCTCAACCTACATTTGACACACAGCGGACGGGCAGCCCGCGCAGCCAATGGCGAGCGGCGGACGGGTGCGGGGCGGGACGTAAGGAGGCGGCCGAGCCAATCGGCGGCCAGAGCCCCCCCCCCCTCCGGGGCAGGGGATGTTGACAGATCCCCGCCGCCCGCGCCCATTGGCTGCTCGTGTAGTAACAATTTAGAAGCCGAAGCTTAGCAACAGCACGTGGTGGCCCGGCCCCCTCGCCCGCTCATTGGCGGTTTCTTTGCATGTTAAGAAGGCAGCGGCCGCCCATTGGTGCGCGGGGCTTCATGCAAATGAGGGCCGGGAAGGGGCCAATGGGGCAGGAGGCGCGTGCCGCGCGGCGGGAGGCGGGGAGCGAGGCGCGGGCAGCCAATGGGCGGGAGGGGGCGTGGCGTTGCCGTGAGGAAGAGGTAGGCGGAGGGCGGGGCCGCAGGCGGCTCCGCCCCTTGGCGCGCGCCGGGCGGGTACGGGAGAAGCGTGAGGGGGAACGGGAGAAGGGACAGTGTGACGGCGGAGCGGCCCGTGAGGGAAAGTATGGCAGGGAACGAACGGCAACGAAAGAAACGATACACACGGGACGCCGGAGAGGCTGTGCAAATGTGCCTGGCACGTGCATCCGTGACCCCTTGCGGTGCTCAGGAGAGACAGGAAGACGGCAGCGCTGTGAAATCACGCACAGGGATGTAAGAGAATTACTAAAGTCTACACAATGGCCTAACCTGCTGAAAAAGAGAAACAGTGTGGGAAGCTGTCAGAAATGCAGCCAGAGTTGCTGCCAGCCTTGCAGCCCTTGCCAGCATACTCAGCTGCCGTTCGTCATGTGGATACACAGAAGCCGTGTACCGGAATAGCCTGGCTCCCGGCGCACAGGCTGAGCAGGAAGAGCTCAGCACCTTTCCTGTCCACACCATCCTATTTGCGCTGCTAACTCTGCATCCTTATCTCAGATAGCTGCTGCACAGCTGTTGCCTAAAACTGGTTGGTTTTAACACGAGTAGTTTTAAAATAGGCATATTTTAAGCTGTGCTGTGATCACACATTGGTACATCTTCAGGCCAAAAGTGCTGAAGCCTGTTAGCAGTCCTCCTGCAGGATTGCACTTGGGCACACAATTGGTCCCATTGGTTTTAATTTCACTGTTTAGGTAAGAGCTATCCAGCATATAGGATGGATGCAGACTGTTGTCCTGTGTGTTTATTCCTTGGCAAAGATGTCAGCCAGAGTTTCCTTTTAAGAGGATAATGGCGATTCAGATTAAAACAAGGATTATGGTTTACTGTTTTTACAGCATTTTGGTAAAGCCACATATACATTACACCTGATCTTGCATTAGTCTGTATCTTGTTGCCCCAGATGCACAAGTGAAATGTTGCTCTTGAATGTTGCTGAAACACATATCACATTTTACTGCCATTTGGTCCAGGCACCATGGATAAGAGAAAATACAAGGCTGTGAAGAAAGCAGCATTGTGATTACAGTTTAAGAGAATTTTGTATCTGTTTGGGAAAAGTTTGACTGTGAATTACAAGGTGGAAGGGAATTTGCTGCATAGATTGCAAAGGTAAAAAAAAAAAATTGCTGAAACATTTTCCACTTGCTGCTTGAGCTGTTGAAATCCTGCTGCATGTGGGTGAGACAGTACAGTTTTTACTGTAAACCCATTGAACATTATGGCAGTTTTGCTGTTAACTGGAAGTAGGTTTAGACACTATTTGACATTGCCTTCTGTTACGAAACAGCATGAAACCATATATGCACAGGTCTGCTTTGCCCACACAGGAAAGAAAGTTCCCTTTGTCTGACCACATGCATAGGGCACTTAGTGAGGAAGATGCAAGATGCACAGATAGGGCATCGTTGTTCTCTACTGCATCCACAGCAGTACCTCAGATCTTCAGATCACCTCTATTGGTGTATTAGTATACAGGTCTAAATGATCTTAAACTGTTTTGTACACATGCTGTGGAATCAGTCATACATCCAGAAAGGCAGATAAATGTTCTAGGAATGTAAGTATTTGTGTGAAAGCCCAGGATTCAGGTATGGATTTACTTAGGCTCTGAATGCCGAAAGCTCTGCCCCAACACACTGTAAGTGCACAATTTTACCTGGAAACAAACTCTGGAAACACAGGGGTATAACAAACTGTTCAAGACAGTGCTTCAGGAGGGTACATGGCCCAAGCTGAGCACCCTGCCGAGCACTGCCCTCACCAGACACTCCTTGGAGCTTGGACAGATCCGACTCCTGAGCTGAAGCTGCCCTCAGCCTCCCCTGCACTCTCTGGTACCTGAACTCAGCACCTCTAACCACTCCCAAGGTAAAAAACATTGCACTCAAATGTGGACAGAAGCATTTGGAAGACAGTTTTTTTTTAAGGAGATGGAGCACAATTTCACGTTGATATTGGTACTTTCCAGGGCCTTGTGCCTCCATACTTGCCTGCATGGAAGGGCTGCTTTGGTAAGTGAGGAAACACTGAAGCCAGCTGGACTATATGCAGAGAAAGTGTGTAAAATAGGGGCCAGTGCCATCACAAAAGGCACCTGATCTCTGATCATGGTGGCTCTCACCCTCAGAAGTCATAAACTGTATTAGTCACTGTAAGTGTGTATGTAGCCCCACACACTCACAGAGCCCCTGCTGGTGAAATTCAGGGTAAAATCCACATACATTTGGGAAGCACAGGGCTGGCTCATACCTGAAAACCACTTACATTTACCCATAGCTGCATTGAAGAATCAACACAGCAACAACGTGTTAGTGCCGAGAAGTTTTACCAAGATTATTTCTCCTAAGGGTGAACTCAGCTGAGTCCTTCTCAGGAGGCACCATAAAAGCTTTTAAAATACCTAGAAGGAATCGTTCTGGATCTGGTTTTATTCATGCCAGGGAACCAGGACTAGTTTTGGTGGTGTCAGCGTGGGTGCAGAGGTGTAAAACGGGTGTGAAAGATCAACGAAATTACTTTAAGAACTGAAGGACGGGCTCTAAGATAGATGTGCGCTCAAAGGCTTTGCAGATTTGTGTCTCTAAATAACTTTCTTCCATTTCTACCAGCAAGCAGCAGGAACAGCTGAGTGCTAAAGAAACAGCTGGCCTTCAGTGATAAGGGGTAGCTGTCAATTCATGGTGAAGTTTGAAAAACTTTATATTTAGAAGCAGAAGGGAGAGCCATCAGCAGCCACACCCTAAAACCTGAACTGCTTTGCAGTTTCTTTGCTGCCTGCACTTGGTGATTGGAATGGTAATATTTACAATTTAAATGTTACAGTGTCTTTCTTCTCCAAAATCCATCCTGTGTCATGACTTGGTGTGTAGGATCAGTGACATCAGAACTGTTGACTACCCCAAGCTGTGGTGAGGGCAGAGATCTGAAGCTGATGATCAATTATTCAAGAAACTTCATTCACTATTGCCCACATATGGCCTAAAAGAAATGATTAGGCCTACCCTGCTTTTCATATTTGGCGCATTGTATCTACTGCATGTTCCTTTCTTTTATCTTTTAAAATACCATACTACATCATATCCCTGTGTCCAGAGAGAAGCCCTTCACTGTATCTTGGACTCCATCCCTCTGTTTTCTTGGGTGTTGCAAAGTTTAAGTAATTAGCAAAGACTACTTGTCTGCCCACATAGGAGGGGATCTGCACTCAGGGCTGGCACTGACAAGTTTCATCTCCCTGACTCAGTATCTCAAGTTCCATTTAATTCCTCATCTTACCTATGATTCAGATCATGAACTCTGTTTCCTAGATACAAAAATCAAAACACCTGAAAGTTGAAGGTGGAACTTTTGGAGGAGGTTTCAAAAGTAACAATTTTGTTGGTGCCCAAGCCCATTTTCAAACACTGGTTCTATTTACTCTGCCAAGTAAAGCAGCTCTCCACCCCGATCTCAAATGGCAGGTGTCACTGCATCTGCTTGGCCCTGTATCTAGACTGCTACTGGTGCATATGTGGCTTTTAGTCATCACTTTATTTTCTGTGTAATTTGCTTTTTGTTTGGGGTGGTTTCTCTAAGTTCAAAGTGCCTGAAGATGGGTGGCAGCCCATCAGAGAGCTGCTTTCAGGCCTGAAAGCTGAGGTTACATGACAAAGGTGTGTGGGGTGTCAGGGTTAATGAATTGCTGCTGCATTGTGGAGGGACTGTGTCCTGTGGAGGAGTCATGTCTGTGCAATCTCACCCCATGAGCTTTCTGGGTTGGTCCCCGACCTGTCATACCCCTTGAGCTGCACCCAGGCATTGGCTTGGAGAAGAACTTGGTCCAAGGATCACGACAAATAGTATGGGTACTGTGCATTCCTGTGGATCTGAGTGGCTTCCATGCATTTGGTGGGCTCTCTATGTGAAGCTTACTAGCCCAGCTTGCTACCTGACCTTGACCAGTTCTTTGCTGCAGTGTTTGATCCACCAGCTTTCCCAAAGCAATTGAATTTTTCCTGATTTTGCTTGGAATTTAGCACAGGCTTATGTAATGCTATGGTACACACATGCTTGAAAGCCAAATCTAAAAAGAAAAAGTACTTCAAACTGAATGCCAGTCCCTTGTAACGTTCTTTTCGTGTTAATTGCTCTTATTATAAAAGACAACATTTGTATCTTAGTGTCCTTGAGAGTTTGGCTGCAGGGAGCTCGCATGCCCCTCTCCGTCAGCGCTCCCCGACCAGCGAGACATGCAGTGCCCTGACGCCAGGCCCTGCAGCCATTCCTGTGAGCAGGCATGAAATTATTCTTAACAGATTGAAGTGAAGCATAGACTGAAAAGCTTGAGAGACACTGATTTACTCCATCATCCTGCTCTGCCTAAACTGTGCCTGGCAATTTTAAATAACGTCATCCCAAAAATTCCCTCTGATGCTGCCACGCTGAAAGTGCTTTACTGAAGGCAGTGGTATCACTGCTTTCATTTTAAAAGACAAAGAAAGAAATGAGATGGGGCGAAACAACTGGCCACTCAGCAAAGGCAGGGCAAGGGTTGGGAGGATATCTGGGCATCCCAGTGCCCAGTCTGGCTTGTATGGCATTATGATATACTGCAGAGTAAGGATTTGTTATGTTATTTCAGATCTGAATCTCAGAGATGTCATGGCCTTATTATATTCCCTTGGTGTTGGAAAAAGGCTTTGTATTGCATTAATCTTCCACAAGGGGCCTTGTGTGCACTTGTATTGCATTAAGTTTCCACAAAATATATAGAGTAGTGCAGTGCAAAGAGGCTTTGAAGACATCATGGCTCAGACCCACTTTGTTAGTGTGCTTTTGGGGCATATGGGCATCTGCCTGAGGTCACTGCTTAAACAAGCTGGCAAATCAAACATTTCTCCTTCAGCTGATAAAATCAGGCCTCTTGTTGGGTGACTTTGACACAAGAACATCATATAGAAGCAAAAGGATATTCTGCCTCGCTGTGATCATCTTCTAAGCTGCCTTGATGTTTAGCACCCTGCTGCAGTCCAGGACAGACAGGGAAACAGAGCAGGGTAGTGCATTTGTGCTACCAAATGGAGCTGAAAACAGCCTGTCTTTAGCAAACAGAATGTTCACTAAAGGAGGGAGGAAACTGTGAGCTATATGAATAAAATCAGGCAGTGGTAGCTGTCTCAATTACATCTATCCTCTGAATGTAAAAATATAGCATTTTCTTACCCAAGGTACCTGCGTCATGTGTATCTGTCAGTCATGTCTTCTGAGGTTATAGAAGAAGAAGCCCCAATGAATTCATATTGGGTTTTGGTGTGAAAATCCATTCAGATATGGAAGAATGAGTTCATGCATCCTATGGAGACCAAAAAAATAGTTAGCAGCCATTAATTTATAATATATTCACTAAAAAGGAGGAACCAAGAAAGAAAAAGTTATATTTACAAATTTAAGCTTGGAGATTTCTCACTGGTTGCTTGGACATGCAAAATCTACTGAGTTTTAATCTGGGTGAATCAGCTAATGAAATGAGAAGGAAACTAGAACTGTACCTGCACTGTCTTTCCATAAACCCATTCTCCAGGAACCAAGTGCATGCATACCTATATGGGAGAACAGGTTTTATCAGGGGACAGGTATCTGTAACATATTAATAGGGCTGCAGCAATTATGTATGCAAATTGTTGAGCTCTGTTCCCAGTAGGGAAAAAAATCATACCTAACATGGCTAATACAAATCTGCTGCCAGCCATAGGATTCTATCATTTGTATCAGCTGTGATAGAACCAAGTGAATCTGTGATGGGAAGATTGTAGGCACCTCCCATATTGTACAGTAATGAAATACTCTGCATTTCTCTAGCGTGTCCAACTCACACATTTTAGACTGCTTAGTCAAGATTCTCCAGTTCAGGCATTTAATAGACATTAATAATTAGGCAAATAAAATGCTGTTCAGCTGAATGATGGAGTAATAAGTATTGATCCTGAGCCTCGTGCTGCTGGTATAGTTGGGCCAGTATTATTGTGGTGGAGATAAGAGAGCTCATCCATCAATACACACGTTTGTGAGAAGATCAAAACAGCCCAGGTGGTAAATAACCTGGACACTTGCCTACAGGACCTAAAATTAGAGATCAGCACAAAGACTTGGCAGGTGAATGCTCAGCAGATGCTGTCTTATCTCTCTATTTGCTTTGAAAGATTGGGGCTGACCCAAAACATGTTGAAATCAATTTGTATCTTCTCCTTTATTTCAATAGGCTATGCACTAGCCTCTAATCAGTTGTGGACCTAATCAAATGATTTTTCTCATTGCCAGCTAATTACTCCTATGGAAAAATGAAACTGAATGTTAGATGAGCACTCTGTGGGAACTGTATCTATACCGTATGGTTTAGAATAAAAAATTATGAGCTTGATTTCACACTGTCTTACAGTTTCTTATTGCACCTAAAACAAGGACAATTTCACACTCTTATTGGTATGAGTATGGAAACTGAGTGAAGAGTCAAGTGGAATGACTGTAACAAGCTCCCTTCCTTATGTAACAAAAAAAAAAAGCTACTGCAAGCAGGAAATCATCAGCTTTCAGCATCCAAGAGAGGAGGAAGCAATGCATCTAAATTGCAACAAGAAGGTTGGATATCAGCAAAATGTTCTGTTGGTGAGGACAGTGAGCATGGGGCTGGGATACCTGGGGAGCCTTTGGCACCTCTGGCTTGGCTTCAGCCTCAGGTAGGGGATGGAGCACCCAGAGACTTCCTGGGCCACTGCTGCCAGTGCCTGGTTGGAGTTCTGCCACAATTTGGGGGAAAATGCAAGATACGGGACAAAGACAAATTCAGTGCCATCACTTCGGGTGATGGGCCATTTGCTCTTTTTGACACATGGCAAAGCAGGAAATGTAAAAATGTGAAATCTGCAATTAATTAGCTAATGGGAAATCAATTATGCTAATAAGTATCTAAATGTTATCAGACTTCAACTATAGCTTTGTGGATAGGACTGATCTAGTGATCACTTTAGGAATCACAGGTGGAAGGCTGCATAGGTCTGGCTTATGTGCAGCTTCCCTGTAATAATTCCCAGCTAAACCTTCAAGCTGAGTGTTGGGTTTGAGGCATTGCATGAAGCACTAAATCTCAGCAAAGGGAAGATCTTTGCTCAACAATCCCAAAAAACTTCTTTGACATCATGGAGGGAGAAGGAAATGGCCTCCATAAAAGGCACAATTTGCTGAAAGCAATCATGCGTGCCAAAAAGAATGCCACTTAAACTGTGCTGTGTGTTTGTGGACCAGAATCTAAGATGCTGTAGCATGTAGTGGTTAGAACCCAGCCTTATGGGATACGTACAGCACTGTGTCTGCAAAATGCAATATATGCAAAATGCAAACATTCATATGAGTCAGCAGTGCCCTGGCAGCCAGGAGGGCCAACCGTGGGGGCACCAGGCCCAGCATGGCCAGTGGGGACAGGAGGGGATTGTCCCACTCTGCCCTGGGCTGGGGTGGCCTCACCTCCAGTGCTGGGGGCAGCTCTAGGTGCCACAATATAAGCAAGATATAAAGCTACTACAGAGTATCTAAAGGAGGGCATCAGAGATGGTGAAGGGCCTTGAGGGGAAGCCATGTGAGGAGAGGCTGAGGGCACTTGGTCTGTTCAGCCTGGAGGAGACTGAGGGGAGACCTCAGTGCAGGTACAAATTCCTCAGGAGGGGAAGAGGAGGGACAGACACTGATCCCTTCTCTGTGGTGACAGTGACAGGTTACAAGGGAATGGCCTGAAGTAGTGTCAGGGGAAGTTTAGGTTGGATATTAGGGAAAGGTTCTTTACCTAGAGGGTGGTTGGGCACTGGAACAGGCTCCCTACAGAAGTGGTCACAGCACCAAGCCTAACAGAGTTCAAGCCTTTGGACAACTGTCTCAGGCCTGTGGTGTGATTCTTGTCCTGTGCAGGCCCAGGAGTTGGACTTCGATGATCCTTGTGGACCACTCTCAACTAAGAACATTATATGATTCTATGATTTGGCCTCAGGCAGATATTACCTTTCAAGGGTCATGTAGAATGCTACATCCTTTGTGTTGATTTTACCACTGAGAGAAAATTTCAGTAACAAGGTGCTAGAGAGATGGCAGAAAATGGGGAAAAGAATGGAGGATTTAACTTACTTGGTTTATTTGCTTTCCTTTCAGCTTTCTACAGGTCTATTTTTTTACCTTATACTTGGCTCTATGTCTCTGATCCCTTCTGTCCTGTTTTTGTTCGCCTTCCTTTGTTGCCGATGGTTTCACGCTGTTTCCATTCCTCTCCTTTCGTGTGACACAGATTCTCTGCCTGAGCCCCGTCCAAGGTGTTGGACTCCCCGCAGTTACAGCACAGTGTCTCAACACCAGGGACATGACTTCCTGCTTCTCTGACAGTGTCTGCATTGTGTAAGTGAATATGAGTTTTATCAGCCCACAGAAGAGAAGTTTCAGGGCATTACTTAATGGATCCTCCTTTTTCTACCTTCTCAGGACACTGGCAGCTCTTTACCTCTTCTTCATTGTTGCCGGTCTCTTGGTATCTACAGGAGACTACTCTAGATGATCTAAACACAGCGAGAGAGCTTTGCTTAATGAGAAGACCTTATAGTCAACACAGAGAAAACAGATAAAGGTATGAGAAAATTGTTATGAATAAACCTTCCCTATGCAGAGGGCAGTAGAAACACATAAAAATCCCTGGATCTCATTACTAGAGGAATGAGATACCTGTAGTAACTTGGGTATCTTGCATTCAGTTCAGGGCTTTCATTACAAAATAGTCCTCCTGTTCACGGGGACTAGGGTAACACAGGGATGAATTTTTACTTTTTTGTCCCTTTTAGATGTGCTAAGGATGGTGGAAGGGAGGACCTGTATCTTCCAGACAACTGACACAGCAGTATTGGGACAGGGCATTTCACCACTCACTCCCTCATGTGGGAAAGTCTAACTTATGCCATGTTACTCTGTCACCTCTTTGTTTTTGAATGAAATGCTGAGGGTTGTTTAAAAGTGTTAAGTGTATTGGCAGTTATCCCAGGGGGTGAGAAGATCACTAGTAGTATATTCTTCTATTTAAAAAGGTAGGTGTAATATTCAGAGGTGCACTGATGAGACTTAAAGCTTTAACTTCTAATAACCATCTGTCTGGAGTTTGCAGACACTCTTGATCCACAGCTACAAGGTATTTGAATTAGCATCCTAACTCTTGTGGACACAGAAAGTCCCTGAAGAGAGGTGATCTCTGATTGCTGAGCAAAGTACTGCTCAGTTCTGAAACACTGCCACAAACCACTCTGTAGCTGTGCATGAGCAAAGGCTGACACAAACATACAAAAGGTATCTATAAGTCTTTTTTGACATCAGGTAGAAAATCCTTATCTTTGGTCTCATTCTTCCGTTTGCATCCTTGCCTTTGCTTCCCAAATTCAGATACATGTTTTACACTAGACAGGCAGTATGATGACTTAAGGAAAAAGAGGTCAATACTATTACCTCAGTGTGACCTCTTTTCATTGTCTGTACCTCTAACATCTAATCAAACGCACATGAAACTGTCCAAAATGCACACATCTGGGCTCTTCGTAGAGTATGCTTGTTCTATTTTTTAAAGCTTTGCTTACCTGCAGAGTCTACTATTTACTGTATGATGCTTTTGCCACTTAGGCACTATGCTTAATCAGATTTGTAAATTAATTCTCTCCTGGGGTTTCTCTCTGTGTGTTCAGAAAGCATAAAAAGTGTTAATGACACGCTTCAAAACACACACTGGTTACATTAGTCATCCTCTCAGCATAATAGTTTTATGGAGAACACTTTCAGTTCAAAAAAAAGCCACATTTCCTTTAATCCAGTTTCTTTCCCCTACTTTTGATCCCTAGAGTTATGTTACATGTTAGTAAACAGCTACACAACACGCAAAGGCTGTAATTGCCTTTTTCTTTTTCCTTTTTGCTAGAGGAAAAGCATTACTGTTTACATCTTGAAATATCTATTATTACTTTTAATGATATATTCAGCTGAAAACATTTTCATACAGGAACTTTGCCTTGTTCTGGAAGATGGAAAGCTGGTTGTAAAAATGAGCACTACTGAATCACAACATGCCTTCCTCCTGCTCTCCCTGAGCTATTCCCCCAGCCCAGCAGTCCCAACCCACGTCACAGCTGACGCTGGATGGGAAAGGGCAGCTTGGATGGGGAGTACCAAACTCTTCATCAGTGCTGCCCATACCTTCATGGACAGACCATCCCTCACACATCGTGCCCCTTCCTTGTCGAGCTGTTCAAAGCACCTCTTAGTCAACCAAACCCTTCTGTGGCAAACATTGCAAAGTGGGAAAAAATTTGCACAGCAGAAAACGTCACTAATGTTGGTGACATGTTGGAGGAGAAGGTGCTTGGCCAGCACTGCAGTGCCCCTTGGCAAGAAAGAAGGACTGCCATGGCTGCTGCACTGCAGCCTAAGAGCTGCAGTGACAACAAACTGCAGCAGATCACCTTGGAAGTGAGGGATTCTTCCCAGAAGTCATTTTCACAGACAAGTCCACTTCCACAGACAAATGTGGCTGCAGTCCTCACTTTATGCTAGTGGAATTGACAGAAAGTCTCTCCTCATACTGCACGCTCACCCTTGTATTCTCTAGGAACCTTATCTACACACCCCACCCCAACCCACACACTCCCCCAATCTCTCAGCCCTTTGTGTTTCACAGGAAACAAGTAGATAAACCACATCTTTCAATTTCCTAATTATGCAAAAACATAGAAACTCCTAAACTTTCAGAAGCTCAAAAATGCTGAAGTGGTTGGAAAAAAACAGGGAAAGAGAAGACCTGAAACCAAATGGGGATTTCACACTGGGATAATGTCATAAACATTACAAAGATGAGGGGTGTGCTCACACACACGCACATATTTTTGCTGAAACAGGACAGCAGTGGATGGTAAAGAGAGCCTCATCTTTGAGGAAGGACCCAGCAGGAGGAAAATCTTTTGTCTGATGGAGCAATCCATGATTCTGAGAAGAGAAAACATTGCGTTGATTGTTGCAGAGAGGAACTTGCTCAGCTCAGTGGGGAGGAACCTGGCTCTAGCACTGCTCTCCAGCAGGACCCTGGGGATTTCTAGATATGTTTTTGGCCAGACCACTTCTTCTCTCCCAGACTCCCTCTTTTCTTGGATCTGTGCCTGCCTCAGAACTGTGGGATAACCAGGACTTCATCCATTCTGCACCAGTGTGGGCACATGCAACTGCAATAAGTGCATGCAATGGACCCAGCAAGAAGCCAGAGCGAGCAGCTATGCCTGTGCTGTTGCTCCCCCAATTCTGAGTGCCACAGTCACTGCCTGTCCCATTGCCTTCACTGTGGCTGACACATGTTGTGTTCCTGGGACACCTGGAGAGGCTGAGTTCATCCCATCAGTGCAGCTGCTTGTTCCCTTTCTCCCTGGTTCACATGTTCACTCTCAAAT
Organism: Certhia americana; assembly: GCA_018697195.1. Lineage (NCBI taxonomy): Eukaryota > Metazoa > Chordata > Aves > Passeriformes > Certhiidae > Certhia > Certhia americana. The sequence goes on along the minus strand of CM031860.1, from coordinate 57,944,337 downwards.
CTCCTTTTTGCTAGTTGCTTCAGACCACATGATTTAACCCTTTCCAAATTTTCCAGCATTTAGTAACAATTTTGGGAAACGGGAAGGGCATGCAAAGAACGGAACCTGTAGGGTAGGTGGGCTGGTGGTGAGTGCAGCCTGTTGGAGCCCACTGCTGCTAGCAGGGAATGCTGCAGCTCATGGTACCAGTACTTGCAGAGCCTGTTTTTCCCCAGTCCCTATATCATAACAGCCTGTACAGGTCTCCAGCTTCTCACTTGCTATTTCTTTCTTCAAATGTCTGTATTTTTTTTCTTTTTCCTTGGGAAACAGCAGAGTGACATGGAGGAAGGAGGATTCCCTGATTCTGGTGAGTTCTGGCAATGAGTGCCACAATTGTCAGCCAGATGCCAAGAAACCCATGTCATTCACAGTGAACAACTCATATTTGTTTCCTTAGCAGCTCTTCCGTTCTCTGGCACTCATTGTCAAGGACAAAGGGAGAGGGCAGGTCCATCAAGCTCTGCCAGGCTTGCAGACAGCTTGCAGGCTTGGAGGACTGACTGAAGCAGGGCATGGGCAAGCTTTCTTCAGCCTGTGCTTCTACTTTGGCATTGAATTGCTCAGGTCCTGTAGGTTAATATGGTTACCAGTTCACACATAGGAAAAGATGTTAAAACACTAGTTTGAAAGGCAGGACTGCTGTGAGGACCTGAGCACCTTCCTCCTGAGAAGAAGCCTTGGCTGGTAGAGCTGTGCTGTCTGCAGGGCAGCTGCACTACCTTGTCCTGGATGAGGACTTGCTGCCTGTCCTGTCCCAAATCCCCAGTCTCCCTTTCTGTTTCCACACTGGGAGCAGAACATGAGGGTGGTGTCTCTGTCGCTCTCCAGCTCCTGCTTTAACCAAGAGGATGTTTGTTTCCTGCAAAGGAAAGCACAGTCAGCTGTCATACTAGAGGAAAATAAAACACAGGGCTAGACTGGTATGTTTTACACATCTGTGGAGAGGTTTCATCAGAGCTTAACTTGGCTTATCAAACCAAGCCCTTATTTTGTACATCACTAGTGGACAAGCTCAGGAGACTAATGCAGAGACAGGGAGATACTCCGTTTGTTCCCAGTGCAGTTGTCACATGAGGCAGTCCCAGCTGGAGTGAGCATTGGTCATCCTGTATTGAAAATGGACACTGACCCTGTGGAGCTCGGGAAATGGAAAAATGTGATATTAATGCTGCAGATATTACACATTCCTAGCGATCTGCTACTGAATGGTGCCACATGGCTTCACTGCGTGATGCTTGTCCTGGCACCTGGTGAAACTTGGTTCCTTCAAAACACCCCATAGGCTGAGGCATTGCAGGTTGTCCTGCATGACTGTGAGAATGAGAAATTCATGGTAGCACTGAGTGGATCAGGAATGTGACTTTTTAGGTGGGGAAGGACTTACTCTCTACACCTCATGGTGGCCTTGGGAATGGATTAGAGAATCATGCAGCAAAGCATCTTGACTCCACGGGGCTCCTGAATCCTCTGTTGTTTCTTGCAATTCCTTTCTCTGTATCCCTTGTGGAAAGGGTAATCATGCCCATTTCAGCCTAACATTGTCCCATTTTCCTTTGATTTCCCCTTACACTATTATACATAGCAATCATAAACATTTTTATTTTTGTTAATTGAGGTATTTGTCATAACAAAAATCTTTCTAAGTCTGGTTACTGCTTTCCCTTATTGTGAATATTCATTCAGCACTTACCTTTGCCAAAGATGATGTAGTGCAAGCAGGTGTCACAGCCATACTTTCAGCCGTACGGAAAACACATTTCATTTTCTGACAGCGATCCTGCTGTTTCAGTAGAAGCCTACCCCATGCAGAGATGGGCTGGTTAGATCAAACTGTACTAATTGCAGAGTGATTTGGAAATCTGTTCCACTTGCAAACAGAACGAATCCAACACTTTGTAACATTGAATTAACAAAGGTCACATTTCATAAATATTACCAAGCAATTTTCATAGATAATGCAGCAGGCTAGTTAATGATTAGAGCACTAAACTTCTGACGTAAAGCCATGATGAATAAGGGACATATTTCTACAGCTTCCATTATTATTGCCTCAGGGATCTTAACTGAAAGCAGCAGAAATTACTAGGGTCCAACATATCTTTAAAATCTAACCAATCAGGCTATATCTGGTCTTCCCAATGGCTTTTGTATTACAAACTAGAAAATTCAAGAGATTTTAGAGTATCAGTCAGATTCTCAAAGGGAAAAAAAAAGCATGTGGGCTTCAAACCAGTTCTACTGGACTCCAAAATGTAAAAGCCAGTTTAGGTAACTGGTGGGAATTGGCATAGCTCCAGTTAAAAAGGGATGGAATTCTCCCTCTTGCCTCATCTGCTGGATTTGCTGGATCAGGGCAGCAAACTTTAGTAAAGATGTAGTTTGGCTCCAAGGACTGATCCCAGCGACTGGATCCCCCCCTAAAACTTGGTCTCAACTGGGTCAAAACACCTTTTCTTAGATTGGAATTAATTACCTGAGCAGTAATCTTGATGAAGTCTGTGGGATTAGGTCTGCAGGGAACCAGTGTTTCACATGCTATAAGTAAGGGAAGGTGATGGAATGAAGCCTGGGATTAAACAGAAATTTTGGGCTAAGGTATAAACACAGAACTTAAACCAGTGAATGCAATTTTCTAGGACTTAATTAGGCATGTTTTTATCTGATAGCTACACACTCACAGACAATCTGAATTTCTCAGTAGGGTTTTATCTTCTGTGAGCCCTTTGTGTCTGAATTTGATGTGTTAGAAGACCTTGGTATACAGCTGTGGCACAACTTCCATCCAGCAGTGCTTAGGTGGAAGGCTTGGGAATCAGCAAAATTCCAGCAGGAATTTTATATTTCCTTCATCCAGATGAAACCTATAGGGATGGAAAGTGGAAAGGATCTCTGCGTTTTTGAGAGAAATTATGTGTGAAACACACAGCCCTTTGTGAAACATGCAGTGATGTCCTGGTGCTTCGATGAAGAGGTGGAACTTGTTACATCTCCATGTGGAAAAGCTGTTTGATGAGATTAAATGTGAATTGTCCATTCAGTGACACCATTTGGACATGACAGGTTTTAATTTTCAATTTTTAGGTGCTCATGCTCTGAGGCCATTTAGAACCTAAACCTAAAAACATAATTCCTTGAAAACCTAGTGCAATTAAAGTGGCAGAAAAACACCAAACCAAACCAAACCCCAACATTCATGCAAGTAGCAGCTAAGCTAAACATAAAATAACCCTAATTGTGAAAGCCAGCCTAGAGCAGCATCAGGACCAGAGTCAGAAGAAACCTAGAAGGCTTTTCCCACAGCTGGACCCAGGGGTCCTCGACAGGCAAAGGTCTGCAGGGTCACTGGTCCCTGGAGGGCTCACCCTGCCTGCAGACAGCACTTTCTCCAGCCCTGCCTCCGTCCCAGCTGGAACGGGCTGAAAAATAACTGGAAGTTTCTTGTCAGAGCAGACGCACAGCACAGCCAGTTCTTCATTGACAAATGAGCAAAAGAAAACAAAATATCACACTGTCATTTAAAAATAGCTTCAGCAGAAATACCACGGGCAGTGCTTTCACCGAGCAGAGATCAGCGACTGATTAGGGAGGGTTATCAGTGTACCTGGTGCCGGATAAAACCCGATCCCACTGCAAGGCACTCTCACTCAGCCAGACAGATTGTGGGGGTGTGATGAATGTCTGAGAAACTCTAGAAGTTTTCTGATAATGCAGGCGTTTAAAACAAGGGGGTTCTGCTGTTAGCCTGCAATGCAGCTTTGGGAAAGCTCCATGAGGTCTGATGGTGCCAAGTGGCATTTTCAGATTTTGGTGGGACAGGGCCATTCCCTGTTCATGCCAAATGTAAGCTGGCTTGGTCTGCTGCCAAAGTGGGGAGAGCTGTGCAAGGGTGATCCCCCCTGTAAATGATAGTGAAAGTGCTTTTAAAGGAGAGGCACCACTGCAAAGTTCAGCCCAGGTTTGGGGACTCCCATAAGTGACATCTGTGCCTTGTAGCCATGCTCTGAAGTGGCATAGTTTGAACATAGACTTGACCAGATGATTTTGGGAAGTCAATCCACTGAGTGTTCTTGCAGGGTCATCAGTGTCATTTTTAAAGCACAGCATGTGTGACATACAACAGTTTTCCAACGGCAGAGCTCAAATTGCATGACCCAGGATTTAGGGTTATTGCAACTGTCAACATTCCTTCTGGTCTTCTGCCTCTTGGTTCTGCTTATACAAAGAATTCAGGTGTTAAAAGGAATGTATTTTTCTTGACATGTTATTGTAAAGTCCTTAGGAATCACTTAATTTGCAACTGTTATTTGGGTCTATTTGAATTATTCCAATTATTTAATCTGATAGGGGAATTAATATTCACTAGCTGAAGAAAATTGTGCAATGAACAAAAACACACCAATTTGCTTTAGGGACTCTAGCATGTATTTCAAGACAAAAGAAGAAATTGATGGAAAGAGATCAAGACCATGTCCTGAGCTTTTCTGAGATGGTATAATTTGTTAGTTTACCATAGTCTCCTCAAGATGTACCTTGACCCATCAATTGTCTAAAACTTCATATCAGGAGCTGTGGCTGAAATCCAGATGCTTGAAACACTGTCAGTTCTGAAAAAAGAAAACAAGTATATTAGAAGAAAAGCAACTGGATGAGTAGCTTTGCTAGGTCAAGTGTCATTCTCATGACCCTAAGATTAAAGATCTTTCCTGTTTTTATGTATCCTGACTGTTTTCAACACGTGACTGCAAAAGCAAAGCACAACACAATGGAATATGTGCAAAAACCATCAAAACCACAGAAAGAGACAAATCAGGTAATTAGGTGACCTACCCTAAAGCAGGGAACCCCCCTCCTGGGGCTGCCCTCGAAGCTGGCACCTATCCACAGCTGAATGTGTGCCCTGCTGGTTGGATCCCATCATGTGCAGCGTGCTCAGGAGGGCAGGGTCCCTGCCTCAGCATTGAGTACACGGCATCTGCTGCCTTGCCAAAGCCACTTCATGGTGTAGGCAACACCCCAGGAGCTGGACTGGAGTCACACTGGAGTCAGTGTGGCACTCCCCTGCCCCCTGAGGTACAGCTGCTCACAGTCATGTGCAGCAAGCAGGGGGATGCAGAAGCCTCACTCTGGGTCTCCTTGCAGGAGCATTGCACCCATCCTTTCCCTTCCTTTTGCCCCATTCCCAGGATCCTGGAAATGCAGAGTTCCCACATTCTTGCCCTTCAGTCTATCTTCAAAATGCTGTCTTGAGTGATTCTCTAATCTCTAAGGGAGCTGCATTTCTGAGATTTCCCTTCCTGCACAATGTCCATTCCCTGGTGGGATCCACAGGAGCCACTTCTGGGAGCAGTGCCAGATCCATCACACCGCTGGGATTCCTGATCTCCCATCATGAGCTCAGGGCATTATTTGGGACTGGTTCTTTACTAAATCAATGAGTTACTGTTCTTTAAGCTGAGGGAACAGCAAGTGACACCTTAGGCCTTTCACTCTCAAGTCAGCTGCTTCTGCTCCAGGCACCACCTGAAAGGAAAACCAGCTTACCCAGTAAACCAAAGGTGGGAAAATGCAAGTCTCTCAGCACAGTCTGTAGCCATATCTACTCAGCCTGGACCAGTGACTCTGACAATTTTGCTGCTGAGATCCCCTGCAGGAAGGAGAATACTGAATACACGTTGTCAAAATGCCTTTTAGCATTAGCAGGATACTCTGCTCCAGGCAGAGGATACATACAAAGCCTTAAGCAGTTCCAGGCTTCAGAGAGCAGCAGACAGCAAAATACATTGGGACACATTGTTTTCAAATCCCTGTGCGATAGCACCAAGTGGCATAAATCAGAATTACCTGTCACAAACTGTATGTCTCCGTGGCCATTTCTCCGGTCCCAGCTGAGCAGCTGCTCAGACTCTCTGAGACAATGATTACACTGGAAAGAAGGCAAAGATGGAGATGCAGGAGATGGTAAAAAAAGCACTGATGCCTGAAAAAAAAGTTTAACTGCATCCCTCTGGATAGTAGTGCCAAGGATGTACTAGGGCAGGAACATGAGGGGCTTTCCTTCTTCCTGAGAACTCAGAGTTGGCTCCAAGAGCTGCTTCCTTTAGCATCAATTTCACATTTTGGCTTTTCTGTATACGGAAGCAGAGGACTCTGCCCCAACGTGCACTTTCTGCAGCCCCAAGGTGTCCAGTGTTTCTCTTAAACACCCTGCAAAGTTAAAGCTCAGCCTATCCCCAGGGAACTTGTGGAACGAGGCCAGCAGCACATCCTCCTGGAAGCAGCTAATGACTGAGCTGCTAAATACTTCACATTCCTCATGGACACCAATCCAGACTCAGATGCACTGGAAACCCGACACTGAGGTTACTCAGCATAAGACATTTGCCTCAGGGAACTCTCCTGAATAGCAACAAGTCAAGTCAAAACCTCTTTCCAGACCTCACCTCCAGACATCATCTCCAGACCCAAGCCATATCGTGACCAGACTCCACAGCCTAAATGTGGGGAGTCACAACCTGAGGCCTCTGCCTGCTCTGGAGACCAATCCTTTGGCTCTGTATTCCTGGTGCTGAGCTATTGGCTCTGTATTCCTGGTGCTGAGCTATTGCCCACCTGTGGTATTTAAAGGCCTTTTTCCTAAGTGCCTTCCTAAGTGCTTCTGTTGGGGTGCCGTCCTCTTCTCCAAAAGTCTCTGCCTGCCTTGGTTTAAGTAACTCATTGCAAGACACTCTAACCAGGGCTGTCTTAAAGCAAATGTAGGTGTTGGTTTCTTTTCACCCTCCAGTTTGGGTCAAGTCACTATGGTGTATGAGCAGGTTGGCTGTGAAAAGCAGCCTGGCTTAGACTTACCACTGCCAGACAAGTTCTGGGCATTGTGCTGTGGTAACTGAACAACATCCCATGGCTCTCAGAAGTATTTTCCATATACTGGAGGTCAAGATGCTAAGAGCAGATTTTGTAGAGTTCAACACCAACATGTGCTACTGAAAAGTTAAATCAAAAGTGATTTGTCCATGAAGACAAGGTTTGGTGCCGGGATCAACGTGCCAGGGCTTACAGCTGCTACCCCAGACATGCTGCTCCAGCATTTGGGGGTCAGAGGCTGAGTAGCTGTATTTTTGGAAAGAAGTCATGCTCTTAGTTGGAATTAAGCATTGAGAAATTAGGACAACAGCTTCATCAATTCATTTCTACCTTCCTCACTCATCACTGACTTGTTCCCACACTTTCTGGCTGCCTCTAGCACAACTTTTCCCCACAGGCTTCTGTGCTGCTTCTGTGCAGAGGTGAGCTCATGTAAGAGAGGCTTAGACAGAAAGAAAAACAAACAGCAAAGGTTCATATTCTACATATTACTGAATACATTCTGGTATCACTTATTTCTTAGAACAAGAAATCATTTGTATATGTCAAAAATGTAAAGAAAACCCCAAAGGGCTGAATTTATTCTTTCTAACATAATAGTTTTAAAAAGAAGGTACCACTTGCTATCTGCTTCTTACATTACACCCAGGTGGTCTTCCCATTTGTCCCAGAGTTTGCCCTGAGGTGCTGCTATGCTTTGTTCATTACTGCTAATGCTGTTGTTCTGAAAGGTTATGAGAAGATGAGACAACACAGTGCTTTTCAAATCCAGGTTTCAGGAATGAGAGAGACACGTATCTCTCCAGTCTGTTGGGGGAAAGAATGAAAAATAAATTGCTCGGGTGATCTGCAGTTGCTAGCTATTAATTCCTTTGAGGATTTTGTATTGCTTCCAAGGCAAATACAAGATTAGCTGATGGAGTAATGGAGTAGTATGGGATAGAGATCACATGGGGGTTCCTGTAACACAGATGTTATTTATTTAGCCTATGCAGAGCAAATCTACTTACAGATGTAATTTTGTATGTTCAATATGATGTATATTTGCCCAGTAGCCCCCAGTAAGACTTGAGAAGTCAGGGATCCTGCCTTGTGATCCCACCTCCCAGGCAGGGACAGCTGCCCTTACATCCACCCCTGCTCAAGCGAGTGCTCCACCAGGGAGTCACGGCCCAACCACTTAGCAAAGTGAAGTGAGTAGGTAAAAAAGCAACCTGGCTGCAGGAAGGCAAGTGGAAAACAGGTCTCAGTCATCTGGAAACTTGCTGCTGATTCACTCAGCTGCAGGGGCTGCCCATCCCAGCTGCACCCACCAGTGGTGGAGCTTGGAAGAAATGCTGCTGCTGTAAGAATGCTGCTATTTTGTAAAAGCATTTGCAGGATCTTCCAGTGCCAGATATCCAGACGTGCTAATGCAAAATGCATTAGCCCAAGCAGCAGGAGCTCCAGGGCTGCTGGCGCCATTGAGTTCCACTCATTTCATCTTTATTATAAATACTGCATTGTCGTCTCATTCTTTTCTCTCATCCTCTCTTTAGAAAAGAATTATAAGGCTCTAGTTGACTGGTCCCTTTGACTTAGTACAGTTGTTAAACCACAGGCAGTAAATACCTCTTTCAATTGTTTAAGGCGGATGTATTTATTTCATTGGAACAACTGAATGAAATCTGTAAGAGCTAATGAATCCCCCCCTTTCACGGCAACTCTGCTTGTCTACCTCTGAGCTGAATGCAAAAGGAACTCTTCCTTAAACCTGCCGTGTGAAATCAGACCACCTTCAGGCTCCTCACTCTCAGCTTAGTTTCTTGTGGTTCGAGAAGTATTGCAGCCGCCAAAGACTCACCGCCTACTTGTAAATAGTGATCTTTCACCAGGCAGATCTCAGCTGACAAATGTTAATTGTTATGCAAACTATCCAGAAGATGAGCTCTTCTCCCAGGACTGAAGGGCAGCCACGTCCCAGATGAAACGAGGCAGCTGTTTAAACAGTGCGGGGTGCGCTGCCGCGGCTGCCAGAGCAGCGGGAGAGCCGAGTGGTGCGAGTGGAGCTGGAGCTGTGCCATGCCACCATGGTTAACACCCCCGCTTTTGTGCAGGAAACCTCCACAGCACAGCTTGAGAACTTTAACTGACCCCACGCCATCAGAAAGATGATGCTATTTCAGTGGAAAACAGATATATAAAAATTGTTTCTTCGGGCTCATGCAGTAGGATGCTCCCCACTTCAACTGAGAAAACTAAATTCTGATTGTTGGGGCAGGATAGGGATGTGAGAGCAACACTTTTCCCACACCAGAGGATTTGAAAGGGACCAGAGATGCTGAGAATGCCACACAAAGCTTGTTCTTACCAGGAGGCAGGTCCTTGCCTGAGGCAGGTGCTGTTGGGCCGTGGCACCCAATGGAGTCCCCTGAGAAGCTGGGAACCAGCTCCTGTTCCTGTCAAAGGCTCCATTGGTGCTGCTCATAACTCCACCATAGGCTGAAAGGAATTCTGAACGTGCTATCAGCTCATTTTTCCTTCCAGTTCCATTTAGTCGCTGCTCCTTGCCTCCTGCACAGCTCCAGTGCAGGGTCTTTGGGATCACTATGAGGAGTAAGAGTCATCCCAGAAAAACAGAGGGACTCACCACAGCTGCTGGGCACTCTGTGAGCAGCAAGTCCTGTCCTTTGCCTGTGCAGCCTGCAGAGCATGGCCTCGGTGAGGAAGAGGAGGTTCAGCAGTGAAGAATAACTCCAGGAGTGAAAGGTGCCACTGTTCCCATGCCTTGGATCAGACTGGATGCAGAGAAAATTTACATTTCAATCCCTGTGGATTTGGGATTGTGGATTGGATATGGGACACACATAGAGACCACTAGTGTGTGTTGCCAAAGTATCTGTTACCAGCCTATCTGTTACCACTGCAATTCTGGGGTTAAAAAAAACCACTTTTCTGTCCACCAGATAACATAGAAAAATGTTTATTCCCTGGCAGCTACTTAGGATAATTTTCAGTGGTTGCTGCGTTCTTGATGAATACATGAAGAACTACTTCTGTATGTGGCTGTGCTGAATTTCTGAGCTCTGAACCAGGGCTTCATGCCCTCCTGTACTCCTTGGAGTGGTTCAGAAGTTTTGTTGTTTATTTGTTTTCATTTTTAAGATAGCTTTGTACTATTGCAGTAGGGAACTTCAGTTTGGTTTTGCTCAGTTTGGGTTTTTTAATAAATAAAATGCTTTATCCCACCTGTACCTGCATAGTCTTCAGCTGTATAGGACTTCATGGGTTTGACACAGAGCATTTTGAGACAAAAATACATAGAAAGGAAGAACAGAGGAAGGACTAAGATTTGAAGATTCAGACAACGAGGAAGTTTGTGATGAGTCTTACTTTCTAGAAATTTAATAGCAACATTTTCACTGATTTCAGTGGCAGCAGGATGGCAGTGTACTTAAAAGAGAAAAAAAAAGGGAATTTAACAAAAAAATCTGTTCCAACCTCACATCTCCTTTCCTGCTTTTGCATCAGTTCCCAGTATCAATCTGAGTAGAACAGCCATATGCTATTTCCATGCTCCACTTTGCCCTTCAACAGCTCTCTCTGGCAACTTATTTTACAAGATATGGGAAAACTCCTTCCCCAAAGGGCTGTAAAGCCATGGATTCAGTGGCCAGGGCAGGCCACCCATTCCTCTCAGCAAGGGCTCTTGGCTCAGCGCACAGTGTCCATAGTTGTTTTCAACTGAGACTGAGCTGATAAGGGGATTTCCTTTCAAGTGGAAAAGCATAAACTATATTTATATGCAGATAATTTCCTATTTGTTGGGTTTAGCGTAACAGGCTGAATTTCTGGCCTGTCTCTCCAGTGCTCTCTGACCACATGAAACATATTCACAATTGTCTGGGTGGGAGTTGTTTTGCCAGAAGCTGGAGAGATGCCACAGTGCAGCTGCTGTGGAAGGCAGAGGTGGAAGGACACGGCCAGTCCTCCTTACTCTGCTCTTTCTGTAAGGAGCTAACACAGACCACAGCACCTGCTTAGCATATGCTGCCACTTTCATTACAGGTACTTGTGGCACTGACCCACCATTTATCCATTATCTGGACAGAGTATATGTATTTTGATCAAAAATTTTAAAAGAGAAATCCCTGAAGTATAACTAATGCCTGCTGAGCCACCCTGAGGACTCAGTGATTTTGCAGGCAAGTAGCATCATGCTCAGCTAAGGAGCAGGAGAGATTGACTTACATGAGTAGTAGAGGAAGGATTTACTGAAAAAGCTGGTAGAAGATTCCCAAAGTATTAATGCCCAGAAGGAAGGGAATATCAAACCAGCAGTACTTCATGTTCGTCTGGGAAACTTACTCCATTCCTCTCTGCAGGAATTTCCAGAGGATGAGACCCCAGTTCACTGCAAATGGATAATTATTAGTCTTCTCTGTATCCATTTACACTTGCAAAACACCTCAGGATCCCTCCCTGCAGGAATTGTTCATGTTTCTTGTATTACCTGGGGGTTTTATATTGCATTCAGTTCACTGACTGCCAGAGGAGTATGCTCTTGAGGTTTAAAGATTAAGCTTTTATTTAAATATATATTCCTCTAATGTTGTACATCTGGTTTTGTTTAACTCATTTCAGAAATCCTTTGTTTTCTGTGTCCTTTACTTCTGGTCCATCTAAACTCAGACTGTGGATGTTACCAGCAGCTCTAGCTGAGCCAATGTCCTTTCCAAGATCAGGATTCATCCAGTTTCACCCTCCTGGGGACTCGTGGGGTTGATCAATGTACAAAAACAAAGGTTTTACAGAAGAACATCCTAAAGGCACCTTTGTTTTATACTCTGAAAGTACAGAAAATAAAAACATCCCTGAAGGACAATAAATACCTGAATGTCTTACCATTTCTGGAAGCCCTTAGTGCTTCTTGAGTCCTTTGATATTTGGGTCAGTGTCCTTCAAGAAACGGCACATAGCTCTGGCCCACCCATCTCCAGACCATCTTCTGCTTCTAGAAAGATTTTTTTTCAGTTTTGGAGTGCTGTCCGTGCCTTCTGCAGTAGGATCTTGTCTCTATATATCTTTCAGGTTTGGAGTTTTCTGTTCCTTTCTTTTGAAGTAGGAATGTTGTATGAAACCCCAAGAGCTCTAAGGACAGTGTTGATGGTCTGTGATGCCTTGAGTTACAGCTGAGTTAATTCGTCTGCTGTGAAACAGTCATTAATCAGCCCTGAAAGTAAAAGTTAATAGAAGAAGTCTTTAGAATTCAAATAGAATTTGTGCAGACATAGGCAGGTTCCCCAGGCCTTGTGTGTGTATGTGCATATAAACACATATGTATATATGTGTATGTACATAATAAACACATATGTATGTACTTACATATGTCTACATTTATACATATGTAAACACCAGTGAAGAAAGTATATATGCTGCATTTCAGCAAGAAAAGTAAGAATCAATATAGAAAGTAGTATCTGAAAAAACCCAGTTACTGTCACAGAAGAGACTATCTCCCTAGTCCTGCCCATAGAACTGTAGAACCCTGACTCTGTATAAGAATTTAAAGGGTGTAAAATAACAACATTGGTTTAGCTTTTTTCTGGGAGTTTTTCTCTTCTAGAGTTTCTCAGCTTGAGAAAGTGACAAACTACACAGTGGATTCCTGTACCTTGTGCAGCCATGCAAATTACATCTAGTTTTCTCATGCCCATTTTGAAATACAGTTCCCATCCTACTTATCCATGCCCTGGTGTGAGACAATACAGTATTGAGAAACACTTGAAGCTACAATAGCAGCAATGCAGATCTTTTGTTTTATCATTAAGTGGAGTGAATCCCTGAGGACTCAAGAGAACTCCACAGAAGCCTGACGTATGCAAAAAGAGGCTGGTTATGGTAAACAAGGTTAGAGGTATGTAAATAGTCAACATGCACATTCACACAATGAGTAGACAAACGCCCAGTGTGATGGGAATTTTGGTGAGGGAGCCTTCCTTCTTGCCTGTAATAGAGACAAAGGGATAATATCCATCACCATTTATGAGATCTCAGGTGGAGGAATGTAAAAATACCAATGCTCCATCTATTTGAGGCTGCACATGGACCCTGACTAAGCTGCAGCAGAGACCAAAGTCTCACCCTGAGCATGTGAGATCGTCAACTGAAAGGCAAGTGCATTTGGTCAGGTAGATGTTTCTTGTTGCTCCCTCCTCCTGGTGAAAAGCTCCTTTGCAGAAGGGAACAAGCATGTCCTAACAGTGAGAGCTGGCTGGCATGAGAGCGGGGGACAAGCCTGGGTCCAGGAAAAGCAGCAAAGGGAGGTGGCATTCCACAGAGCTCTTAGAAACAGGCACAGAAATCCTGGTAATAGGACCAATGTGGCTGTATTCGGGCAATCAGACCAAGCATGAGAACAAAACCAGGTCCAGCCATAGCCTTTGACATGTCCTTTTTGAGGACAGCAGGCTCAAATCTTCTGCATTGACATCTGCAGTAAATATGTTTCTTTCTAAATGCCTATAGTTCAAAAACAAGACCAGTCTACAAGATGTCAGTGTTCATCTCCTGTGAGAGGTGTACCAGTCAGGTTTGTCAATTAAAAGCATTCACTGAAGGTGAGCTGTGGATAAATTAATCTAATAGGAAAGCTCCATAGGTCAACAGATTCCAGTCAGGGATGAGGGAATGTCACAGCACATTGCCTGTGATTGCACATGATGGTAATACTGTCTGTAGTCACCTGGAGGCAACATCCCTGGATATGTTAATGACACCTTTGCCTGCAGCCTTCATGGTGATGTGGTTCAGGATGTTTGAGCTGAAAGTTTGTTTCTGTACTGACCACGGACCTTGTGCTACTGAAATACCCACATGAGCATCCTGGGTGACTCTCTGTGCTTGTGAAGCATCTCCCCTCCTCATATACCAGAAGAGCAATCATCACACACCCAAGAGAAGATGAAAATGGGTCATTCTGTAGACAGTACTGTACATGGAACCAAGATTACAAGCAGAGAAGGTGCAGTCTGACACAGGACATCATCAAGATACAAACTGCTGGAGATCCTCACAGAGATCAGTAGGATTTGGCAGTAGTTGGCTAAACCTCCAGGGACTAGTGGGTCCTGCATGCTCTGCAGTCTGGTCCAAAAGCACCAGCCATGGAGTGTGAGCTGCTCCAAAGACCACACAGCCTGAAGAGGTGGACTCTGAGCCTTCACAGTGAAGTCCTGCCCTCTGAAGCTGAGGTGACCCAAGATAACTGAAAAATCAGTTTATTTGTCAAATATCCAAATAAGAAGTAATGAAGATATCCTGTCACCTCTGAAAAGCAGCAAAGGCAGAAAAAAAATCTCAGGTCAGAAGTAGCAGGGTTTAGATACACTTGCTTGCAGAGTGACACTTGAAGGTAGAACCAATTCTTTCAGCCATGACCAGGATAAGAAGACAATCCACATCAAACACAGCTGAATTTGGGGAAAAATTCATGTTAGGCCCACTGCATTCGCAGGACATAATTTGAAACTAGAGGAAACACAAAAAAGACACATGATGTGGGAGAAGCAAATCTTCACCAAACCTACCTCGGAAATTCAGGAGAAGAGATATAAAAATCCAGATGCTCAGAAATACTCTGCTGGACACATTCCTCAGAAGATGTTTTGGTTTTTTTTAATATAATGTTTAAAACATTCTAATATTGGCTGATGTTCCTCAACCAATCAGTTCACATCTGGGTTTTTTTTGTAAAACTACTTCATATTTATCCTCCCTCCCAGAGACTTTCTAAGCAGTAGTAGATATTTTCAGAGATGCAGAAGGAATTCTGGATAAGTTTGGTTGGGATTTTTTTCAGGATGAAGAGGAATTTGAGAGCAAAACCAGTTTACATTTACTCATCAAGGCCTTTCTTTTATAATACAGATACCAGGCATGAATATGGAAAAATAATTATGGTTTCTCTCATGAACTGAAAGGCACCTTTTATCCATAAAATGTCTCAAAACAATTACAATCAACTAATGAAAAAAATCCTCTAATGGGAGACAACTGGTTTGTCACAATTCAGACACATATTTGTTATGCAAAAGCAATTCCTATTTTAAAAGGCAGTGCAAGATATTTGGGAATGTTCTCAAGAGCTCTGTTCCCATCTCAACAGAAATATAAAATTACATTTCTTGACCATTTGCATCACAGCAATGGGTCAAGCATTCTGAAGGCACCATGGCCGGGTGCTGCTTCTTCCAGAAATTGTAGACATTTTACGTCATGCACATTCTGGTGTTTCCCGTCACTGTTTTCTTCCAGTTTAGGGATAATCCAAGATGTATGTGTCTTGCCATTTAAAACTAAGAGAAAAACCACAACAGTATTTTCCATGTAAGCCAAAATCTTTCACATGTGCCAACTGCCAAAGCAGACAAAAGAGCTTTGATCATAGTCAGACACCATAACTAGCTACTTGTTTTAATTACAGAAAGTTTTAGCTATTATTACATGATAGACTGGCACATTCAGCACATGACATAATTTTATGAAAGCTTTTCATTTCTCTCAGCACAGCTCCAGCCCTAGGCTATTCCACTCACAGCAGAAGCATCAGTTTTAACGAAGCCAGGGAGATGTCACAGATTGAGACCTACGAAACCCAACCATGCACCAATCCCACTTCTAGCTGGGTTGGAAGAACATCGTTCTCTGTGCTCCAGCCAGGGCAGAGCTGTCAACTGCCTACAGATTGTGTTTTCTGTTGTTCCTTTAGTTTTTCAGGATGAAACAATTCTAAATCTCTGGGGGTTTGGTACATATTGCCTATTGCTTTTACTTGATGTTGTCCTTCTATTTAGTACATTAGCTGTTTTAAGTGGCTGATGAGCTAACCCCCAAAATACTGGGTATTTTTATGCCTGGATCACTGTCACCAAAAAAAAGCCAGCCATGGCACAAGTCAACCCAAACGTTTTTATAGGTATTCCTGGACTAGTACACGTTTTCATCTCTCTTAGCAATACTTGAATTTTTTGGCAAAGCTTTCTGTGAACAAACTCACAAGAGCACTGATGAAGAGCAAATCAAAGGGGCTGTGACGGTCCTAAAAAAGGCTCTGTGATTTCTATTTGAACAAATGCTTATGAAGACTCATTTCCTCAGGGCTCTGGAGCTCTAATCCTCATCTATTCAGCCCATTGGAGAAAAATACCAAATCACATCCCTTATCACTGCATGTAATTTCAAATGAAATCAAATAAGCGTGGTAAAGAGAATAAACACAAATAATTAGCGGCAATGATAACACAGGAACTGGTTTGAAAGAATTATCTTTCCTTTGGAAAATACTGGAAAGCAGTGTCAGAGTTTAATTTCAGAGATTTCTGTTTAATGTCAGAGATTAATTTAACAGCCATTAAAACATCTTATTAACTCAAGTGCTAATTGAGTGCTTGGCAGGAATAACAGAGCACTGCCAACCATACGTATAAAAGTGGCTAGAATTTGAAAAAATTCTGTGGTTTAATATTTTATTACTTTTATAACTTGCTAATATAGGTTTAGCTGGCTTAGTTGGCCTTACCTACCTGCTTTGTACTTGTTTTGAAGATGCCATTCTCTGATGGCACAAAGTCTTAACAATCCTTAGGAAAAGTTAAATCCATTTGCAGTCCTTTGGGCTGAAATCCTCCAGACTGGGCTGAAACATGTGATTTGCAGTGATGCAAAAAGAGTTTGCAGGCAGAAAGGTGCAAATTACAGAGCTTTGGGAACTCTCAGTGCCATGACTGCTGATATGATGGGCATTGAGAGAGGCAAGGTGAGCACTGAGGGAATTGCCCCAGCTGTTCCAGTAAAGGACCCATGACCATGCTGAACACCACTTTCCCAGGACTCATATGAGTCCAGAGTACCAGAAATTTTTTTTCTTGTACATGGGTATCTGCAGTCTGTAGGGAAAAGTTAGACCAGCAATGCTCCTTCCTCTATATATTTGTACCCCAGCAGCAATGGTTTGTGGTTGATACATGTTGCTTCCTAGATCCTCTCATCCCTTGCCCCCACAGCCTGTGAAAGCATCCTACCATGGCTCTAGACCGAGAGAGGATGGCCACAGATTGCTGTATTTTGCTTTTGCAGAAGCACAGAGATCATCCATTCCTCCACCAGCATCCGCAGCAGGAGGAAAGCAACTAGTTTTTCCTGAACAAGCAAAGCCAAGGTATCATATAGACTGAATTTTGCTTGAGACCTCAAGAAAAATATATTCCACTACAGGAAGTGTTACAGGGACACTCAGCTCCAGATCTCTCCCCTTGATGACTGCAAATGGAGGTGAGTGGTAAGGACCTCACTCCTTTAGCGCAAGCTGGAACTTCAAGTCACATCATCTAAACTGAGCACAGACAGGAGATAATTTGAGCTCAGCCCTAAACACACAACAGATACTTTGGGACCAAGCGAGAGCAAACAATACAGATGAAAAGTTTAGGGTCATGAAGTTTGTCAAGTTTAAAAACATCTCAAGTTGTTTCCTAGCCCTCAGCAGGTTCACACCTCTAGCAATTTGTGTTTAGATACGCAGAAAGCAATGGATGAAGCCCAGATTTATGGGCAGGCCACTGGCTGGCCCAAGCTCCCAATTTGTGTGTGGCTGCAGCACGTGCTCCCATGCACTGGGAGTCTTTGTTGTGATTGCTGTACCTGCAGTGAGTATGACTTCCTTCAGCTCAGCAGCTGCAGCGATGGTGGTCTCACACACAGCTGCCTCCAGCATGTAGTCAGGAGCTCCTGAAAGACTGTTTAGCTCAAGCTTAAAAGCTGCTCAACTGCTCTTGATGAAGCTCCAGTGAAGCATGAGCCAAGCAAGACCAGGGCAGAACTGGAAGCAGTACCTGGGACAATGTTCAGGCTGCCAGGCATGCACAGGTACCCAGCACAGGTTATAAAGTGCATCAAGTTGTCTAATCCACTAGGAACCATGTTCAGAGGAGGGAAGGAAGGTTTGCTGCATGTCATGTCCCCCACCCACCTAGAAATGACCAGCCAGCAAACAACTAGTGCTTATTAATAAACTTGCTTAAGGAAATTGGCTGGAGTCTTACTTTCATTGTGCTGAATGAATGGAGCTAAATATAATCCAGAGCTCGTTTTGCTGGGTAACAATGCAAGAGAAACTTCCTGTTCTAGCAGAAATCCCTGAATTTAAAAGTAGAAGCTTGTCTAAGCTGGGTGAAATTCTTCAAATCTCAAGAAAATACTGAGGTCACTCTCTAAATTCCTCTGTCCTCCCAAACACAGATATTATTTTAATACTCTGTGTGAGGAGTAATGTAGTGTCTCTTAGAAACCATTTGAAAGCACAAGTTGGTTTAATCAGTGAACTCTCAGAGACAAAGGTACTTCTCAGCTTAAGACCCAAATTCAATAATTATTTTTTCAGCTGAATTGGAATAAAGACATTATTTAAACATGTATCTGTCATCTCACACTGCTTTCAGCTTGCTGTTGGATATCTATTTCTCAGCAGCACTGTGGCAGCTCCTTATGTAAAACAAAAAAAACGTAACCATTTCCTCACATGACTTCATTTTCGGATTATGGCTCCTTACTCCTCCTTCCCTGGAGCATCCTTTCAGGAGATGGTTTCAGGTGCTAACAGAGCCCACAGTGGGTGTGCAAGTGCACACTGGTTTTTGCAAACAGGCCTGTTTGTGTGGCAAATGTGCAAAACAAAGGGTCTCAGCTTTTGATTTTTTTGCTCACTGCAAAATGAATCACAGGCTGGTTGGGCTGCAGAAGAGGGGATCACTGGAGAGCTGTGAGTTCAGCAATGGCACCACTGCCAGGGCTGGGATTTTGGAGATTGAACCATATAAAAATATTTCAATCCTACCAGGCTCCTCTCCTTCTTTGCCATTGGTTATGTTACCCATCAACTTTCTGATGAGTTTTCTAGGATCAGCTTTGATCCCACAGTGCTGCCAGTGTAAGCAGCCTCCATGCAAAGACTTGTGCTCTAGGAAAACAAGGAACTGATCTATGAACCCTTTTTTAGCTCTGCAGGTGCAAAATCTGGTCTTTTCCCTTTGTGGCAGTGCCATGCATAATGGACTTGAACTCAGTATTGCCAGTAAATACTGACTGTTCTCTTTCTGTGTGTGTAGCTGCAAGATAGTGTTGGACTGCATTCAAGTCCCATGGGACTGTGGTGATTCCCTTAGAGGAAGAGGTCAAGGTAGTCAGGTGAACCACAGTTGTTGTGGGTGGGGTACTGAACACATAATGGGTGATAGAAGTTTTAGCAGGCTTTAAAGCCAGAGCAAGATTCGGTCAGGCCTCTGCCAGAACCAGCTCAGTCCATTTACTTCACACACATGGGGTCAGGGCACTTGGTCAAGGGGTACAAACAAGGAGGAGGCAGAAACTGGTGGGGTGAAAACAGAGATGTGTGCTGGATGTGGAGGGTGGTCAGGAGGCCATGATCTCAGGGTAGGAGTGAAAGGAGGTGTGAAAAAAGAGACACTCTGGGTGATAGGGAGCTGCTGGTGATCTCTTGGATGTCTCCTGTACAGGAAGGTTCTTGGAAGGCCATGGACTTGTGCTCCTATGCTATATCTGTAGGGCTTGCATGTAGTTGGATCTGCAAGATTTAAGTATGACTGCAACAACCTATTTGCTAATCCTCTGCTTCTGAAGGACTGTAGGTGTACAGAGATAACAGACAGATCATCTTACTGTCCACCAGCAAGATCTGGGGCATCACTGGTCTTTTCAAGGCTGGCTGACAGCCACACTACTACAGAGCACATCACCTAGGGGAGAAAACACCCTGGTAAGCCTTCAACCCAAGGCAGCAGCCTTGAGCAAACTACTGCCTTGAGCATAATTCCACCTGAGCTGAACCTGCAAGAGAAAGTCAGCATCACTAGTTTCAGTTGCTCCTGCAACTCTGGTGAGTTTGATAGTTAGGAGCAGCCTTCAAAATGTGTATGTGTGCTCTCTGTATCACCTGTCCACCTTTCAGTGGTGGCCTTTCAGCCTGGAGCAGCACCATGCAGCACTTACCCTGTCCCATTACTGTGGTTCTCCACAGGGGACTTTCCTCACTGTGGGGCTACCTCTACCTGCTGGATGATGAACACATAATTTGGAACTTGGACTGCCCTCTTGGGCAGAGCCTGAGATGCTCTGGCACAGCCACAGTCCCTCGGTGTGGGGACAGCTTGAGAAAGACAGGGAACACTGCTGTCCACAAGTAACTGAGATGGCTTTTGTACCTCAGTCAGGCCCTGAAGAACCCCCCAAGCTGTGGGGAGTGGCTGGAGGATGCAGGAGCAGATTTTGTGTATTCACCCTGTGCTTTGATGCTCGTGCCTAATGAGTTAATCAGCTGTTTGTTGTCGCGCCTGAAATATAAATAACAAACAAGCAGAGGATGAACTGGTAAAATAACAACAAACAACCAGAGGATGAACTGAAAAGAGCAAAACATTTTCTGGCATGTGCTCCTTTGACTGCAACATCAAAGATCTTATTAAGATTTTTGTAGAAGGTTATTTCTCTGGGTTTCATAGCTCCAAAATTATCAGGAGTGTCAAAATCCATTTGCAGGAGGACCTTCTGGGGAGGAGGATGCTGCTGAAAGGGCAGAGATGTTTAATATTTCACGAAGGGCATGCACAGACTAACGCACAGTTCTCAAAACATCCTCATTAAAATGCTTTAATTAACATTGGTTCAAACACTAGCAGACTTGGAGATTCACATGTCTCAGATACATTGGGGGTGCTGTGCACTGCTCAGGTCCCAGTGGGAGCATCCTTTCCCTCTGCCAGGGGAAGGGATGCATCTTGACCCCCCTCACAATCTCCTTCTATCACCATGCTGAGTTTCCTCATCTCAAAGGACCAATAAATATTTTTTACCTGATCACATGCCAGCTGAATAACCATTCATGCAAGAGCAAACGAAGTCAACAGTGTAAAGGGAGCAGCAGAGATGATCCTTTCCCTTTCAAAGGCTGTAGTTTCAGTTCCCCAATGTCATTAATCTCATTAACCAACTACCTGGCATCTGGACTAGGCACCCGCCTCCTCCAACACAGGCACAGGGAGTGCTTCCCAGCCCTTGGCCACCTTGTCTGTATTGTGGAGAAAGGACAAGGAGAGAGCTTCAGACCAAGCCAGACAACAGAAAAGCAGGGGCACAATCCCATTTATATGAGGTCTTTTTTTTAAATGGAAAAAAGATGCTACTTTTCTCACCCAGAAGAGAAAGAGTGCCTTACGCTTTCTGGAAAACTGAGGTAATTTGTGAGAAAAGAGATGTAAGGAAAGGGAGATGGAAAAATATTCCCAGTGCTTATTGTTCCTTGGGCCAGGAAGGGTTTTGGGGGTCTCCAGGGCAGTGCTCTGCTCCAGGGGTGTGTGATTATGCAAGAGCTGAACATCCATGGTGCTGCCTACCCATCCCCATCATGGGCACTCACTTCCATCCAGGAACTCTAGCCTGCCCTGACATGTTCAGGTGCACAGACCACAGGGAAAGAGGGACTGAAAAGGGCCAGCAAGCTCATTCTGCACTGCCTTTTACAGTGATTATTAACCAGGCTGGAGTCACATTCCCAGCAGCTTCTTTTGGTCAGCACTGACATGGCAGCAAGCTATGCTGAGTCAGGTCAGCTGAGTGAGTGCCTAAAGGACTCCATCCTTGCCCATGGATTGGCTGGAAGATGCCATTCCTGCACATGGATCTGCTGAAGGATGCCATCCCAGCATGCAGAGCAGCTTGCACTTCAACCTACAATAGATATGAATTTCCACTCCAGAGAAAATGCATTTTAATTATGCAAACTCTATGCGCATTTTTAAAACATAGGGTAAGAAAAAAGAGGACCCCGTTCTTATCTTTTTGTGAAATCATTATTCATTTGAAATACATGGAAAATTAACCACATTATCATGCAAATTTAAGTGAATTGAGCTGGCTGAATTAAAGGGACTTCACCTACCTAACCATAAAAATTGCAACACGGATCTGTCGCAACGAAGCTCTGAGCACTATTTTTAGTGCAGCACTGTAAGAGAGGGCCTGTGGGAGGACATCTTCCAAAGGAATGCAGACGGTATCTTTTAGGAGGAATTAATCCTTAGGAAACCATTACTAGCTCTCACGAATGGCCGAGGGATATTTTTCTGCCTGGGCTGGAGTTTATACACAGAGAGCCACATGCACTGAAAAAATATCATGACTCATTGAATTTAAGGAACAATTTACTGAAGCCAAATTTTCAAGTGCTCCTCCTATGCTCTTCGTCCCTTGGCTTGCTGTCCTTGGGACACACCAGCCCTTTACTGGTAAAAAATATAACTTAAAAATTCTTATTTACTGCCTCTGAATTAAAACAGTTTAGCTTTTTCAGAATTACAGTTCTACAAAGTGCTCACACCATACTTTTATTCACCTGAAAAATACCCGGATACTGAGATCAGCTTCTTTCCATTTCCTGTGGTTTTACAGCATTGCATCTTTGACAGCTCTCAGGCACCAGTGCTTGAAGAGGACATGCAAAAACACTTCCCCTCATCAGAGGAAGGACAATGAAAATCCAAATCAGACCCTGAATGGTGATTTTTCCAAAGATATTTTTGTTCTTGTTTGCTTTTTTGTTCTTTGCAGTTTTGGATTTTTGTCTGTCCATACATTAACATTGATCTCTGTAAGAGAGTATAGCTCATGCTTAGGAAGTACCTTAGTTCTTGTTCAGTTGCAGCTTAGTGTGGGGTACCCCTTACTGGACATCCTTCCAGGACACTGACAGGTATTTCTGGCACACTGGCATTTGCAGAATCACAGGGACACAATACAGTGGCTGATTGCAGATGCTGTGTTAATAAACATTGTCCTTAGACATTCACAAACAGCTATACCTGGCTATCTTTCCCCCAAATACCTTTGAAGACATAAACTGAGAATAGGCCTGTCTAGGCTGAAATGTTGAGACATCTGAAGCATCAAAAGCATTAAACGAGTCACATAAATTCACATTTTACTGGTAGAAAGTACTTAGCAGTATAATCTCTGAAAAAAGTCACCAATAAATGGACATTTTGAGATGAAGTTCTGTGGGTGTTTTTAGATGCTTCACCCTTACTCTCTTCCTCCCTTGCATATCTTACCTCAAAAACATTTGACCCCAGATGCAGTACTCAGGAATCTTCAGATGAACGGGAATCCAGAAGTTCCCATCTCCCTGAAAGCCACTGGGACTTTGGTTGCCCAAGTGACTTCAGTGAAAAAGGACTTCAAAGCCTTTCAAAATAGTACCGCTGCAAAATGAATTTTCAAATACTTAACTACTTTTTTTATGGAGATGTTTGCACTTATCAGCCTCATCCAATACTCCAAAGGGCAAGCAGTGGTGGTCAGCTTGGCTGCCCATTCCTAACACCAGCCCTTCCTTCTAATTTTGCCTCCTGCTTGTTGAAACTTGTTTTTGATTGCACATCCATGGGGGAAAAATTTACATTTTCCTACATGTCTGCAAATGCCTGCCACAATGTCTGAGCCCTCTAGATGCAATAATAATAATAACAATAACAATAACAATAATAATAATAATAATAATAATAATTACAAGTACGATTCCCAGTGCGCACGTTGTGCAGCGAGGCAGCTTTGTAGTCTGACATCTAATTACCAGCAAAGGAGAGGGTGGAGGAAGGCCAGCTATAGCAGAGGAGGAATGAAAAATTTCTTGGAAGAAAACCAGAGTGCTTTACAAGGTGGAGTTGCTCTGCTCATCTGTGCTTCATGAAGATGCTGTGACTAAATACTTTTAAGGTATTGCTCCAGAGAAATCCCTTTGTTTCTATTGGGAATGTTTGTCTGGGTGGATTTGAGGTCCTTTTCTGCTGCTTAGGGAATTCCACAGGCTGGCACAGACCACAAAACACCCCTAAACATCAGCAGGAATCAAGACAGTGAATAAGTAGGGATTGCCATGCCATCAAGGAATGCCAGGAGGTGGATATGGGCTGCACCAATAGCAGGCACAGGAAATCTGCTGAGTCCCAAACCCCTCAGATTTATTGCCCCAGTGCAAACCATCTGCCCAGCACATGGTCAGTCAACCTGAAGCCTCTAAGAAACCCCACCTGGAAACCCAGCAGGCTGAGACATAGGGCGAAAGGGACCACTTGGGTCATAAATACAGCTCTGTGTTTCTGCTGGGAACTGAGTTACATATTTCACTCAGAATGAGTGAGTGGGTGAGCTGGCGAGGGATATGGGTGGAGGGTTTTGTTTTATGGGAACAAATCTGCAATTTTGGAATTTGTTTTCTACTTCGAAGCAGGTAATAAATTTGTCATAGATTGCAATTCCAAAATTGCTTCATATGAGGTAGATCAAAGTGTTTGGCATCTATGAAATCTGATGTAGGCCTCTAAAGATCGTAAATCATCTTTTTTATAAAACTGAAAGACATTGAACCAAAACATTCCAAAATATAGAAAAATCCAGAGCAACTTGAGTTTATTTAAATTTTGTCCAATTCAAAGCATTTCTTCAAGAGCATTCTTTTCCCAACACATCAGCATTTCCAAGCAGAAAAACCCACTGGTCCCAGTGTTTCCCATCCCTGGTGTTGTTCTTGCACCTCTGCTCGAAAACCCCTAAAACTTTTGAAGCCAGAGAAGGCAGCTTATGCTGGCAACAGCTTTGGGGAATGGTCCCCATGTGCTGATGTGAGCCCTGGCTGGGACATGCTGGGATCACCTGGGATACTCAGAGCAGACACCCAAGCATTCCCCCAGAGCCTTGTCAGTCAGGCACACGTGGCCAGCTGGTTTCTGTCACCACAGACAGAGCTGGAGGGCACCGCACACGCAGCTGCCTCTGCACAAAACAGCACCCTGCCAGGCATTTTCTTGTCTCAACAAATTACCCTGAAGTGCCCTAAAATATTCAGTTTGCTGGAAGGAATTGAAGAAACGTAAAGACATAGGATGAGTTTTGCTGAGTTGACCAGAAAACTCTTCCTGCAAACAGTCAGGGCATGATGTAGCACGGCAGCTGAAGGTGAGAAGGAGATGAAGGCACAACAAAGCAAGCGTTTTGCAGTGACATTTGTCCTGGAGTATAAATTAGGAGCTGGAAGGGCTCGGTGACAGTCCAGCACACACCAACAGCAGGATTTGCGTGTGCATCAGGAGCAAGAAGCAACAGCCCAGCCTGCAGGACCTGCTGCCGAGGCGATGCTAAAGGTAGTCTAAAAATAAAGCACTTTTCAGGGTGTGAAGGACAGTGTATTTCTTCACTCTGCCTCGATCGATGACTAGCAAAGCATGAGCAAGGAGAATTTCTGTTTTGTTAGGAGCTGTTTTCTGTTTTACAGTTTGCTGGGCTTGGACAAATACCTCCCGTTGACTTAAGCCTTGCGAGAACGTTGTGCGAGCACTGGGCTGCACCATCCCCCACACACTGGCATCTCTGCTTCTTTTGGAGCAGGACAGCAAAACAGCATTTTTGCAGAAAAAAACACATGGCTGGCCCAAACTCTGTAAGAAGCAACAGGTCTGGTGCTCAGCTCCTCTTCTGCCCACCTGCTGCACATGGGAAGGCAAGCAAACCTTTATCTTGCCATAAAAAAAACCTTCACCCCATCTGAGTGACTTGACAAACTGTCCTAGGAGATTTGTTATTTAAGGGACATTTCACTGAGCACACTGATAGGTTTGATTCTTAGGGCCTTGAATCCACGGAAGACAGGGAAAGGGCAGGGAGAGGAGCCTGGCAAGGGCAGAGCATTGTCAGGGCAGTGCTGGTGGCACTGCTGGACCCACGGTGCTGGGCCCCTCTCCGCAGGCTGTAGGCAGGCTCTGAGCTGCACGGGGCAGCTTCACACCCTTGCCCACACGCTGGGACAACCTATGTGGCATCCCGCATCAGCCGCTCCTGCAGCGCGGATGCTCAGGCTGCTTTCCCGCAGCTGAGCCAAGGAAAGCTCTCCACGCACGGACGCCGAGGGATGGCACAGACACGGTGACAAGCTCAGCGCTGCCATGCGAGGCACGCACCGGTAGCCCTCGCCGTGGGAAAGCCTTTGATCTAACCACATCTCCCAGGGCCGCCTGCCGGACTCCACTTCCACTTGGGTACCTGCTCTTGTAAACACTGGCGCCGGCGCAGGCAGAAGCCACATCCTGCCATCCCCTTGTGCAATCTGCAGGGCCATCTCCTCCCTGGCCACAGCGCAGAGGGGTTGCGACACTCAGGGAGCGCCACGTCCGTGTGGGGCAATGCGGGGCTGGCTCCCATCAGGGCGCGGCTCCGGCTCCATCCACCCGCACTCACCCGCGGTTTTATTTTTTAAGTGACCAATGCAGAGTACGTGCATCGGGAAATGGCTTCTGCAAGTAGTTCTTCTCTCCACAGGAACATATATATGAGTTTATAATTCATGCATGCCTGGGAAGTTCAATCCAGTCTCACTGGAGTAGCAAGCTTGGTGGGAGTTTATTTATTTAAAAGAGTGCATGCAGTAGCATGGAAAAAAAAAATCTAATCTATCAGAAACCATAAGTCTTAATCTTAAACCAGCTTTGCTTTTCTTAAAACATGGTCTAGGGGAACTGCTTTTAAAATGTGGTTTCCATGTAGCCTTAGCTTTAGTATTGCAATCCCCACAGAACAGTGTTATAGTATAATAATTAAAACATCTACAAAATGAAGATAATCTATGGCTGATCCAAGTTTCTATGGAAATTTGGAGGCTATGCTGTATGCAGCTGTTCCCAACTAATGCAAAGGTTGGCTGTAACTTTACTTCTGAGCCCATTCCTAACTTGGGGATAATTTATCTGTTCTGTTTACACAGTTCTCAGCTTGTACAGCCCTAGAGTGCAACATTTCTACGATTCCCAACCAAAAAGTGCTTTATCCTCCTGGCTTAGACTGGGCAGTTATTGCTCTTAAGTTTAATGAGGCACCTCTGCTGACAGGTGTGGGTGCTTGCTCTAGTGTTGCAGACATTGCACTGAATGAGATCTACCAGAACAGCAGACACACAAGGGGTGGACTGCAAGCCCTTGCTCACAGTGGCCTGTTGTATCCCCAGATCTGGCAGAGGCTCTGCCAGGTGATGGGCTGTGGGTATGGGCTCATGCCTGTTGGTTCCTGCTAATAGGTTTTGGAGAGCCCATGAAGGGTAAACCCAGACCAGAGGAAGCTGAAGAAAGGCAGTTTTCCCCCAGGATGAGGCTGTCATCTCAAGGGTAGGAAAATAGATCTCTCTAAAGTCATGGGCGCCTTTAATTAACGCTTTCACAGACTCGCACAGATCAGGGGAGGCTGTTGGGTGACATAGAAAAAGGGAAGAAACACCTGAAAAAGGATTTTAAATGCAATGATGAAGGACTTTTGGAGCTTATACGTTATAGATCAGGCTGATAAAATGTTGAACAGCCTGCAACTTTTTGTGGGAAAGCAGAGAGCAGGCACTTGCTACTTGCTCATTATCATGACATGATTATGTTTTACATTCACTAACTTATCTCCAGTTACTCTGTGGCTGATATAAGCAGTTTTCACTTTGCAATGTTAAATTACTAATGAAGAAAGCATTAATAACCACTAAGCAAAGAAAGTTGGCCAGAGGAGTAAAGCTCCAGCAGCTACACAATGGGCCCAGGGGTGTAAAATCTTCAAGCCTCATTGAAACAACAGCATGAAAATCTGCTTTTTACAAAGACAGAGAAAAACTGCCAGTCAGGAGTGCACAGAAGAAAATCTTTCAGCTGAAGTAAGGCTGGAGGTTCCCATCCTGAACAAATATTTAGCACCATTCACCAAATGAATCCCTTAGCATTAGTTTAAACTCAAAGACAGAAAGTCATAAAGCTTCACAGTGGGAATTAAAAAAAAAGCCCAAACAACTAAAAATAAGCCAAAATACACAAAAAACCCTACCAATCCCAGTATTTTAATTCCTATTTGTATTTAGCCACTGCAGGACAGCTGAGTTACAGTTGGGATGGAGGTAGTGATGGCTCAAAAGTGTAATTGATTTTAGAGAGTACTGTACCCAGAGGTCCTCAGTCATTTCTTAGTGAAAATAATTTGCAAATAAAGATACATATTCCAAGACATTAAAAAGTTTATAAAAGGGGACCTACAGGAATACTGGAAAGGGACTTTTGACTAGAGCATGTAGTGACATGACAAGGGGTACAGCTTCAGACTGACAAGAGGAGAGGTTTAGATTAGATATCGGGAAGAAATTCTTTACTGTGAGAGTGAGGACAAGAGATCTGAATACACACATTTTGTATTGCATAAGCATATAAGCCAGGTAGAGATCAACCTGAACTCCTCTGCTTCCCCAAAGGGCAGGATCAGCTCAGCCCCAGTAAGAACATGCTCTGATGGAGAGCAATGCCCTGTTCATCCTCTGGTCTCCCTGACTTGTGTGTGGGGAAAAAGGAAAGGGTTTTGATGTAAAACAAGAGGGATTTCCTAGAAGACAACAAGATTTGCTGAGCTGCCTGTGCTAAAGGGTTGTTTGCAGAAGCATAGGTCTTTCTGTGTCCCTGCCAGGGTTTGCAGCAATAAATCATGGGTTCACTTGGATGCATTCCTTATTGCCTGTGGGAGCCCTGTTGCTAAGTCACACAATTAAGTCACCGTGGAGCATCTATGATTTTTTTCGTAGTCGGGTTTCTTTTGTTCCCCAGAAATCTTCTGTGCATACAGGTTTCCTTAAGGAAAAATCTTAAATTTCCAGTTACATATTACCTAGATTTTGGTCATCATCTTACCTGCAACCTGGACAGCCCATCAAAACACGTCTTCATATGGTTCTCTGCTGGGTTATAACAGTGGCCACCTCATCAGAGATTCTCACTTTCCTTTTTGAGACAAAACAGATAAAATAGAGTTTAGTAGCATTTGTTTCCAGAAGTCCTACACCAGTTCCTTATCATGATCATAATAAAACATACCAATAGAAAAATTGAACTAAGATTTATCTGAGATTAACAAACAGGTCTCCTTCAACACATTAAGAAGTCCATTAGAATGTAATTTGCAGTCTGCTTGCTTTCTAGCCTAGAGAAGCTCTGTATGCACCATCCCTGAAGTGTTCGAGGCCAGGTTGGATGAGGCTTTGATCAACCTAGGCTAGCAGGTGGCATCCCTGCCCATGGCAAATGATCTTTAAGATCCCTTCCAACCCAAAGCACTCTGTGATTCTGCTTTGCAGAACACCACCCCTCTTACTCTGATGCCCAGTTTTGTTGTTTCTAGGATTACACTGTTTTAAAGCCAGAGCCTAAAAATCTCTGTATGTATTGAAATCTCTCCTTGTACACATAAAGGCTTTGGATTTTTTAAAAAAAGAATTATTTAGATTCTGGTATTTTCTTTGTGACTACTACTGCTACATGCATTAAGTCAGCTCTGAAATTAGGCAGCAAGTAGAGCAAATGTTAAGTTCATCAGCTACTCAGGTCTGTTAAAGCAGAAAATTATTTTAAAGGCAATCCAAGAAACACAGCTGGCCAATGACAACACACCTTCCTCGTAACGATGCAGGTTTTTGTGCAGCCAATGAGCAGCTGCATCTAACCCTGAGCTCCAATGAGTCCCAGCTCCAGCTAATAATGCAGCAGCAATGTAGATATATTCTGGGAGCACTGCCGGTCAGTTTGCTTTCCAAAAAAATGGGGAGTGCATGGTGTCCAACTGTGCTGGGAGCATATCCACCCGGACAGAGATACAAGAGAAACCTTTTACAAAGAGCAAACTGGAGCCAGACCTGAAACCGTGACAAGATGGTGCAAGCTGGAATCCAGGTGTACATGAGCTTCACTTGCAGGACCAGTTTTCCTCATCCCATGCAACTTTGGTTTTCACTGACAGGGAAGATCCTTTTTCCTGTCAGAAGACAGAGCATGTCCTTCATCAGGCTGCAGCACTTGCATGGCAAAATGCATTCCTGATTAGAAATAGCCATGAAGTTCCAATTAATTAACAGCTAAAAATGACTTTAAGGAGGCCTTTAAGATTTCTTTTTTTTTAACTTCCTCTGGGCCCCTTGAAATTTAATAAAAGAAAAAACCTGTGTTAAACTTCTAGGGCATTTTAATTCACTTTAATTCTCAAATACATCCCAGACTTTTAAGAATAAGGGTTGTTACCTAATGTTCATCCCAATGGCACCTTTCAGGCCATACTGCAAACTGCAAGGATCCATTAAGGAGAAGGCTACAGCAACAGTCCTTCTGTTGTATGGCTGCTTTGCCTTGTGCTCCTGAGCAGCATGTCCATGGTGTTCTTGGAATCCAGAGCAGAGGGGTAGGAGGGCAGGAGCCAGCTGGTGAGAGCTTCACAGGATCTCCATTGGCATGGGGGGAGCCTGCAACCACGGTGAAACAAAGGAAGGGTTTTGGTAACAAAACTGCCCTTTATGAATACTGCTGGTACCATAAATATGTCTGCAGACCCTCACAAAATGCCTGTTGGCAAGGAAGAAGGAGCAGGACATATGCACACATGCAGGGCACACCAGGAGGCATGGGGACTTTCAAGCACCTGATTTTAAATAATTCAAACTATGCTCTTTTCAATGCTACCTCAGGCAGGCCTCCAGCATGTTCCTGGCACCTGCACACTGGCTTCTCAGGGTTTAGTCCTGCAGTCTGCATCCATCCTTCCCTCTCCTGTTTGATCAAGTTTGTAAAATGCTGATTCTGCAGGTATTTTTTCATTTTTCTCTGAAATGAAATTGTCACATGGAAAGGAGAACTCATCTGTTGCACCAATGTGTGAGAGAAAAAGGATGCATATTGCAGAATGGAAAAATAATAATAATAAAAAAGACACCAATGCCATCTTTAAAACTGAATTAAAAGGTATTGAGTAGGGAAGAGCTAAGTACCTTGTTTATATACATCTCAAGTGCTTTTTTTTTTGTGGAATAAAAAAGAAAAAAAGATATCTGGATGGTCATACTCACATGGGGACATTACAGGATCATTACGCTTGTAGACTTTCTGTCTTTCCCAGTCCATTAACATCCCATCCCCACACCTCAAGCAAGATTTCCCTGGAGATGTCACTTTTTTTCATCATATCTAATATGTAATAAAGACATAAGAGAATTTAATAACAGACTGCACAGGGGAGACTTCTGTTCAAACAGTCAAGGTTACAGCTGATGAGTTTTTGCTACAGATGCTGAAGAAGTGTAAGAGTCACCAGGAAACTGCATGTGTTTAGTTTTGGAGCTCATGCCAGCAAAGCCACTGGTATCACCCCAGCCAACACAAAATTTGTATGAAGCAAGACATAAAAAGCCTTTCCAGCTTCACCTGATTGAGTCCAACTCTCTGCCACTTGGCTCTATAAATTTACAAAATTCTTTGGAGGGGAACTGCCTTCTCCAAAGGCTCCTGACACAACACAGAAAGTGAAAGAGACCAAAATGGTCAAAGTGAACTTTCACGCATCTTAATCACACTTGCTGAGTTTGAGTATTCCTGGATAGCTTAAAAAAATCTGCTGCCCTACTTGAGAAACCAGCCCCTTATTGGTCTACAGCTGGAATAAGCACTTGCATGAAGAGCACAGTGTTTTATGGCCCCTCTCTCCCAGGCCTGATATAGTTTCCACAGCCAAAATTTTCAGGAAGGACCATTGCGTTTGGATACTCAAACTGAAAAATCTTAAGAAGCTAATGTTTTGGGGATTTTTATCTGGAGCTGAGTAAGCATTGCAGTGGTCTTGTATAAAACCATCTCAAAAATTCCAGAAAAAAATGGGAAATGAAAGTTGCAAAAATACCACATCATTTCTAAAAGTTGTGGCAAGCTAAAATAAAGCACACTGACCAGACAGCTGGGTCTTGAGGTTCTGTATGGCTTATTCATGCAGTGCCTGCCAGGTCCTTTGTCATTCATCTTTTACAAATCTATGTTCTCGTATTCATGATGCAAAGGTGTACTGAAATGTTTTCTATAAATGCTTTTGCTGCTGGAGATGGGCAAGTGGCTTCATGATTCTTCTCAGGCGTGTGTTTAAATGGAAAAGGGAACAAGCCAAGTATAGACAGATGTCTGGTTACAAACATTATATATGCACTATGAGGTAAATATACATGAGAAATGGAAAATGTTTATTTGCTGAGAGATGAGCCAGACAACCAGGGGTAATGCCCTTAAGAGTGAAGCTCCCAGTTTTGCCACTGGTTTGCTGAGGAGGACACATATGAAAAGCATTGGTGGTAGCTGCAAATAGTAACCAAAGTTACTGTTGAGTAAAGAACTCAGGACCCTTTCACTCCCCCTTTCTCACTGAATCTGTGAATTCAGTTTTTGCTACACTAAAAACTTCTCAACTTTTTCTTTTCAACTATTTAATGTATATTGCCAGATTTCTTGCATGCTTCAGGAGATTCCTTCCAAAACGGAATAGTGTTGGTATTAACTTTCTCCTTGGTATTAACTTGGTTGGTATTAACTCCTCCTAGGCTTTCTCCCAGAAATATCTTTATTTCTCTTGTTCCTTCACAGGCTCAGTGATTCCCTCATTCTGGGCTCCCCACGCTCGGTGTCCTCATCCTGCTTCTGGAGATCTCAGAGACCTGGTGCATCACACACTTGTGTGTCACCCACTTCTGCCACCCCAGGGAGTCCTTGCTTTGCTGCCAGAGCATTGAGCCACAGGGAAGAAGAGGTTTGTAAGGTTCAAAAATAGTCTTAGGGAGAAGAAAGGAAATGCTGAGTGTTGGCTACTTGGCAAAGGCTGTGCATCTGCTGCCGTTGTGGAAAATGCCTGCGAGGCACCATTAACCATTGCTCTTTGCTACGGGCTGGCTTGTGTCCACACCACTAAGGACCAGCGCTCTCTGAAGGGCAGTGGTTACCTTCATGCTGTGCAGCATTTGGCCTGGATCTCCTCTGAGCTGCCTGCAGAGCTCCACAGATCCCAGGTCAATAATTATTGCACTGGGAACTTTTTTTAAGTTTAAAATTTTCTCAGTGGTGAAAGGACTGGGTGGCAGCCTGCCAGCATGATGTTTTTCACCAGGATCTGAAGGCATTTCGGGTTCTACAGCACAGCATAGAGGACAGTGGCCATGAGGTCTCCTGGGATGGGTGGAGGTCTCTCCAGGGTAGAGTCTGGTCTAGCTCATGCCAGGCTCTTCTGTGCCACCCTGAAAAAAAGCTCTGTCAGTCATGTCGAGGTTTCTCTTTGGGAGAAACCAGTTGGTTTGCTCCTGAGCAGAGACAGGAGGGATCTCATATGCATGCCACAGAGACAGCCGGTGAGCAGAGCCTGGGGGGAACAGAGGCAGCCAAATTGGCTGTGCAGACAAAGGTGCTCTCATACCCCCACCGTGGTCTCACCCAATGAGATATTAAACACAGAACAAGCAATGCAATTTTTCCTGACTATCACCTGCAGGATTGGTAGCAGGTCCCTTGGTGATCATTGTCACAGGAATCAGTCTGGAGGTGACTCTGGCATGTGCTTCTTCAGCCACAATGAACTCCTCGAGCTTTGTCAGATGAGGACAACCTCTGTGTCCTGGCTCTGCAATTTTTAAAGGTCAGTGTGAGTAAACAGCAATTCTTCTGTATCTATTTCAATTAACATTTGGTTTTGGGCCTGTCTAGGGGTTTAAGCTCAGTCTTAACCTTGAGATGTTAAGATACATGAAACACCTAAAACTAAATTAAATAGCACACAACTGGCAGGTTTCAATGACCCCCCATCCCATTTACAGTCCACGTTTGCTGTTGTGATGATGTTATTCTCTATCATATACAGCCCATTTACAGCAATGCATGAAAATATTTACCTTAAAATATAAATGTAATTATAAAGGTATAATTACAGATATGCCTGCGCCTCTTTGAACCACCTCAAATTACAGTTTCAAATTATAACAATAAAAAAGGATCAAATTAATGACCTTGATTAATTTCATTACAGAGTGGAGCGAGCGCCACTCAGTACAGGGTAAGCTTACACTGCCTGACCTCATTTCATCCGGCCTCTTCCCTGCAACACAAGAGCTCCCGATGGCACATCAGGTGAGTCTTTCCTCCCAAAGACAGTTGCTAAGCAATCAGCTGCAGGGTTATAAATGTTGAGTGCTTGATATACAGCACATGGGGGTAGAGATTAACTCTTTTTTTTTTTTTTTTCTTTCCAGGTATTAAGGGAAACAGGGTGGTTCACCTGAACTGCACTGAAGGAGTTTGGAATAAGCAATCAACCCAGATTTAAGGCAGCCTTCAGTGTTTGTGTACAGATTGAACTGATTTATCGTGCATGCTATGTGCCTAGTTGCAAAATCTCGCTATATTACTGATTTAAAAGGAGGAACAATTTGATTTGTCATTACTAATAGGGATGTAACTAAATTAGTCTCCCACATACTTTATGCTGATGAGGTCTTGCTTAGATTTCCCTTTGTAGATTTACATCCTCACTAGCTTTAATCACAGCTAAGAAACATTGTATGAGTAATACTATTATGAAATACTGAAGTATTTTCAGAGGGGTTTAGAAACCCAAGAAAATCATAGAAGTCAAAATCAAAGGTAAGCTTTAACATTCAGCCCTATGTTGTACATTTGATTAAATATTAATTCACAGCAATGTGTTTGGTACTTACAACCAAGCTCTCTTGACCCATTTGAAATGCACAGTCACGTATATAAACTTGGCATTTGAAAAAGGACAGGTCAATGCTGTAGATCCTACTTAAATCTTTCCTACAGTTCTTGCTTAATTAGTGGTCTAACCCTACTCCTATAAGTTGTTGACTTGCTTGCAGTTGTGGAATTAGGAAAATATTGCTGTAAGAAAGATATATAGACTTTGAAAAAATATAGTCTCTCTCTTCAATACTTTTTTTTTTTTTTTTTTTTTTTTATTTTTTTAGCTTTTTGAATGGTGTGGGGTTTTTTGGGGGGGCAGGTTGTTTTGGATTTTTAGCAAAACAACAACAGATGAAAGAAAGACAACCAAATCCTGGTTTTGTAAAAGAATTTTACTTCTACCCACAGCAGAAGCCATGTCTGGATGGGACCATTAGGAATTGGGCTGCTTTCTGGTTAAAAAGAGGAAAAAAAAAGAAAAGCCACTGGGTAACTTAATGAACTACTTAGTAGGATACAATGTGAGAAAAGAATCAAGAGCCTCATTGTGCAAGCCAGGAAGCTGAAATATCAGACTGCAGCAAGACACCTCAGCATTTGTCTTCATCAGTGAAGTAGGAGCAGACAGTGCAAGTTAGCAGAGTGCTGTCTCTGCCTCTGCCCTGCAGCTCCTCAGAGTGGTCATTACAGCCTTGACCATGGCCAAAACATCCACTACTATCAGGGAGCAATTTGCTACTGTCAGCCCTTGCTTTTACCACAAAATAAATTCAGCACTGGGATGGGGCCACCTTTTTTTCCCATCCACAGTCATTCCTCAGTGCCAAGATATTGCAGTGAAATTTCTTATAGGTTTTTGCTTGTGTGAAACTGTTAATAGCATTTCATTTGGTATCAAAGCTTTGATCTCCCCACTTAAATGCCACATTAATGCAGAGCTCCCCTGGGTGAATGAGTTCACAGTATTAGTTAACCTCTTCTGCTGGAAGTCTCAAATATGATTTAGAAATAATTCTGTGCATTGTGACAGAAACAAAAACTCATCCTTAATTAAAAATATAAATAAAAGGGATTTCTGTCCTTAGACTAGCTCAAATTCAGATGGCAGCTTTGTGCTGCTTTTTCACTGCATTAAAGGAAAATTCAAATACTGCATGCTCAGCCTACAAGTTGAACTTCTGGTCAGAAAGCAGGGCATTTTCCTGAATACCGCAAAGCATCTGTGAGCAATAAGCTAGCTAAATCCTCAAAACATTTAGATTTTGATCCTTCTTTTGGGAATAGAAACTGAGCTGCTGATTTTGGGAACACCCAAGTTTCATTACTGCTGTCAACTTGTAAATGTTTTATTGCTATTTAAAACCCCTTTAAGAAGCCCTTCAAGGTGTTGTTGGTTTGATCCACAAAGGGATAGCTCAAATTTTGCAAGGAGCCTCTCAGTCACTACCCACAGATTTCTGACTACTTACTGAGAAGGTGCTTGTGGGTGCCTGACCATGTAAATGCTGAAGGAGCAGAGCTGTCTGCAGCCTAAGCTTTCCACCTTTCTCTTCCCAGTAGCTGTTGGGTGTTCTCAAGAACAAAAACAGGTTCATGGGGACTTTACCAAAGCAGTGCCAGAAGGTGGATTTTTGTTGCCAGTAGCAGTCACTTCATTGCAGGATCAAGCCTTGGTGGGAGAGGTTGTTTACCTAATTACATTTTTATGTTGCATTTCCAGGCTCTGACCTGTAACCAGACAACTGAATGCTGCAATCACTAAGAGCTGTGCTCATCCTTCTTCCCCTGTGATTTTTGCCAGTCTGGTCCTGGGCTTCACTCTGTCTATAGGCTGGCAGAGCCCAGAGCCCACATCTTCTTGTTTGGGATGACTCCTGCAAGTGCTGGATCATTGTATGAAAGCAAGAGCATCACCACTAACACATCCAGCATTGTCCTACCACCGTGCTGCTAAGGTGGACTGACTCCCAACTTAATTCCACTACCGATGTTCCCTTATAATCTCAAGGGAAAAACAAACTCCTGTTTAGAGTGGACAGGCTGCCACCTGGAGGCACCCCAGTTTTCCTACATAGTCATTGGAGAAAGGGAAGTGTCTGTGTGAGGTGACTGCTGGTCCAGAGATGTCTGACCACTTCGTAGGATATTTATGCAGCCACATTTTGCAGTTGGGCAATGTCAGTTTTGGCACCACAGTTAAGCAGAGGCTGTATGCTAGAGGCCTCTCTGGGGTTAAGGATTTAATCAAAGAGCACAGTGGTTATTTGCTCCTAAACTCATCCAGAGCACTCTCGGGGGTTTTCTCTCCAAGGCCCATGTTCAGGCAAGACCCAAACTCCCACTTCCCCATTCATATAAAACATAAATAAACAAGGACCTACAGCATTTCCATCTTCCCCAGTTACCTCAGTCATCTCACTACCCTCTCATCCCTCCCTGATTCTCTCTGGTCAGTACCAGACTCTTTTTTTTTTTCCAACAGGACCCTTGCAGAAGCAGTGTCAGGTTCACAGAGGACAGGCAGGAGCTCAGCAGGGTTGTGACAGGGCTTGTGGCACTGTGATGCTGCGTCAGAGCCCGCGGCAGCCAACGTCAGGCGGTTTGAGCAAGAGGAAACAGCTTCAAAGACATCAAACTTCTGCAGATCACTTGAGAAGTCAGGGGCAAGGAAGAAACAAAAATGTAGCCAAGTACTGAGAAATTTGCCCTGTCAGTATATAGTGACCTTCAGCCCACTCCCTCTCTCCTGCCCAGGCTGGGGGATGAGAAGCTTTGCCTTGCCCAGAGCAGTTTTTTGGTGTTTTATTTTGTTTTGTTTTGGATTTTTTTTTTGTTGCAATTTTTTGTTTGTTTGATTTGTTTTGGAGTTTGTTTGTTTGTGGGTTTTTTTGTTTGTTTTTTGGGGGGTGGCAGGGTGGTTGTTGTTGTTGTTGTTGTCATTCGTTGGTTTTTGGATGACATTCTGGGCAGCAAAGCAGCTGCTGAGCAAGGAGGTGGAAGGGAGTTGTGGTAGTGCTTGCTGCTTCTGTCATCTCACCTGGTGTGCTGGCCAGGATGTTTTCTCCACCTTTGTGACCACAGCTGTGTCCCAGTCCTTTGGCAACACCTAGAAGTGCAGTTCAGCAGCAGTAAAGAGAGGAGCAAGGAAAGGAGGGAGTCTCCCAGGAGAATAGAGGAGGTCTGTAACAAGAATGAGAAACTGTTCAAACCTTCATGTCCCACTAGAAAGTCACCATCAACATCTGCCATTCAGGGGGCATCACTGGGAGATGCACCTGAGCAGCTACCTCCTGCAAAGGCTGTTCTCACAGAAATGCAGCTCTGAGGGTTTTTTCTTTTTTTCCTAAATGATGTAGGGAAAAGGCCAGTGTGACTGTGGGAGTGCCAGGGTCCATGGAAACACCATCATTTTGGAATTCATTTTGTTTCATGTGCAATATGGAGAAGACAAAGTCTGATACTATCACATGTTTTGGGCTGTGTCTTACCCCACAGGTGACATTTTGGGCACTGTCTGTAAGGAGATGCTTCCAATGAGTAAAGGTGCTGCAAGCCATCACCTGGCAAGCAAATGAGGGGCCACTTCTTCACCCAAAGAGATTTATTCCTCCACCCCCAAAATATTGATGAGTACAGGGTTTTCCTCAAACCTCACAGTTAGCATGACTCCACAGGGATCCATTCCCAGAAGAAAGGCTGTTTCAACCCATCTCTTCCTAAAGCCCTCCCAGCATAATGCCTGGGGTAGGCCCCATTATGTTAGCAAAAACAAAGAAAAACCAAACCAACCAACCAAAAACCCACAAAACCAAAATAGCAACAAAAAACCCCAAACCTAAAACAAAACAAAAAATACCTTTTTCCAAACCATTTCCATTTTTTCATATAAACTATTAAGGACACGAATTTATAGGCAGACACCATGTGAATTCACTAAACTGGTTAGGGTCTCAAATCTCTTTTACTTGCCTCACCCAATGAAAGTCTTACCTTTTATTGCCCCTGCCCATTGCCTTACTCCTAATTTTCTGTTGGCTCTGGTTTCTCAAACCATGTGAAATTTTCTCTTTCTCCCAGGCTGGGTGTCCTCAGTATGCCAAGGCTTCTGCTTCTTGTGTTCTGTGCTTTCATGCTGAAAAATTAATGTGGAGATCAAGAGCTGAACTCAAACCAACCAACATCGTGGGGCAGTTAAGGACTCTAAACCCAAATCTTATTTGAACATTCACCACCACATCTCCTCACACAGAAGCGAAGACCTTCTCAGGCAAAATTGCTTCTTGACATCCACAATGTGTCCCTCATCTGAGGAGGGTCAGGGAAGGAGTCAGGCTGACACTGGAAACTTCAGCTGAAGTGGAGGACAACAAACCACAAGGTGAAACGGCCTCCCCCATCTCAGTCTCAGCTCAAGGTGACAGCATTCCCCACACCTTGGAAAGGAAGGGCAGGATTGTACTGCACCACAGAGCATAAACACAGCCAACAGCAGAGTAAATGGCTGCCAGCAGGATTTTACCCACTTATGTTCACAGACTGTTAAAGTACAAAACTAATTTTCTCCAGTTTGTTTGAAAACATTCAGTGCCTTTTGTTTTATTTTTAATTATTATTTAATGTAATTTGTGGTTTGCTCCTCACAGCTCAGCTCCAGAATCTCCCTGGGCCTGACTCTTCTCCCATCACTGGCAAGCACTGTCTTTGCAGCTGGGTCTTGGTACTGAAGGAAAGGCAGTTTTAAATTCCTTTTTCATCTCTCTGAAGATGGAAGATTATGGAGGTATAGAAACACTCAGGGATTTAAAAAGCAAGTATCAAAAGAAACCTTATTCTGAAATGTATTTACTGAGTCCTTATTTTAAGAGGAATGAAGATTTTTCTGTCCCGTAAGAGCTTTCATTCAGCACAAACTGGCAGCACATTTCCAAGGGGAAATCAGGACATAAATGGCAAAATAAATAATATTTCTCTATCCAAAATAGATCAAAGATAAGGAAGGAAGTTATCCTTCATCTCATCCATGCAGTAAAGGTGGGTGCTCAGCCAGTGCAGCCCAGTATGTTCAAGAGACAGTCGTGTCATTTAACTTGGTTGATTTGGAGGTTCAGTCATTTCTCAGCAAATGCAGTCACTTCCATAAAATAAAATAAAATAAAATAAAATAAAATAAAATAAAATAAAAT